>CAKNYM010051878.1:57664-183778 GCA_932195095.1 Andricus curvator | reverse complement strand
ATCAGTAAAATCTTACTGATAATATAATTACGTTGTGGGAACGTTTTGTTATATTTGCAAATAGAAAATTGATCACATGTTTATTCAGGAATGAGAGTATGTAATTATTTATATATGCAATAATGTATTATGTATAAATGTAAACTATAAAGACAAATAAATAATAGATTTTACTTACCAGGTTGATTGATTGCTTCCGCAATTTCTCCCCACACCTTATCTCTGACATTAAGGTCCTTATAAAATTTGTTTTTTGCATCAAATATGCAAGGATGCTGCCGCACTAATTCCACTAGCTTCGGAACGTCCATAACTTTGATTGCAAAATAAAATTTTCCACGAAACACTTGTTCGATAAAGTAGACAACCGTCGCGGCTGTGCGTCTAGACTGCTACTAGAAGCAGTCGTGACGTCCGGGGTGTTTGTCTCAAACTTGTCGCACACCTGTCGCCGCAGCATTGGAATGGGGGCCATAAGATTTAATGAAAAGCAGTACTTTGAGTGACGCATACAGTTCCTGACGTTGCGTTAGATTAGGTTCAGCCGCAGCATTCGAACTCCACCTTTAGACGTCTGCAAACAGGTGTCCGAGAGTGGTGGGTGTGAGTCCCACCACCAGGGCGAGGGGGTCGGCGCCATAGTGCAGCGAGGGAAGAAAGGAAAAGTGGAGGGGGTAGTCTGTCCATAGTGGCCCTATACTATACTGTCAGAAATCTGTAAAATATGTATATAATTGTACATAAATAATATAATGACTAAAATACCGCTGCAAAGTACTATATATATATATATGTATTCACTATGTGTGTATTTACTTGTGCTCATTTTATAAGCATTATGCTTCTTCATAAGTATTAAATAAATTTGCTTCTTCATAGAGGGAGGGTTTTCTCTAACAAAAGAAAAAAATAGATACACTGGAACCTCGATTTTAGTGAACTGTTTTTGTGCGTTCCTAGAACTGATGTCCTTCGCAGGTTTGTGAAGAGGACAGGCACAGATCCGAGAGAGAGGTGATGCTCAGTTAAGCGTGGCAAATAACATCAATTTAGTTGCATAAATCGAGGTTTCAGTGCACTTACAATATTTTTTTAAGCTTATGCTTTTCTCTTAACGAAAATCTTATTTTCATAAAATCAGAGAGTCCATCAAAATTTCAATCAATGTATTCTGTTACAATGAACAAGTTTTTAACTGACGTCAGTGTTATGTTCTTATGTTCCACATTTTAAAGAAAGTTTTCTGCATTTATATATAAACAATGTAACATTTTTTCAAACTTTCTAAGTCGCCATTGATTGATCAAGAATGGTCATCAAAATTTCATAGGTCAATCCACGCATCTCGAAGACGCGAAAAATTACATCAAATACAGTATTGTTATATTCCCCATGGCAGGAAAATCCTCTTATAAAGAAGGTAAATAATTTTGTAACAAAATTGAAAAACGATATTGGTAGGTTTTGGTAGGTCATGAAAGGTTCTTCAATTGGGCAATTGATGCGTCTCGAAGACGCAAACAATCATGTCAGATGCAGTACTGTAGTAGAGTAGTAGTAGTATTGTAGTATTACTAATATCAACAAGGTTTTTCTGATACAAACAGAGCACAACATTTGTTTAAACTTCATAAATCGGTATTAGTGGGTCATAAAAGGTTCAACAATTTGTCGGTCGATGTGTCTCGAAGATGCTAACAAATTATCTAGATATATTATTGTTGTATTTTAAATATCCAGAAATTTGTCTCATATAAACAGAATAAA
This sequence comes from Andricus curvator, assembly GCA_932195095.1. NCBI lineage: Eukaryota > Metazoa > Arthropoda > Insecta > Hymenoptera > Cynipidae > Andricus > Andricus curvator. The sequence goes on along the minus strand of CAKNYM010051878.1, from coordinate 182,011 downwards.
CCATTTTTTGGAACTTTATGAATCCGTACTGGTGGGTCATAAAACGTAAACCAAAGGGTCGATCGATGCATCTCGAAGACGAGAACAAATGCACTACATATTGTATCGTTGTATTTTGAATATCAAAAAAGTTTCTCTCATATAAACAGAATAAAACATTTTTTTAAACTTTACAGATACTTATTGGTAGGTCATAAAAGCTTCAACAATAGGTCAATCGAAGCATATCAAAGACGCCAACAAATACACTAGATATCGTATTGTTGTATTTTGAATATCAAAAGCGTTTTTCTCATATATATTTTTTTAAATCTCTGAACTCAAAAGACAAACTATTTTTAAATGGCCGATCTAGCTCAAAATCCTATCAGACCTGGATCGACTAATATCGAAATATGTCAAAAAAAGTCGATTTGAAAATTTAGGTCATTACAAACCACACTCTATGAGGAAGCAATAAATAAAACAATTTAATTTGTTGATTGTTTCTAAAAAATATCTCAAATTGTGTATTGTTAATGACAATGATTCAACTCTTCTCGATGGCCTACGAAGTTTAGAAGCATAAGTTACAATTATTGTGAACTGCAGAAAATTATTTTAAAAAATAAAGAAATTATAGTTAAATTGTCGGAAGGTTGGAAAGCTATGCATAGCTTAATAAAAGCATGCTTTTATTTCCGAATATTTCCCTCTATTCGGTAGAATTTATCATAGATTAATTATAATATCGATTTTCAAAGTTTTAATTTTGAAATGATCGCGTAGACAAATTTTAAATGTCAAATTATTCAGTTTTGAAAGCCTAATTCTAAAATCGTTCATTTCACTAAACTTTCAATTCAAAAATGTTCAACTTTTAAAGACTTTAAATTCAGAATTTTAAGCTTTTAATTGAGTTTTTATATGTACCGAAAAAATCTGGCTATTTGTACAGGAATTTCAGTAAAATAGTCCCTTTTCCAGATGGAATTTTGAATGATAAATTGAATGATAAATCGAACGTTATAACGTTACGTCTTTTTGAAAGTAAATATTTCAACTTTTTTTTTAACTTTTATAAATTTTATTCTTATTTTCTCATTTCCTCACTTTCCTTTTTCAATTTTTCGCATTTTCTTCTAGGCAAAATATATAATTGAACATTTTAAATAATAATTTGAATGAAGGATTCTAAAATTGCGAGTTTGAATTAAAAAGCCATAAAATTGAAGAATTTTAAAGAGAAAGCGTGTATAAATAAAATTATTCTAAATAGAAACGAACTGAATACTTTATTTCAAAATCAGAAAGTTCAACATATTACAATTTTAAAATGAAAACAAACATCGAGTGGGATGTTATTTTTTATTTGTGAAATAATCATTATAAACCGAGAAATTAGTCTAAAAAAATAGGGTAACTTTGATCAAGCATATTTTTAATATAATTAATAATTATTTAAATTTTCATAAATAAAACATCCCTAGCTTTTCTTTTATGATTCCAAGAATACCACATAAGTCATATTTTTCACCATACTTCATGAGAAAATAGCCGCAAAAAGTCTAAGTAAAGTTCTAAATATTGAAAATGCTCTTGGTCTGACTGAAAAATTTCATTAGGACAGTTTTGAAATATATTTAATATCTGGGAAAATTTTTGACTGAAATTTCTTAATCTGTCAGAAAACTAGGTTTTTCTATTTTTTGAAGATTTTAAAAATGTTGAAAAGCGTGAGCCGGTCTCAACAGAAATAGAAATAATTTTATTTTTCTGATTAATTCTGATAGATCTTTCTGTTTTGTTTCAAAATCCGCCTTAAAGAATCGTAAAAATTATGAAAAGGGTGTGTATACAAAGCCGGTACGGGTAAAAAAAATTATCGGTACCGGTAAAAAAGCACAAGTGTATCAAGGTAAAGTAAATGGCAGTGTGCCAAGAGGCAGACCGCGGAAAGAATGGTTAGAAGAAACATAAGAAGCCATAGAAACACGAGAACTTGCATGAAAAAATGCATGGACGTGAAGAAAGCTAGAAAAGTATGCCAGGACGGAAAAGTGTGGCGACACATATTTTATATATAGAGTGACTTTGGATGCTAATGGACCCGAGTGGGGAACTGCACATGATGACTTTGTCAGGCTCTCCACTTGGGGTGATCGCTAGAGAGATTGATCAGCAACCTGGGTCGGAGCAGTGTTGCGGAACGACCGTGTTGTTTAAATAAATAACACGGGAATTCGAGATCAATCTAAAAATCAATAACCCCTCCCCCCCCCACCATCTTCCGCTCAATTATTCATTCCATAATCCTTTAAGCTTCATAAATAACAAAAATATTTCATGAATCATAATTTAAAATTAATTAAATTTTTTGGAATATAAATAATAATTGAGTGTTTTAACACTGATTTACGGTTAAATGTATTTGAGGAGAACGAGATGTGACTAAATAAGTCTATTAGCCGAATTGATACGCATTAGTAAAAATTCAACTAATTCAATCAATACTAAGATTTTAAACTGATAAATCAGTTTTTTTTTAAATTTAATTGATTAAAGTAGTAAAATACATGGTAAAAGTATCACTTGAACTAAAAAAGAAAACAAAAATGTTTTCCCCTGTATCGATAACAGTCTTCACAGGTCAAAATGCTCTAAAAACATGAAAATAAGGTGATTTTTTAAGAAAATAGGGGGAATAAATAATAAAATGAATGTGAATACTAGATACTATATATTATATTATATTATATTAAACTACAACCGAAACGATGAATTTTTAACTCAAATTACAAATCTTCAACCAAAGATATGAATTTTCAACTAAAATTATGAATCTTTAACAAACAAATTAATTTGTAACAAAGTATCAATAATAACAGCAGTCATAAACTAAAAAATATGAATTTTAAACCAAAAGTGTAGGACTTAATTTTTAGTTTAAAAAGTTAATTTCTATGAAACGCAATAATTTTCAATAAAATAGTTAATTTTTCAACCAAAGACATGAATTCTCAACTAAAATTATGAATTTTCAACCAATAAAGGTGAATGTTCAAACAAACAGAATACATGAATTTTCAACTGAAAAATATCAGTATTCAGCTAAAAAGCGAGTTCACATTTCCATCCGAAAAAGTTAATTTGAAATTTAAGAAAAAAACGAAATTTCAGCAAAATAGATATATTTTCCACCAAATAGTTGATTTTTCAACTAAAAAAGATCAATCTTCAACTAAAATAGATCAATTTTAAACCATGAAGATGAATTTTCAATTAGGAATTATTTATATTATATATATAGTCATCCTTAATTTCAGATAATTTTCTCCCAAAAATACGAATTTGCAACTAAAAAAGATCAATTATTAACAATTGAGGGGAATTTTTTAACAAGAAAGAATTTTCAGTGAAAAAAGAAATTTCAACAAAATTGTTGAATTTTTAAGTCGAAAAAATAAATTTTCTACAAAACACTGGTTTTGTAGAAACTGGTTTTTTACAAAACGTTCGCATATTACATATTACATTTTATTAGTAACAGTAACACGTTACTTATTTTCGAAAGTGACGGTATCGTTAACGCGTTACAATTTTTAGGTAAATGTAAGGCAAAGTAACGTACATTACTTTAAGAAATTTCTTAGTGGTATTTATACTGAATAATATGTCATGATAACCAATCAGGAGACGAGAGAACAAATCTTCAACTAAAAAATTCAAATAGCGTGGAAACGTTATTTTTGACAAGAAGAAAACAACTCGAAATATTTAAAAATTGGAAAATATTTTATAGACATTTTCTAAACATTCAAAAACTGAAAAAATGATTCGTGTTGAAAATTTGCATTATTTGCTTATGTCGCAAGCCAATTTCTTTTTCACTTTTCTTATTAAAATTTAAAAAATATGTTTACGAATCTCAGATAGTATTTGCGAATTCAAAAAATGGCCAAATCGAGAAAAAATTTAATAAATTACTCATTCAAAAATCATTTTTCAAACCTAAAAAGCTCTTCGATCCTTTTATCAATGGTCACTAGTGAGTAATCCCTTTCTTTTTGTAAATAAATGGGCAAATACGCAAAGTGAAACAAACGATTTGTTTAAGTAATCTTCATAATATGAAAATTAGAATAAGACATTTTTTTTGTTTTTTTTTTCTACTTATTGTGCACATAAGAATTCCCGACAATTTTTTTCCTGAAAAAAACCCTTTATCGCAGAAAAAGTTCATTTTTTATGCATTTTTTTCTTTATTGTCTGAATAATCTTCCTTTGTTGATGATGCAAGTATTTTGTTGAAATTTTTTTTTTTTTATCAATTCAACTGTTTCTGATTTAAAATGAAAATCTTCCCTTGGTTAAAATATCAACCATTATATTTTTTTGTACTATTATATTAGATATAGGAGGTTTGGGTATAAAAACTCACTGGCGCAAACAAAAGGGGTACGTGGTTTAAAATTGGTTTAAAATTTCTGAAAAAAAAAACTAAAAATAAGGTCTGATAATTGAAAGGTTCAAATTTGTCAAGGAAATTAAAAGACCTCAAGTACTTTATGTACCTTGGCAACTAATCAAACAATTTTCATTTGTTTAAACAATTTTTTTCTCCTGTAAATCTTCTAAAGTTACTACTTGCTGGAATCGATAACGCATTTAATGAATTTTAAGAGAGACATTTATTGTGGAAGAGTTTCAAATTATTTAAACAATTAATAGTCATTCGCTTGCACCTTTTCATAGAAAAGGTGGAGAAAATTCTGGTTTCTTTGTATATCTTACAGGCTTACACTGTGTAGCTTATTATTCAGTATTTTCTCATTTTAAAACAAATGTCCCAATTTTTTTAACAATAATCATTATTTCAAATAATTTTTTTTTATTTTTGTTATTGATAGTTATTTTTTTAGACCGATTTCATTGATAAAAGAGAATACTGATCAGTAAGCTTGTAAGAGATTCGAAAAAACTAGAATTTTCTCCCACTTTCCTATGAAATAAAGCAAGTTATATTAATTGTTTAAATAATTGCGAACTTAATTCCAGAAGATAATAACTTTTTACGATTTACAGGAAAAAAATAGTTTAAAAAAATTAAAATTGTGTAAAGAATTACCAAATATGTTAAAAAAGAATTCTTATACTTGAAATGCATCAACTGTATCATTCATCCCAAAAATAGTAAATTTTCACGATTGAAGGGCAAAAAAAATTGTTTCAACAAATAATAATTGTTTAAACGTTGGAGAATATGATAAAAAATGCTTGAAATCTTGTGACTTATTGAATAAAAATAATTAATTTAGAGATAATTAAAAAAATAGTCTTAGCATGAATTTTACATAAAAGTACAAGCACAATACTAGGAGGTAGGGGGTGTCAAAGCTAAAGTTTATTGGGTAGATTATTCCTTGAGCATTTCTCAATAGCTGAATAAACTTTAATTTACGAAAAATTAATAACAAGTACTTCATTTTTCAATTTTTACAAAAAACAAGCTTTTCCCATTTAAAACTCCCTGTTAATTTCAAGAGCCAGGGGGCAAGAGTTAATGTTGAAAGATTTGAAAAATAAATAGGAAATTTCTTTTCCCGGAAAAAAAATTTGGTGGATGGATTATCAAAAATCAAAAGTCGAATTTTCACCACTTTCGGCCCAGAGAATAGGAAGGGTCACTCGACAAGTTTGAGTGACATGAGTCGGTCGCTATTGTGAAAATTCGGTTTTAAGGTACCTGCGGCTGCTGAGCAAGCAAGGTCGATATGGTTGCAGTATTTGGAAAATTTTGGCAACTTCGACCACGAGGGACTCAACTTGCTGCAGAGCTTCTCAACCAAATATTGGATTCCATTTTCGTTTTTTTACTTTTTCACTGAAGGCTCTGACACTGAAGAATCATTAGTTTAAATTTTAATCAAGTAGTTGAATTTTTAACCAAAAAAGATGAATTTTCAGCGAGAAATATAATAGTTGATAATAAAACTAATAAAGATTTTAATTTGTAATAAAAAAAAAACGAATCTTCAACAAAAGAGTTGAATTTTCAACCAGGAAAGATTTTGCAATCAAGAGTGAAAAAAATGGGAGGCAAATTTTAGAATGTTCAAACCAAAAAGGCGAGTTTTCAACAAAACAGTTGAATTTTCAATCCGAAAATATGAACTTTTAACCAAAAAGATCATTTTCAACCAAATAGTTAAATTTTCTACTACAACAATAGTATTTTAAACCCAAACAGACAAATTTTCAAGAAAACAGTGTTATTTTTAAGGCGAAAATCCGAATTTTCTACAAAACATTTGAATTTCCAACACGAAAATATGAAGTTTCAATTAAACATATCATTTTCAATCAAGTTGTTGAATTTTCCAAAAAAATAATCAAATTTCAACCCAAAAAGACGAATTTTCAACAAAAGAAAAAAAATACGAATATCCTACAAAACTTTTGAATTTTCAGCCCGAAAATGTAAATTTTCAAGTCAAAGAGGCGAATTCCCTAGAGGCCTAGAGAACAGTTGAATTTTCAACTCGAAAATATAAATTCCCAACCCAAAAATTCTACTACAATAATATAATTTTTAACAAACCAGTGGCATTTTTAAAGCAAAAATCCTAATTTTCTACAAAACATTTGAATTTCCATCAGAAAATATAATTTTTCAATAAAAAAAAAGATGATTTTTTTTAATCAGGGAGTTCAATATTAAAACTAAAAAGGTGAATTATTTGGAAAACAGTTAAATTCTCAATCCGAAAATATGAATTTGTAACCAAAAAGATCATTTTCAACCAAATAGTTGAATTTTCTAGTACAATGATAGAATTTTCATCCCGAAAAGACTAACTTTGAACAAAAAAGTTGAATTTTTAAGGCAAAAATCCTAATTTTCTACAAAAAATTTGAATTTCGAACCCGCAGATGTGAATTTTCGACCAAAAAGTAAATTTTCCCCCAAATAGTTTAATTTTTAACAAAAATACTTTTCTTATTTTCAGCCTAAATATGAATTTAAGACCAAAAAGTCCATTTTTCCTCAAATAGTTGAATTTTTAACAAAAGTAATAGATTTTCAACCGAACAGGTGAATTTTCTAACCAAACAGGCGAATTTCCTAGAAAACAGTTGAATTTTAAACCTGAGAATATAAATTTCCAACCAAAAAGTTCATTTGCAACTAAATAGTTGAATTTTCTACTACAATAATAGAATTTTATAACAAAACAGTGGCATTTTTAAGGCAAAAATCCTAATTTTCTACAAAACATTTTAATTTCCATTACAAAATATGAATTTACAACAAAAAAAAAAAGATTATTTTTTTTTAACTAAGGAGTTCAATGTTGAAACCGAAAAGGTAAATTATTTGGGAAACAGTTAAATTCTCAATCCGAAAATATGAATTTGTAAAAAAAAATATAATTTTCAACCAAATAGTTGAATTTTCTAGTACAGTAATAGAATTTTCATCCCGGAAAGAGTAATTTTGAACAAAAAAGTTGAATTTTTAAAGCAAAAATCCTAATTTTCTACAAAAAATTTGAATTTCCAACCCACAGATTGAATTTTTGATTAAAAAGGCAAATTTTGTATAAAACAGTTGAATTTTCAAACCGAAAATATGAGTTTTCAGCCTGAATATGAATTTTCGACAAAAAAGCCAATTTTTCACCAAATAGTTGAATTTTTAATAAAAATACTAGATTTTCAACCGAACAGGTGAGTTTTCTAAACAGAAAGGCGAATTTCCTAGAAAACAGTTGAATTTTCAATTTCCTGAGAATTTAAATTTTCAAACAAAAAGTTAATTTGCAACCAAATAGTTGAATTTTTTACTAAAATAATAGATTTTTTAACAAAAAAGTGGCATTTTGAAGACAAAAATCCTAATTTTCTACAAAACATTTGAATTTCCATCACAAAATATGAGTTTTCAACCAAAAAAAGATTTTCTTTTTTTTTTTAACCAAGGAGTTCAATGTTAAAACCAAAAAGGTGAATTATTTGGAAAACCTTTTAAATTCTCAATCCGAAAATATGAATTTCTAACCAAAAATATAATTTTCAACCAAATAGTTGAATTTTCTAGTACAATAATAGAATTTTCATCCCGAAAAGACTAATTTTGAACAAAAAAGTTGAATTTTTTAGGCAAAAATCCTGATTTTCTACAAAAAATTTAAATTTCCAACCCGCAGATATGAATTTTGAACAAAACAGATCATTTTTAACCAAGTAGTTGAATTTTTGATTGAAAAGACGAATTTTTTATGAAACAGTTGAATTTTCAACCCGAAAATATGAATTTTCAGCCTAAATATGAATTTTCGAACAAAAAGTCAATTTTCCACCAAATAGTTCAATTTGTAACAAAAATACCAGTTTTTCAACCGAACAGGTGAATTTTCTAACCAAAAAGGTGAATTTCCTAGAAAACATTTGAATTTTCAACCCGAAAATATAAATTCAGAACCAAAAAGTTCATTTGCAACCAAATAGTTGAATTTTCTACTACAATAATAGAATTTTTAACAAAAGTGACATTTTAAAGACAAAAATCCTAATTTTCTATATAAAACATTTGAATTTCCATCACAAAATATGAATTTTCAACAAAAAAAAAGATTTTTTTTTTTCAACCAAGGAGTTTAATGTTAAAACAAAAAAGGTGAATTATTTGAAAAACAGTTAAATTTTCAATCCGAAAATATGAATTTGTAATCAAAAATATAATTTTCAACCAAATACTTCAATGTTTCAGTACAATAATAGAATTTTCATCCCGAAAAGACTAATTTCGAACAGAAAAGTTGAATTTTTAAGGCATAAATCCTAATTTTCTACAAAAAATTTGAATTTCCAACCCACAGATATGAATTTTCGACCAAAAAGTCAATTATCTTCCATACTATTCACACTATCGATTTTGGAAAGAACGATAAATAGATAAATATGAACGATAAATGAACGATGAATAGATAAATTTTTAACTAAAATTATAGAACATTCAACTAGAATAATACACGGAAAAAATTTATCCGTAAAAAAGTCACGAACTAGTAGCTAGGTCTCGGATATGAGAAAAAAACATCGGATATTTATGTATTTTCGTAAATAACCTGCGAACTTTCAGAAAGATTGACGAACTCGATGTGAAAATTCTAAAACGGTTCATCACTTTTTTTTACGTGAATAATTACAAAAACATTACGAGTGATTGGGAAAAGATTCTCAGAGCACTCACGAGCTTGCCCGAGAAATCTGGGAACTCGAAACTAAGTCTCCCTGTACGTGGCCCACGCACACACGCGCGGTGCGTGTGTGCGCTCGTATGTGTGCCTCGAGCTCGTCGGATGAGTGGCTAGAAGTTTTATAATACCTATTTTGTTTGGCCTCGATGGCTGCGCGTGTTTACGCACTCCTGGTTTATGTTTAGAAACTGGTGAGTCAGCAGTCTTTGAGGTTCGAATCTTCTGAGTTGCGAATTTATAAATTAATATAAAATTAAATCGCACAAATAAAATTTTTCCTCTTTTTATTTCAGTCTGAAATTTTCAGGAACTGTTCGTAGGAAATTCGAACTGTACGTAAGAGACTTCGAAATTTATCCATATGTTTCTCATAGAAATAAGGATTTAATGTTTCATTTTTTTATCTCGTATCCGAGACCTAGCTACAAGTTCGTGACTTCTTCACGGATAAATTTTTTCCGTGTAGTTACATTTTCAGTTCGAACATTTTCAACCAAAAACGAAACAAATTTTCAACAAAATAGTTAAATTTTCGGCAAAAAATTACTTTCCATACAAAAAAAAAATAAATTTTCAATAAAATATCTCATACTTCAACGAAATAAATGAATTTCTATTTGAAGTGATGAATCTTCAACCAAAAAAATGAATTTCTAGCAAAAGAGATTAACTTTCAACCACGTAATTTTATTTCCAACCTAAAAGATGAATTTTCAACTATAATGATAAATATTTCACTGGAATGCATGAATTTTTAACCGAAAAGAAGAATTTTTCAACAAGAAGATTAACTTATAAAGGAAAACATAATTGTATACCAAAAAAAAAATAGATTTTCAATGAAATAGTTGCATTTTCATTTTAAAAAGACAAATTTTCATCCAAACTGTTGAATTTTAAACAAGAAAAGATCAAATTTCAAGCAAAAATAGACATTCCAATTTTCAGTTGAAGGAATTAAATTTCAACCAAACTGATGAATTTTCAACTAAAATAATGAATCTTCAACTGGAATAGTTGAATTTTATACCAAGAAGATGAATTTTCAACTATAAAGATTAATTTTCTACAAAAAAGGCGAATTCTTCACAAAGTACATAAATTTTCAAACAACTAGTTTAATTTCTAAATAAAAAATATCAATTTTCCATAAAAAATAGAATGTTTAAATTTTCTGTTAAAAATTTAATTCTTAGCAAAAAAAACGGACTTCCATTAAAATAGTTTAATTTTCTACTGGAATAGTTAAATTTTTAGTTAAATAAATTGATTTTCAACAAAGTAGTTGCATTTTCAAACACAGATGAATTTTCAATTAAAATTATGAATCTTCAACCAAAAGTATAATTTTTAACAAAAGAGTTCAACTTTTAACCAATTAGTTGAATTTTTAACTAAAGAAAGATGAATTCGCAACGAACGATGCAACAAAATTTTCTATTATAATTCAGCAATATTTTTCTTTGAAATACTATGTCTACTCTGAAAACTACTTGAAGTACTTTCTTGATCTAAAATTTGGAAATGGGAATTTTCAAATTGTGGCGAATCTGACTTGGAATAAGGATTCTTTTAAATTCCTTTCTTCTAAATCCGAAATATAATTCTTTTAAAAAATTCCCGTACCATGTCAAAAATTGCCTATTCCAAGTGAAATTATATTTGTTTACGAAATTTCCTGTCCTAAAATAAAAACGATAACTATTTTCTAAATGTGAAACAATGCAAAATCAAGCATCGACAACTGTAATTTGGTGATTGTGAATTCTCTTTTGTTAAAACTCCTACGGCTTTAACGAACACATTCTTGTCACGTGTCTCGTGCTTCGCACTCGATTTTGTCCGAAGTGCGAACTTTTCTACATTGAGTTCAACTCTACAATATCAAATGAATATTATATTTATTTCTGTACCTCGGTTTGCAACTGCTTATTGAGTTGTCGCAAAATAATGTACAAATTTTATTTTTCATGATGACTTTAATATTTGTTCCTTATTTTGCAATAATTTTAATTCCTAACTACACGGAGAAAAAAAACGCACTGTTATAGTAGGCCGAGCTCTTAATATTACAGCACGGAACTTCATGTGCGAAATTGGTATGAATTTCTACCAATATTGGCATCAGGTTAGACATTTTTAGCATTAAATGTCTCATACTATAAAAGAATCAAGCGCATGCCGTTATTGCTAGAGTCACATGCCCTTAGAGCAGTTGTGCCTTTCGGAAATAGCTCCAACATTGCCTTGCTACGGTTGTAAGAAAACCCATTCTATTAGAGTATGAGTACTCTTACAAAAGAGATATTAGGCCACGCCTACCGGCGCTTGCGCGTGGCCTACTATCTCTTTTGTAAGAGTACTCATACTCTAATAGGATGGGTTTTTTTGCAACCGTAGCAAGGCGAAGTTCGAGCTATTTTCGCAAGGGATAACGGCTTTAAAAGCATGAAGCTTTGTACTTTTTTAGGATAAAGGGATGCCTGCTTAAAATTAATGAATTTTGTACCAGGATAGCAAGAATGAATCCTGCGACAAAAGCATGACTAGTGTTCTTACTATTATAGGCATATTTTTTTCTCAGTGTACCCTGAAAAATGTATCATTTCAATAAATTTACAGGGTGGACCATTTTGATCTATTATGGGAAATAACGCATAATTTTGGTTGGATATAGACAAATGTTTCAGACAAAAGTTGAAGGGGACAGAGTGAGTGAACCACTGGTTCCAACGACCTTGACCTTGAATTTGATTTTCAAGGTTATTTGAAGGTCAAAGTCATTTTTTTAATAGGAATCCGTACTTTTGACCCCAGATTTGAAAAGTGCGGGAAATTTTACGTTCAAAATCATATTTTTATGAAGGTCATGGCAAGGTCGAATGAAGATCAAATTTGCGATGTTTTAATAATGGCTGTTGGCTCGGAATTGAGGTTGGGAACAGCAAAATGTTGACCTTCAAAAAACCTTGGAAATCGAATTCAAGGTCAAGGTCATTGGTACCAGTAGGTGATCACTCTGTTTCTGATAACTTTTGTTCGAAACATTTTGCTGTTCCTAACCTAAATTCCGAGCTAACACCCATTATTTAAACATTATCGCAATTTGGACCTTCATTCGACCCATTAAAAAAAATCACTTTGACCTTCAAATGAACTTGAAAATCGAATCCAAGGTCAAGGCCATTGGTACCAGTAGTTGATCCCTTCTCAAGGTTATTTTTTACGATTTAAACAAAAAATACGCATCCCATGAAAAAATAATTCAGAACAAATTTGTAGATCTTTTTTGAGTGAACAACTTTTGTTTATCAATTTTTTTCGTTCCTTGTGTTGTTTTTGAAAATCATGACACATATATGTGGGTATTTCAAAAGAAAATTATTTAACGTTATCCGATTTAATTGTGCTTGAGTATATTAGGGTTTTTATGGGGTCGCTAAATTCAAATCTGATGTTGGATCTTCAACATTCAAAATGGCGGATCCAATATGGCAGGCATAAATTATTAAAAATATTTGGACGTCGATAAAATTGGTGATACTTAGGTTTTTGGGGTCGCTGATTTCAAATCTAATGATGGGTATTTCAAACTCAAAGTGACGGGTATAATATGGCGGACATGAATGATTAAAAATGTTAGGATTCGCGATTTTGAATTTTCAAAATCAATTAAGCATCAGATTTCGATTCAGTGACCCCAAAAACCGAAGTATCACCAATTTCATCAAGGTCTGAACATTTTTAATAATTCATGTCCGCCATATTGGATCCGCTATTTTGAATTTTGAAAATCCAACATCAGATTTGAAATCAGCTATCCCAAAAATCTAAGAATCATCAATTTCATCAAGGTCCAAACATTTTGAATAATGCATGTCCGCCATATTGGATCCACCATTTTCAATTTTGAAAATCCAACACCAGATTTTGATGCAGCGATGCCGAAAACATTGACTCTGCAAATATCATGTGATTCTGAATTTTTTTTCTCGAAAACATTTTTGGCACTATATGTTCTTTTTCGCCTGACAGTGAAGGGGTTATAATAACAAATTTATAAATCTTTTCTGGGTGTACAATTTTTGCATTTTAATTTTTTTTCGTACCTTCAGTTGTTTTTCCAAAATTTAATTTTTACAAATTGTCTCTTATACATAAAGTCTTACTTTCTATTGATAATTAGATGTACAAATGAAATGTTTAAACAATTTTTTATTGTTTATAGCAATTTCCTCCTAGGATAGAGCTAGAAAGTCGCGATTGTTCCGAATTATTCAACTTTTTTCAACTTTTCAGTTATATCGGGGGAATAATAAGTTAAATTTAAGAGAAATAATAGTTTAAACCATTTATTATTATTATTCATTACAATATTATCTTAGAAAAATGCTAGAAAGTTACAGTATTTTCTTAAAATTTTCAATTTTGGTCCATTTTTCAATTAGACTGAGGTAATATAATTAATTAAAATTAAAAACATAATTGTTTAACTTTTTGGTTATGAACAAATTATAAATACTAATATTAATTTAAACAAAAAGGCTCCCAGTAACTACTTCAAGGAAAAATTAAATCACATTCAATGTGAGCCATATATAAAATTGGAAGAATATTTCAAATATCTGTTTTATTAAAAAAAAACATTAACAAAACTAGCCGTGAATTCGATCTCGACTGTGTCCACTTTATTTGTATTTATAATTATATGTTGCTCATTTCACGAGCACTTTGCATCCCGTTAGCAAATGTATTTGCTTCCTCATAGAGGAAGCATTAGTTATTTTTTTCAATAACAGCTAAACCAAAGTCTTCATTTTGATCAATTTAAAAATAGAAATTTACAAAAAATACAAAATTACAAAACAATACAAAAATTTTTTTGAATACAAAGACAAATCAGACAAATCAAATTTTGTATTCAAAATGATAATTTTTTGAGCTGGAAAAGGGACGGCAAAAGTTCTGTCGCACCCTATCCCTTTCCCAGCTTTATGATTTCTTCACAAAAATTGTCAGAATTATTTTATTTGAAAATTTATGAGCAAAAAGTCTTTTCTATTCATGCGTCAACTTTGAGTTATGTCGATGAAAAAAGTTTTTCGGTTTAAATGAGTATAACTTCCTTAATCTTCAATAAAGTGTATTAATATTATAGATCAATTGATTTCCCTCGAATCAAGGAATCTTTTCCGTTCTTGCATCAATTTTGAATTATGTTAGTGAAAAAAGTGTTACTATAAAAAACCGTGTTTTCAAATATTATGCATTACCATAGCTTCCTTACTCTTCAATAAAATGTATCAATGTTATAGGTCAATCGATTCGTCTTGAATCAACACAACTTTTCTATTCTCGCATCAACTTTAAATTATCAGAATGAGAAAATTTGTACTATAAGAATCGAGTTTAAAAATATATAAAATACCATAACTTCCCTACTCTTTAATAAAATGTATTAATTTTGTAGGTCAATCGATTCGTCTCGAACTGAGGAATCTTTTATATCCTTGCATCAACTTTGAATTATGTTATTGAAAAAAATTTTACTATAAAAAACCGATTTTCAAAATATATAAATTGCCATAACTTTCCTACGCTTCAATAAAAAGTATTATTATTATAGGGTCAATCGACTCGTATCGAATCAACACATCTTTTCTGTTCTTGCATCAACTTTCAATTATGTTAATCAAAAAAGTTTTACTATAAAAAAACCAATTTTTTCAAATATATAAATTACCATAACTTCCCTACGCTTTAATACAATATATTAATATTATAGGTCAATCGATTTGTCTCGAACTGAGGAATCTTTTATATTCTCGCATCAACTTTAAATTATGTTGAAGAAACAGGTTTTACTATAAAAAACCGTATTTTCAAATATTCTGCATTACCATAGCTTTCTTACTCTCCTATAAAATGTATTAATATTATAGGTCAATCGATTCGTCTCGAATCAACACATCTTTTCTGTTCTTGCATCAACTTTCAATTATTTCAATGAAAACAGTTTTAGTATAAAAAACCGATTTTCAAAATATATAAAATACCATAACTTCCCTACTCTTTAATAAAATGTATTAATATTGTAGGTCAATCGATTCGTCTCGAACTGAGGAATCTTGTATACTCTTGCATCGAGTTTGAATTATGTTATTGAAAAAAATTTTACTATAAAAACCGATTCTCCAAATATATAAATTGCCATAACTTTCCTACGCTTCGAAAAAAGTATTAATATTATAGGTCAATCGATTCGTATCGAATCAACACATCTTTTCTGTTCTTGCATAAACTTTCAATTATGTTAATGAAAAAAGTTTTACTATAAAAAACCGATTTTTCAAATATATAAATTACCATAACTTCTCTACGCTTTTATAAAATATATTAATATTATAGGTGAATCAATTCGTCTCGATCCAAGGAATCTTTTATATTCTCGCATCAACTTTAAATTATGTTGAAGAAAAAAGTTTTACTATAAAAAACCGTATTTTCAAATATTATGCATTACCATAGCTTCCTTACTCTTCAATAAAATGTATTAATATTAAAGGTCAATCGATTCGAATCGAATCAACACATCTTTTCTGTTCTTGCATCAACTTTGAATTATGTTAATGATAAAAGTTTTACTATAAAAAACCGAGTTTTAAAATATTATTAAGTGCTAAAAAAATGCAACAAAAATTTTCAGAAATCCTTCGGTCAGTTTCAAGATATTAGTCGGTAAAATAAGCCCTCCGAATTTCATCAATTTATCTACAACCGTTTTCAAGTTATCGTGTTCACAAAAAAGTGTGACATCCACACATCGACACACACACACACATCCGGACAATTGCTTAGAACATTGTATTAGACATCTTTAAATTGGGGAAGGTTCAATAAAATGAATTTGAAAATTTTGGAAAATGTTACCATTACAAAGCTTCCTCTATTATGAGGAAGCAAAAGAAAGAGGTTGTTCAAAAAATGCTTTTCTCCCATGTTTATTTATTATTTGTTTATAACTAAAAAACCAAAGCAATAATGAATTGTTTAAACAATCATGTTTGTTTACTTGTATTAACTATTACCTCACTAAGTTGAAAGTGGACAAAAAGTAGAAAATTTCAGTAAAAACCACAACTATATCTAGCATTAATATAAGAGAAGATAGTTATAAACAATAATAGCTTGTTTAAACAATTATGTTTTCTTAATTGCAATAATTATTACGTCACTCCAAGTGAAAAGTGAACAAAAAGTTGAAAATTAAACAAAAAACTGCAACATTCTATCATTATTATGAGAGAATAGTGTTTTGCATAATAATAAATGGTTTAAACAGTCATTTCTGTTAAATTCAATTACTTATTGTCTTGCTCTAACTGAAAAGATGGAAAGAAGTTGAAAGATTTGGAAAAAACCACGACTTTCTAACACTATTCTAAGAGAAAATTGCTTTAAACAATAAATTGTTTAAACAATTTATTTAAACATCTAATTATCAATATAAAGTAATACCTTATTTATTAAAAACAATTTATATTTTAAAAACCGAAAATATCAAGAGAGTACAAAGAATTTGTTATTTCGTGTCGAAGCTTACCAAAAATAAAAATCTGCCCGCTTCGCGGGCACATTCTCATCGCGCGCTTCGCGCGCGGCTCGCTTCGCTCGCAAGTTTGAGCGCGCCTAGGGCGCGCAACTTTTGGATCTCGCGCTTCGCGCTCGATCATATATTTATCTCGCGCTTCGCGCTCGATTATGTATTCACCTCGCGCTACGCGCTCGGGCGTATCTACATCGCGCTTTACGCTCGGTTGCTCTAGATTTTTCAACTTCGTGTTCGACTTCGATGAAAAGAAAAAGTTTGTTTGCAAATATTATAAAATTATCAAAACCTCTACATATTAAGTGATTGTTAAATTTGTTTTTATTTTAGACTGAAAAGGAACTTCATTTACTCAAGGTTCTATCGACCTTAAGGAACACATTCTCATCCAGACACTCGTGCTTCGCACTCGATATTTGATTTGAAAATCATTTGAACCTTGCGTTCCACGCTCGGTTCTGTGCATTTGATTTTTCTATTTTCAATGCTGTTTTTTACGAATAAAACAAAAACTACGCGTCATATCAAAAAGTGAATGATGAGAAATTTGTAGATCTTTTTTGGGTGCACAATTTTGGTGGAATGATCTTTTCTCGTATCTTGCATAGTTTCACAGCAAAATGGAATTTTTGATTATTTTTTTGTGCGATTAAAATTTGAATTTTTTATTTTTCAGAAAATTCAAAAAGTTGTTATGAAAATATTATAGGGCGTTCAAAGAGCAACGTTTTTCTCCTCTTGACTTTTTTTCATATCGTGCGTTTTTCGGCTTAAAATGTACATTTTCGTTTGTTTTTTGGAATTTTGAAAATGCTATAACTCCAGTAATTTTTGTTTTATCACGAAAAGTCATTAGAATATTTTGTTCGTCATTTTGCTTACTACTAATAACCATACATAGAATTTTTAAATCTTTAAAAAAAGTGGTCTCAAAAATTTTCAAAATGTGCTCACTTTTTGAATTTTCATCCAAAATAGCTGGTTAACGAACTCGTTCTCTATTTTTCGGCCATAAAAAAGTGTGCCAAAGCTCAATCAAATCTGATCATTTTTTCGAAAGTTATCGTGGCTACAGACAGACAGACAGACAGACTACAGACAGACAGACACCTTGGTAAAAACCGTTTTTTCTGGCTCAGGGGGTCTCAAAACGTGGAGATTTGATGAAAACCGACTATGTCAAATTTTACATAAAACCAATACCTTCTCATTAGAATGAGAATGTAAAAAAAATTAATTTTTTCCGTATTTTTAAGATTGGCCAATCTCACTCGTGATGCCGGGCCTTTGAAATTAACATGGGATCAATCGCTGTCCTGATTTTCTGATTTTTTGTGCTATGTCCTGATTTTTCTTGTCCGAAAACGAAAATTCACGATTTTTATTGCGAATTTTACTAATATTTAAGAGTAAAGGAAAACATCGAATTGCCCTGAAGAATTCGAAGTTCTGAAAAGTATTTACAATAGTTAACATATTGTACAGATTGTACTCAATTATTTAAATTAAAATGTTAACCTCGAAAAAAGTTATTTGTATAATTTATAAACTTAGAGAATGAGCATAAAATTTTGTTGAAAATAAAAAAGACAATATTTTTGGTTGAAAATTCAACCCTCATCTCTGTTTCAACTGCTTTGTTGAAAATTTTCCTCTAGGGGTGAAAATTTAACTATTTGGTCAAATATGAACTTTTTTGTTGAAAATACATATTTTCGCGTTCAAAATTCAACTGTTTTGCAGAAAATTGGTCTTTTTGGCATGAAAATTCCACATTTTGGATGACATTTTTTTTCTTTATTGACTGAAAAATCTTTCTTGTTTGAAGATTCGTCTTTTTGATTTAAAAATTCATTTGTTGTCGAAATTTCATATTTTTTGGATAAAATTTTAACTGTTCAGTGAAAGAAAAATCTTTTTTGATCGAGGATTTTCAACTATTTTGTTGAAAATTTGTCTTCTTTGGTTGAATTCAACTATTTATGGTTTAAAATTACAATCTTTTTTGGTTGAGGTGTCCATACTATTACATTTATCGTTCAAAATTCAAATAGTTCCTTGAAAGTGAAACTGCTTTCTGAAAACTTCATTTTTACATTCTCATTCTAATGAGAAGGTATTGGTTTTATGTAAAATTTGACATAGTCGGTTTTCATCAAATCTCCACGTTTTGAGACCTCCTGAGTCAGAAAAAACGATTTTTACGAAAGTGTCTGTCTGTCTGTAGTCTGTAGTCTGTCTGTCTGTCTGTAGCCACGATAACTTTCGAAAAAATGATCAGATTTGATTGAGCTTTGGCACACTTTTTTATGGCTGAAAAATAGAGAACGAGTTCGTTAACCAGCTTCTAGGTTTTGATAATTTTATAATATTTGCAAACAAACTTTTTCTTTTCATCGAAGTCGAACACGAAGTTGATTTGGATGTTGAAGTTGAATTGGATGAAAATCCAAAAAGTGAGCACATTTTGAAAATTTTTGAGACCACTTTTTTTGAAGATTTGAAAATTCTATGTACGGTTATTAGTAGTACGCAAAATGACGAACAAAATATTCTCATGACTTTTTGTGATAAAAAAAAATTACTGGAGTTATAGCATTTTCAAAATTCCAAAAAACAAACTAAAATGAACATTTTAAGCCGAAAAACGCACGATATGAAAAAAAGTCAAGAGGAGAAAAACGTTGATTCCTGAACACCCTATAATATTTTCATAACAACTTTTTGAATTTTTTGAAAAATAAAAAATTCAAATTTTGATCGCACAAAAAATTAATGAAAAATCAAAACAGCCATTTTGCTGTCAAACTATGCAAGATACCAGAAAAGATTATCTCACCAAAATTGTGCACCTAAAAAAGATCTACAAATTTCTTATCATTCACTTTTTGATATGACGCGTAGTTTTTGTTTTATTCGTAAAAAACAGCATTGAAAATAGAAAAATCAAATTTTCAGACGAATATTACCAGCTACGAAAAAATGACCGAAACAAAATTTGTTCATCCAAGGAAGAGGTACAAATTTATTGTGACTCATGTTTCGATAGGATGCGTGGATTTTGTTTTATTCGCGAAAATAACATTGACAGTAAAAAAAATCAAATTTTTGAAAAAACAATGCAAGGTACGAAAAAATATAAATGAACAAAAATTGTGCATTCAAAAAAGACTTACAAACCCGTAATCAATTTTTGTGGTAAGAATATATTCAAAATGAAAAAATTAACTTTTTTGATAAACGGCACAGGCTAAAATAAAATGTTAACTAATAAAATTTGTCGCCTGAATTATATCATTACTTTTCATTTGAAATCAAATGCAAATTTAGTAATTTGTATATGAAGAACATATAACACGAAGCACAAAGTGCGCGCTCAGTGTATTTACCAAATCGCACGCCGTAAGTGCGCTCAAACTTTTTTGTTTCTATCATACGGTTCAAATGATTTTCAAATCAAATATCGAGCGCGAAGCGCGAGAGTCTGGATGAGAATGTGTTCCTTAAGGTCGATAGAACCTTGAGTAAATAAAGTTCCTTTTCAGTCTGAAATAAAAATAAATTTAACAATCACTTAATATGTAGAGGTTTTGATAATTTTATAATATTTGCAAACAAACTTTTTCTTTTCATCGAAGTCGAACACGAAGTGCAAAAATCTAGAGGAGCCTAGCGTAAAGCGCAATGCAAATACGCCCGAGCGCGTAGCTCGGATATTAATTTCTTTGGTTAAAAATTGAACTATTTTGTTGAAAACTCGTTTTTTGTTGTTACTAAGACTTAATTTTTTTAACTGAAAATATAACCATTTTATTTTTTGATAAAAATTTATGTTTTTTAAATTAATTCATGTATTTTGTTGAAAATTCGTCATTTTTGGTAGAAAATTAATCTTTACTGTCGAAATTTCATCCTTTTGGTCAAAAATACAAATATTTCATTCAATGTTCATTTTTTTAAATAAAGATTTATCATTATAGTTGGAATTACATTTTCTTGGCTAAAAATTTAACTAGATTTTTGATTTTTTTTTTGAAAATTAATTTTTTTAACTTAAAATGTCATATTTCGTGTTTGGTTGAAAATTTCTCTTCTACAGTTGAGAATTCAACTTTTTGGTTGAAAATTCAAGTATTTCTTTGGTCGAAAATTTAACTATTTTGGTGAAAACTCGTTTTTTTGTTGTTGTTGAACCTTAATTTTTTTAACTGAAAGTGTAATCATTCTATTTTTTGATAAACATTTATATTTTTTAGATGAAAATTCATGTATTTTGTTAACAATTTGTCATTTTTTGTAGAAAATTAATCTTTACGGTCGAAATTTCATCCTTTTGGTCAAAAATACAACTATTTGATTCAAAGTTCATTTTTTAAAATAAAGATTCATCATTATAGTTGAAATTACATTTTCTTGGCTAAAAATTTAACTACATTGTTGATTTTTTTTTTCAAAATTAATTTTTTTAACTTAAAATTTAATATTCCGTGTTTGGTTGAAAATTTATCTTCTACAGTTGAAAATTCAACTATTTGGTTGAAAATTCAAGTACATGGTTGAAAATTCATGCATTTCGTTGAAAATTCATATTTTCTGTTATTAATCATCTTGGTGAAAAATTTATCTTTTTCGTTAAAAATTCATTTCTTTGGTCGAAAATTGAACTATTTTGTTGAAAATTCGTGTTTTAAAGTTAAAAATTAATTTTTTTAACAAAAAATATAAATATTCCAGTTTGGATTGATAACACAGCCACACAAAAAAAAACTTTTTTTCGGATCTGGAGGTCAGACCATGTTTACAATAGGTTTTTGGGGTCGCTGAATCTTAATCCGAGGTCCAAAAAACCCCAGCACGTCAGGGTTCTGACATAACCTCAAAAAACGTCATAAAAAATCTTTTTTCGGGTCTGGACGACAGGCCATGTTTCCTATATGTTTTTGGGGTCGCTGAATCCGATTCCGAGGTCCAAAGAACCCCAGCACGTCAGGGTTCTCACATAACCTCAAAAAACCTCATAAAAATTTTGTTTTCGGTCTAGAGGTCATACCAGGTTTACTATATGTTTTTGGGGTCGCTGAATCCGAATCCGTAGCATCCAGGGCACCTCCTCGCGGTGACGGCGGGTAACGGAATGAGACTGTGATCTTGCTAAGTCCATGGAGTACGGCTTTGATGCCGTCATGGCAAGTGCACCCAAGCGTTTTTCGATGCAGACAGTCGGATCCTCAGGATTCGGATTCAGCGACCCCAAAAACATATAATAAACATGGTCTGATCCCCGGACTCGAACAAAATTTTCATGAGATTTTTTGAGTTTATGTCAGAATTCTGACGTGCTGGGGGTTTTTGGACCTCGGATTCGGATTCAGCGACCCCAAAGACATATAGTAAACATGGTTTGAATTCCAGACACGAAAAAATATTTTTTTTATACGGTTTTTTTGAGGTTATGTCAGAACCCTGACGTGCTGGGGTTTTTTGGACCTCGGATTCGGATTCAGCGACCCCAAGAGCCTATAGTAAACATGGTCTGACCTCCAGATCCGCAAAAAGATTTTTTTTGTGTGGCTGTGTAATTTATCTGCTTTAGTTAAAAATTCATTTATTTTGTTGAAAATGCATCTTTTTTGGTAGAAAATTAATCTTTTTGATTGAAAATTAATTTCTTTGGTTAAAAATTTAACCATTTTGTTGAAAATTCATGTTTTTTGGTAGAAAATTAATCTTATCGGTTGAAAATTTATCTTTTTGGTTAAAAATTAATTTTTTTGGTAGAAAATTCACGGAAAATGAAAAATTGGTCAGGGAAAAGTCAGGGAAAGTTAAGGAATTTCGAAATTGCTATTTTGTGGCAATCCCGTTTTTGTAAATGACGCACCTTAAGTTAAATGGTATTAGGGGTGGGGAAAATGAGAGGTTTAATGGGTTGTTGAAGAACAATTTCAGTTCTTCAGCATGAGAGAATATATACAGCCAGACGATTTCATTGTTATTAGAAGTACTCGCATTTGTCTGGAACTTTGACCAAGGGAGAGGAAAACTGCAGAAAACCACTTCCCGAGTTCAGCCGGTTTATAAAATTTCTGGCCAGTTAAAGCGTAATTTTTTCGAATCAGGCCCTAATTTGAACGTTGAATCTATTTTGATATAGTTCCTGTTTCACACAGTGCTTCTAAAATGGGCCAATTTTAGACGCTTCCAAGAGGTTTGGAAAAGATATTCGGAGATCCTTAGATTCTCCAAAGTCTCCACCCATGAAACCTTTTTGAATACCAGAGGATGTTACTGAATAGTGAATACAAGAGATTCCTACCTGCGTGCAGCACCCCATAGTCCAGGCATCTGGTAGTTTTGTTCCCGAAAAATTCCCACATGGAATGTTTTTAATGAGAAAGTTTCGTTAAGGGGTCCCTTTTAACATATCAAAACTGCTAGAACAGATCAATTGCCAAACCGATTTTTTTTTTTTCGAAAACAGCTCCAAAAGTTACTTTTGCGTGGACGGATAATTCCCATTGCTTTTTAGAGCAAAATGTCCAACGGAAAAAAAGAAAGAGAACAAAATTATAATAAAATTTGGTTGAAAAAATAATCCGCTATCTTTCATAGGTTTCAAGTTAGGATATATTGAAAAAACCCCACTTTTTTTGATGAAAATTTAACTATCTTGTTGAAAATGTAAACATTTGGATAAAAATTCATCTCTCTCAGTTGAAAATTTAATCATTTTGTTAAAAATACAGTATATTTCGATTAGGAATTTAAAGTGTTTTATATGAAGTTCAGTATGGTATCTAAATTAATTTTATTCAAAAGAATTCATTCCCATTTATTCCTCTATTTTCGTGAAAAATCACCCAATTTTCCCTCTTTTGAGACTATTTTGGATTTCGAAGTCTGTACATTTTTTTTACATAATTTACTTTTTCTTCTAATAATTATGACTTTTAGTGTACCTATAGACTTGTAGATATTTTCGATACGAGTTCATTGTACTGGGTACACTAAAAGTCTTAATTAAAGTATAAGAAGAAAAGTAAATTAGTTAAAAAAATGTTCCTAAAAATTCTTTCCAATAAAATTACGCTTAACTATTGAATTTGTTATAAAAAATTAGGTTAATATTACTGAACATAATTTTTGTGAGCACGAACGCAATAAAAATATTTATAGTTTAATTTTTGACCTGACGAGGGAGTGCAAGATTTCATCAGACTGGATTACATTTTTTAGGGATTTTTTTTCTTTCTTAAAAAAAGGAACAAGAATTTCCACAAGCACATTGCACTTTTCAAACTTGGCTATCTTTGAACCACCCTCGTATGCATCTTCCATGAAAAGACTCTCTGTCGATTCATCGGTCAAGAAATTCCCGAAAAATTCCCACATGGAATGTTTTTAATGAGAAAGTTTCGTTAAGGGGTCCCTTTCAACATATCAAAAATGCTAGAACAGATCAACTGCCAAACCGGGTTTTTTTTTCGAAAACAGCTCCAAAAGTTACTTTTGCGTGGACGGATAATTCCCATTGCTTTTTAGAGCAAAATGTCCAACACAAAAAAGAAAGAGAACAAAATTATAAGAAAATTTTGTTGGAAAAATAATCCGCTATCTTTCATAGGTTTCGGGTTAGGATATATTGAAAAAACCCCACTTTTTTGGATTTTCAGCGAAAAATCACTAAGTTTCAAAAAACACTGTGTACCTTTGCACCTAATTACTACACGGAAAAGTAATCCAGAGTTGACTGAAAATAGACTCAATTTGCTGTGATTTCAAAAAAAGAACAATGCCCTAGCTTCAATAGGTCATAAGTTATGACCCCTCAAAGTTGGCCATTTTTGCCTGTTTTTACGGGCAAAAAAGTGGAGTTCAGTTTTTTCAAAATAAATCGAGTCAGGTTTAGTTTGCATTGATGATGCCAGAGGATGAAATAGAGTCTGTAAAATTCTGCGTAGATCTAAAAAAAAGTCTTTTAGACCTATTATTTTGTGAATTGCAAGGTTTCAAAAATTTCATTTTTTTTTGCATTTTTGACTAAAAACGAAAAAGTTGTGTTTTTTTTAATACCTCGTTTCATGTGGATCCTACGACAAAGTTTATATTAAACAAATGAAAGTGGAGTCAATTTAGCGTAATTTCATTTTAAAAAAACTGCCCTAGCCCCAATAGGTCACGAGATATGACATAAAATAAAATATGTAATAGATGTGTGATATATCATAAAAACACTTTTCATTTTACGTAAATTATTGTAGAAAATTACAAAAAAATATAAATTTTTACAAACGATACTTTTAGAATCCACATCAACGTTTCGACTTGTACTTTACCCCGTGTGGAAAAATTTCGTGGCGCTATACTGTTTCTGTCCAGTCCGCCTCGAGTCGACATTGGCGCGCCACAGGCTGACTGTCCAGTGGCTAGACTGGGATGTAACGCTCGGATCGACTAGTTTCTAGACAGATCAACTATTTTGATAAAAAATAATTAATAATTAAATAATATAATTATTTTTTATGCCATAAAAGTCCAATATATAGATTTTGCAGTTAATTAAAAATATAAAAAAAGTTTTTGTACAAAAAAAATGAAGAAATGAGTTTCCGCAAATCTCTTGTACATACGCCGGGTGTCGAACTTCTGATGTAAGTTCCTATTATATTGTTGTAACTTTGTCCCGTCGCCTTAACACCTCGGCCATCTAAAAGTTAAATTTTTTTTCTTTTTTGTCGGATATGAATTTCAATTCATTACATCCTAATATTTATTTCAATAAAACATAAACAATTTTTAAACATTAAAAGTGCTTGATTTGTGAATAAATCATTGAAAAAATAAAGTTTGTATGATGTTACTTGCGATTATAGGCTACGAAATAATGATTGTTTATTATTTAAAATAATTAATACGTTAGGCTTAATTATCATTTACGGAATCGATAAATAATTAAAATAAATTAACTAAATCTGTTATAATAATATTTGATTTTCTGGAATATCATAAATATTATACATAGCATTATACATATTATAATTATTATAAATTCAATATAAATTCATTATAACTTTACTATATAATTCAATTGAAACAAAATGTTTTTAAACATTCTTCAAAAAATCGTTCTTGAAACTGCAGTTCTTGTATTAAGATTTCTATCACCTTCAACAATTATTGTTTACTATCTTAAATATGTGATAGTCTACAATTAATTATTGCTTGAGCATTTGTACAATTGTGTCTTGTAATTTCCCAAATCTTTTATTCAAAAATGATTATTTTCTGAATTCACCTCTGTAATTTGTGTTTAAGTCCAAACCGTGATTCTATCTAGAAACAAGCTAAAATCTGGACAATCTTTATATATTCAAATTCGTAATGAATACCTAGATAGCGCCAAGAATGGGACTAGACAGCAGAAAGGTTGGAATCAAACACGTAGTAAAACTAGAAAGCGCCAGTGTAGCGCCAGGCTAGTATTGCGTGAATAGACAGACTTGAGAAAAACTGTACTGGCTTTAGCATGATTCAAGACTGCCACGAAATTTTTCCACACGGGACTGTCCATTTTTGTGAAATATGTAATATAATATGTATAAGTTTCTACTAGAAACTGAAATTTGAAGAAAATATTACAGTTTTACGAAGAACTTTTGCTATTATAATAAACCACATCAAACTGTAGTTCGATTGTTGAAAACTGAACAATAATTGATTTTACAGGACGATTTTGAATCTGTTAAAAATTAAGCAAATTACAGATTTTAACGTTAAAAATAGAATTTTCTCAATTAGAAAGCCTCAGTAGTTAAACAAATGTAAACGTTTGGTTGAAAATTCATAAACTATTCTTAAATTAAAAATAATTTCAAAAATTAAACGCCAAATATTATTTCAATCTGAAATATTCCATTTTTAACCAATTAATTTGAAATTTTTTAATTAAGGATGACACTTTTTCGAATATTTAGCAATATTTTACTTTTCATTAAAAATGAGCATTTATCAATCAAATGTTAAAAACTAAACATTTTAAATTGATTTATTTGAAATAGAAAGCCTTGAAATCGTTAATATTTCAGAGTGCTAAAATTTAACTTTAAATGTTACAATTTTAATTGTTCTATTTAACAAATTTGTTATAAATTCAAGTGAAATTATTCAATTTTTATGCATAAATAACAATTGAACAATTATCAATTTGATAAAATTTGAGTAAGCTTTAGAGATATTTACAAGTTTTGAGAAAATCCAAACTTAATTTAAAAGTGGAAAAGATTTCGAGAAATAAAGAAGACAATTTTTGAAGGTTGAAATAAAATTTTGAAGCTTTTTTAGGACCTTTAAAGGACTTAGGGAAATAAACAAAATTTCTTAAGTTTGTTGGAAAATTTTTAATGATTCTTTATTTTGAAAAATTAATTTAAAAAGAATATTTAAAAAGATTAACAATCATTTTTTGAACAATAAATGCCAATTAAATAATTATTAATTTGGAAAATAATCGAGTAAGTTACAAATATATTTAGAAGTTTTCAAAAGATTCCAAAATAATTTAAAACGTGAGAAGATTTCAAACCATTAAAAGACAATGCAGATTTTTGAAGATTTCGAACAAAAAATTCATAAGCTTTTTAAGCATTTTGAAAGGTTTCACATAAATAAAATGTTTGTATCAAAATTCCTACAAAAATTAACTATAATTTTTTTTGGTATTAATATGGCTTATTTTATATCATTTTCAATATTAAATTGAACTAAATAGTACAATGAACTTTTATTTCAATCGTTCACAGAGATAAATAAATTGAATGAAAGTTTTCGTTAAAATTGGGAAACATGACCTATAAAGGGTGGTTTTCTTGTACGAACTGGATTAAATTTTATTTTTTCTCGCAAATGTTTGATACAGCGAATGAATTTTTATTTAGGTGTATGAAAAAAAAACATGAAGGATGAAGTCAAAACTTAAGAAACTCGTTCACAGTGAAGTGTAAATAAAATATTAGGCTAAGTTTCCTTTTGCTTTGTTTTTTTTCTCTTATTGTACTTAATAATAACTTCATGTGTTTTGTTGAATATTTGTCCGTTTTGGTAGAAAGTTAATCTTCTTGGTTGAAAATTCATATTTTTCCTCGAAAATTCAACAGTTTGTGTTTTAAACGAGGTTTTAAATTCGTTTTCTCTGTTGACTGAAAAGTATTTTTTAATTGAAAACTCAACTATTCTCGAAAATTTGTCTTTTTTGGTTCAATTTAACTGTTATTTTATTTAAAATTAAAATCTTTTTTGTTTTTAAATTTCAATTGTATTACATTGTTCGTTGAGAATTCATATTTTATAGTTGAAAATTCAACTCCTTGGTTAAAAGTGTAACTCTTTTGTTAAAAATTAGTTTTTTTCTTTGAAGATTCATCATTTCAATTTAAAAATCATCTCTAATTGAAAATTTCACTACCTTGTTGAAAATCAATTTTTCTAAGTGAAAATTTAACTTTTCCAGTTTAAAATTGAACTATTCTGTTGAAAATTCATTTTTTTGTTGCTAGAAATTAGTTTTTTAAAACAAAAAATTTAACTAGTCCATTTTAGGTTAAAAATATATCTTATTCAGATGAAAATTTAACTATTTGGTTAATAATTGATCTTTATTAATCAAATCAAACTATTCGGGGGGAAATTGTTGTACCTTTTTGGTATAAAATTCAACTATTCCAGTTGAAGATTCATCATTTTGTTTCACTGACCATTTAACTACTCCACTTTTTGTTGAAAATTCATCTCTTTTTTGTAAAATTCAACTATTGCTTAAAAATTTATCATTTTTAGTTACAAATTCAACAAATTGGTTGCAAATTCATATATTGTCTAAAATTTCAAATAAAAACTGTACTCTGTATACATTAATTTTGAAAAGTGAAAAATATTAATACTTTTTATAAATATTCCTAAATTTTATTTGAATATGATACACATTGACTTTTATTAAAAAAAATTCTTGTAAATAGTTGGTCATTTTTTAAATTTTACGATTTTTTTGTACCATGTTTGACCTAAGGGAATAGATTTCAGGAATGGAATTATAAAAATATCTTCATTAGTTAGTAGAATACTATGAAGACTTGCCTTTCAAATGATTTTTCCTAAACATAAATCAGATTTAAATACACTCAAAAAATAAAATTAAGAAAGGTCACAAATTCATGCAGTTTTTTTTTAGAAAATCCCACACATTTTTTAATAAAACTCATTCCCACGCCACCGCGGAGGTAGTATCGTGGTATATTTCTTTATCCAGTGAATTTCGTTCAATTTATTTTACAATTATTTACAATTAATTTCCAATTAAATTATTTTACAATTAAAATAAAATTGTAAAAATAAATATGAATATAAGTTTTCCAAGATTCTTGACAAAAGGTTCGAGATATTTTGTAAGATTTCAGATATTTCAAATTGAAATTTGAACAACAAAAAAAAACATTTTTAACCGAATAGTTTAATTTTCAGGCAAAAGGGTTAATTCTCAACGAAAAATGTGATAATTGTTATTTAAATGAAAATAAATTATTTTAAATAAAAAACGGTTGAATTTAACTTCAAAAAAATGAATTTTCAACAAAATAAATAAATTTTGGAGTAAAGACGATTTCTACTCAAGAAAAAAGGAAAATTACAACCAAATTATAATTTAAGGCAAAAAATAATTTTTAATACAAAATAAAAATTTCGAATAACTATTTATTCTTTAAGTTATTTATTTTTTTTTTAATATTTCTGTATGTCAATCAAAATTTCAACAAAAAATATAAATTTTAACTAAACAGTTGAATTTTTAACCAAAAAAAGCTGAATCTTCTACAAACAATGTAATAATTGCTATTTCCATTAAAAAATTCTGATTTTCAATTAAAAACAGTTGAAATCAACCTTCAAAGAATGAGATTTCAACCAAATAAATACATTTTCAAATAAAAAAATTGTTTAATGAAGAAGAAAAAAATTTCAACAAAATTATAATTTAAGGTGAAAAATATTTTTGCATACAAAATAAAAATTTCGAATAACTGTTTATTTTTTAAATTTTTTTTTGCTTATTTTAAGTTTACATAAATATAATTTTCATATAGGATTCTTGACAAAATTTCACAAAATTTTTCAATATTTCAGATATGTCAAATAAAAATTTCAAGAAAAAATATAATTATCAACCAAACACTAACTGAGATATTTTTATAATTTCATTCCTGAAATCTATTCCCTCAGGTCAAACATGGTACAAAAATGTCATAAAATTTAAAAAATGACCAACTATTTACAAGAATTTTCAAAATAAAAATCAATGTGTATTATATTCAAATAGAATTTAGGAATATTTATAAAAGGTATTAATATTTTTCATTTTTAAAATTAATTCATGCAGAGTACAGTTTTTATTTGAAATTTCACGACGGTTTTTTGTACCATGCTTGACCCTATCAAGACAGAATCAAGGAAAAATATTCTGAAAATATTTTCATTAGTTATTAAAATACTACAAAGACTTACCTTTAAAGTTGTTTTGTCCTTTAAAAATCATGACATTTCTTTATAAAATACATTTTGTTACATTTATTTTACAATTATTCACGATTAATTTCCAATTACAATTATTTCACAATTAAAATAAAATTGTAAAAACTAAATTTTGTAATGTTGAGGTAAATATTTTAAGACATTGAAGGTTTTATAAAGTTTTTATATATTAAGAAAGCGTATGTGGTCAAGTTAATAATTTTTCGGCTTTTCCTCTTAAAATCCCCAAAGTTGTGATTATAGTCTAAAATAGCATGAAAAAAAAAGGTAATTATCGGAGGTAAGCTTACAGTAAAAATGTTGATTAATTCAATAAATTAAAAATAATAATTATTTATTATCATTTTAACTTTACAATATTTAAAATCGATTGAAAAATAAAACATAAATAATGAAAAATGAAACCACTTAAAAGTGATACATATTATTAACCTAATTTTAAAATCCCATATACAATATTCAATATATTTGAACTTTATAAACCTCCAGTGTCTTATAATGTATTCCCTGTAGAATCAGATAGTCTAAAACATTCCATAAGAATTCCTGAAAGACATAATCATTAAATATTTCAAGACTTCATTACATGTATTTGAAGTCTTTCCTTTAGGTGTAAATTTTTGAAAATCAAAATTCACCCAAACATCGTAATAGCGAACGAAACCGAATCGTAAAGTAGGGCGAACTCGGCCCGAGCCTCGGGTTCGTGCTCGTGCATTTTCGGCTTTACACGAGGTTGGCCGAGTTGAGCAAAGTGGGGGAACCTTCCCCCTTCATTCTTGGCTCGCTTTTCCTCTCGCCAATTTTTATGTCGTTTTTGCTCTCGCGCGTTTTTACTTCGCTTCTGCCAGGGGTATGCCACGACCCATTCTGTAGTTAGAAAAACGTGTGCTATGGTTTGTCCA
Organism: Andricus curvator; assembly: GCA_932195095.1. Taxonomy (NCBI): domain Eukaryota; kingdom Metazoa; phylum Arthropoda; class Insecta; order Hymenoptera; family Cynipidae; genus Andricus; species Andricus curvator. The sequence continues at coordinate 150,677 of CAKNYM010051878.1, read as the reverse complement.
CAGCGGCGCAACGCTGAACTAACGGCGCGTCGATCGTCACTCGATTAGTTTAAAACAGTTTAAAGAGCATTTCCATAGAAATGTATTCGTAGCGCATAACATTGATTAATTTTTTTAAGTTTTATGAATAAACTGTGAATAAAAATGGGCGGTTGTTACTGCATACTACCCAATTACTCTAGTGAGTATAAAGCGAAAAAACAAACAAGGAAAATTCACATTTCTTTTCGGTATCTCAAAATTTAAAACTTGCATCATTCTTAATTGTAAGGTTTAAGAATTGAAAGCTCTTCAATTTTACAGATTTTCATTTTAAATTTCTACAAGTTGAAGATTTAAAATTGAAACTTCTTTAATTTTAACGATTTGCAGTTTAAAATTGTTCAATTTTTAAGATGTATAAATAAAAATTCTGAAACTTTAATGACTTCGACGACTTTAAAGATCAAAAATGAAGATTTTTCAATTCCAAATCTTCCAAATTGATGAAATTTCAAATTCATCATCAAAGTTACAGAATTTTTAATTGCAAAAGTCAAAATTTGTATAATTATTACATGTAAATAAAAAAAAGTTTAATTTTAAGTACATAAAAATTCTACAATTTGAAGAGATACAATTGAAAACTCTTCAATTTTGGAAGATTGATGAAATAAATTTTTGAAAATCAAAAGTCAAGATTTCAATTCGAAATATTTCAATTTGCAGAAATTTCGAATGTTAATAACCAAAATTACAGAATTTTTAATTGTAAAATATAAAATTTTGAGTATTATTAATTGCAAATTTCGAAAACTAACAACTTTTCAATTTTAAATATTCACAATTCAAAGTTCTACAGTTTTGAAGAGTTACAATAAAAAATCTTGAATTTTGAAAATATCGAATTGCAAATTATTCAATTTTCAAGGTATATGTTGAGGGTTTGAATATATACCTTTGAATATTTTGTTGTTGGAATAGTTCAATTTTAAAGATTTACAATTGAGAAGTCCTCAAGTTTAAAGATGTGTAAATACAAATTCTCAAATTTTGATGATTTTTAGGGACGACTGAAAAATCCGGAAAAATAAAATTCCAGACACTGTAAAATTACTAAATGGGAAAATTTCCAAATAATAAAATTCCTGAATAATAAAATTTCCAAATAATGAAATTCCTGGATTGGAAAATTCCCCAACAGTTTACGATATTACCGAATTTGAACATTCTCGAACAATAAAATTCCCGATAGAAAATTGTGGAATTATAGAATATCCGAACTAGAAAATTCCCGAATATAAACAATTTAAATTTATTTATAATAAAACAAATTTTTAATTGTAATATAATTTTATTAATTTTATTAATCAAAAAATTTAATTATTTAAATTCGGCAATTATCGGTCGGGAATTTTCAAATTCGGTAATATTATAAACTATCGGGAATTTCATTATTCGTGCATTTTATTATTTGCGAATTTTATTATTCGGGAATTTCATTATTCGGAAATTTTATTATTCGGAAATTTTCCAATTCGGGAATTTTATTTTTCGGGATTTTTCAGTCGTCCCGATTTTTATAGTCAAAAGACTATACTTAAAACTTGCATAATTTAACAAATTAGAAACTTTTAAATTTCAATGATTTACAATCTAAAGTTCTACAATTTTGAAGATTTAAAATTTAAAATTCTTTAAATTTTACGATTTGTAATCATTGCGGCACATTTGTAACGTTTTATTTTAACATATACTAATTTTTACACAATTTAACCTGGTTTTCTTTATTTCTCATAATAAACCGTACAAAAGAATAATTCCTACAAAATCTATAAAGTACCTAAAAACTTGGTATTGATTATATATTTTTACTCAAAAAAATAATGGATGATACGGCAACCCCAGGCGGAAAAATTATATATAGTTTATACATAGTATGAAATATTATATATAATTTTCATTTGTTTTATATAAGAATTGTATGAAACATATGAAAATTACATACTGTATCAACCTCGTTTCTTGCCTCCAAGCTTTCCTATTTTCAAAATTAATTTTTCCATGCAAAAGTCGAGTAAAAAATTTAATAATTATTTTTGTCCAAAATAAATCAACCAGTTTCTGATTTTTTTGTTCGAATATTAAAAATTTTGAGGCGAGAAACGAGGTCGGTGGGAGTTATAATGATTTAGAAATCAATTTTTAAATACCGAAATTTTGATCCCTAAAAAAGTAACCTTATATTCAATATCAAATATTAAATATACCTGCAAAACTCACTGAGCTTACTAGGGTAGTGCTGATCCGAGGATTTAAAGAATTTAGATTGTATATTAGTTTTGAGAAATTTCGGAAACAGTTAGAAATTTACAAAAAATAAAAAAATTAGTAGGCTTTGCAGTGTTTCCAAGTCAAATGTATCGAGTGACGATCGCAGCGCCACTATTTGCCCTTCCCGCCGCAGGCACGAAATTTACGCGTGGCGTGACATACCCCTGGCTTCTGCGTACATTCTTTTTTTTCGTTCGCTTTGGCTCTGAGCGTTTCAAATATACTTTTAAATTATTTATAAACCGAATTATTCATCAAACTCTTTCATAATTGGGGCGTATTTCATGATAGGTACCTTTACCTTAGTCGTGTTTGATATCAAATTAATCAGTAATGGACAAAAAAGTATAATATGTAATCATATTGCGACTTTAACTATTCATTAAAGAACGCTAATTAGCATTATTTCCCGTGAGCTGTCCGCTCCACTAGCGCACATCTGTCGCATTCCTCGGAAAAACCGAGGCGAGAACGAGGAAGGACGAGACGGGACGAGGAAGATTGTGACGAGACAAATCGAGGAATGATCCAATGATGGGCTCAATAGCTGCTTAGGAGAGTTACGGGGACGGCTACAGAAGAAAGGTCTGTGGGGCACTGTAATATTTTCTTTGACAGCTCTTTTAGTTTTTACTGACTTCCCTGCGGGATAGAACAGTTGTGGGACTTTTTGTAAGTGTTATTTTTTTGGCGGGATTGTTTGTGAAGTGCTCGGAGTTGCAGAACAGAGCCGCAAGAACAATTTAACTGGAGAATGTCATCAAATGAAACACAAATGGTGAGTAGTTTTCTCTCAACATATTTTTACAGAATAGTTTTGATGTGTAAACATCTTAGACCTCGATATGGGGAGTCGCGCCTGATTCAAATGAAACCATGGCTGGTAAGTGTAACGCAAGCCTCTGACACACGCGTTGTGTCTTATGACTTATGTCACAGACGGGAGGCTTACTTCTCTTCACCCACCGAAAGGAGCCCCTCAGTCCGCCCCCCCTCTCTCTCTCTCGAAGAATATGTTTCGTTTTTTACATAATTGGTCATTATTTAAACAATTTCCATTTGTTTAAACAATCTTTTCTCCTTCAAATTGTAACAAGTTATTATTCTCTGGAATTTATATATCGAAAATAATAATTTTCCGCGACTTACAGAGAAAAATATATTTTTGAAACGAATAATAATTGTTTAAACAATTGTAAATTATTTACAAAATACTTGAAAACTCGTTATTTATCGATTAAAAGTAATTCATTATGAAAAAACACAAGAAATGCCGTTTGTAGTATGAATTCATTGGAAAACTGCTGTTTTGCATTTTTTCGGTTTCTTTTTCACTTTGTTTTGAGAATTCCTGCTAAGTATTTAAAGTCTAACAGGAGGAAAATATGCTGTGTCTAATTTGAAAAAAAGAAAGTATTTTCAATATTTTTCTTATAATTTTTGAGTACTTAGATGTGTAATAATAATGAATTTTCCATACTGAAATTTCAATTTTTATTATTCTTCTTCATGAAATATAATTAGCCTAATACTAAATGTAGATGCCTAACATAAGTGCGACACAATGTGTTCTTTCAGAGAACTCATATCGGTCCGCATCGGTATTTTATAAACAAAGCTTGACTAAAGCAGGCAAAGGAGAGAATGCGTTTTAGGAAATAAAATACATAGTTTGAAGAATGAATCAATAAATTTTTTAAGTTTTCAAAATTATATCATTTTTAAACAATTTTAGGTTGAAGCACTACAATTAAAGGATTTTACATTGTTATTAAAACATTAAAATTCAAAAATGTCACTTATAAATTAAAAATTAAAAAAATTAAATAATGGTAATTTTTAAGTTTAAATTCAGCACTCTGCACGGAGAATATTTGTGTGTTAAATTTTACATAACTTAGTTCGGTAAACGAGGACATTACGGCATTATATTAAATGTTCACTTTCAGTCATGTAAAATGAAATAGGGTAATATTTGATGAGAAAATATGAATTATTAATATAAATTCATTATAATTTAATTCGCGATTCAGTAAGAATTAATACAACTAGATAATAAAGATTACCTGACAGTTCGGTAAAATGAGATGTCGATTACCTACCAGTTAGGTAAAATGAGTCGAACTGTTAGGTACAGTTTCAATCAAAGAAATCAAACTCTACCTCTCTAAATATGTGAGTTCTACATCCCAGTCATGTAAAATTTTCTGCGCCAGCAAAAAAAAAACATTCTTGCTACAAAACAGATTCTGTGGAAGGTCGCATTCACTACTACACACATACTTACATATATCATACAATTCATAAGTATATTGTTGGTACATATACACAATTTAACTTAAACAATTACATTAAATTACAATACATTGCATACGATATAGTCGCACGCTTTTAACGATATTAACTCTATTAAAAATCGAAAGCGCTGTGACGTGTTTCGAACTACCTAACCTAAGTTATCGCTAACAACTAAACCTCACGAGTCACGGCTAACCTGACACTTGGAATATCGAGAAAAAAATATCGGCTATAAAGTTAAAGTACGAGTACGTCAGAGCCGTACAAAAAAAAAATCTGGTCCCCGTAAATAAAAACATTGTATAATTTTTTACTTGACATTTTGTAACCTTAAAACTTTAAATTATTTAATTTTCAATATTTTAAATTTTTGCATGGTCTACTTTAAAAATATACAAGAACATTGAGCGTACTATGCGCGCACTAATTACCCTTTCTTCATAAAAAGAACTCTGTTCATTTTCCAACATTTTGTTATAGATTTTACAGAAAATCTTATATTATTTGAGAACGTTGTACATGATTTACAGAATTTTCCTTATTATAGCGAGAAAATTCCAGTGAATTCAATATGAATGACAATTTTTTCCACTTACTTACAATTCTTTCTTTTGGTGGAAAATAAGTTTTTTTATCGAAAATAATTTTGTTAACTAAAAAGTCACCTAAATTTTGTTTTGAAATTTTTTTATAGACATTTAATCTCTTCGGTAGAGAATTAATTTGTTTCCTTGAAAATTTAAATAGTTCTACGAAAATTTAAGTTATTTGCTTAAAAACTTATTTCTCTATCTGAAAATTTAACTAATCTATTTTTTGTTAAAAATATATCTTTTTTAGTTAAAAATGTATCTATTTTGTTGAAAGTTTGTCTTTTTTTGGTAGAAAATTAACCTTTTTAGTTAATATACATGTATTTATTTAATTTCTTTGGTTAAAAAATAGTGTTTTCTTATTAAAAATCAATTTTTCAAACTAAAAATTTAACTCAACTTCTTATCGAGATTCTTTTTCATACAAATTTAATCTTCTTGGTAAAAAATTCATTTGTTTAGTTGAAAATTGATTCTATTTGCTTAAAAACTTATTTATCTAACTAAAAATTAAACTATTCTATACTTTGTTAAAAATTTATGTTTTTTCATTGAAAATTCATCCATTTAGTTGAAAATTTATCTTTTTTTTTGGTAGAAAATCAACCTTTTTGGTTGAAGATGTAACTATTGGGTTAGAAATTCCATTAAAAATAAAAAATGTTGATGAAAAATTAATGTATTTTCTGTAAAATTATTCTTTTTTGGTAGAAAATTAATCTTTTTGGTTGAAATTTTCATTTCTTTAGTTGAAAATTATTTTTTAAATAAGAAATTAATTTTTTTAAATAAAAATTTAAAACTTAATTTTTTTAACTAAAAATTTAAATATATTCCATTTTTCGTCAAATTTTTTTGTATAGCCATTACATCTTTTCGGTTGAAAATTCATTTCTTTGGTTGAAAATTTAACTATTTTGTTGAAAATTTATTTTATTTGTTCATGAACTTATTCCTCTAACTGAAAATTAAAATATTCTGTTCTTGGTTTAAAATGTATGTTTTTAGTTGAAAATTTGTCTTTTTTTTATAGAAAATTCATCTTTTTGGTTGAAAATTCACCTAATTGGTGAAATTCTTTTTTTGGTTTGGTTTGAAGATGCATTATTTTAGTTGAAGGTTCATTTCTTTTGTTGAAAATTGAACAAATTTTGTTGAAAATATGTTTTTCCTTTCGTAAAAAATAATTTTTCCAACGAAAAATGTAGCTACTTCATTTTAGCTAAAAAATTGATCTTTTCAAGTTGAAAATTCACTTATTTTGTTAAAAAAAATTTCTCTTTTATGAGAAATTTAATTATTTAGGTAGAAAATTCATATTTTTTTGTTATAAATTCAACTTTGTTTTCAAACATTAGTCTTCATGACCTAAAAAACTCAACATTTTGGATGAGAATTTTTTTATTGATTGAATAATCTTTCTTGGTTGAAAATTCAACTTTTTTGTTGAAAATTTGTATTTTTTGGCGCAAGTCAACAGTTCAGCATATTTAACGATCGGGGGCATGATCCAATAGCGCATCTTTACACGTCAATTTTTAAATACATTCTACTTTTATGTAGTAACTTAATAAGTATTATCTACTGAGAGGAAAGGATAGTCTATATATTTGAATATTTTCTGAAATGCTACAATATCAACCGAAACTTAAAAATGTTAAAGTTTCTACGGGGGACTTGGCTTTAAACTTCAGCCCTGAGAATGTTGACGTCCCTAATTCGTCTCCTAATAAAAGTGAAAAAGTCTTTAAAAATTCTGCAATCTATACTTTCTTTTAAGTGAATTGTTAATATCACACGAAAGTAAACTTTATATCATTCATTTAATAAAAATTTACAATACTTTGCGTTATTTTATAATATACTGGTATGAAAATAATACAACCCTTATATCAATTATTAGATATCAGAATTTTCACTTTTGGACTTGAGATTTTACATAACTCTTTTGTATTATTTATAGTTCTGTTTTGCATTAAATCCTAAAATAATTGTAAACTTTATCTAAATGCAGTAATGTCCTCCATTTACCGAACTAATTGGGTAAATTTTAATGAACAAATTTTCTCCGTGTACTGATCACTATACTCATCCCTTATACTCCTCAATATATTACACCAGAGTCTCACTATTTGAACGCCCGATCGCACGCGTTATATGAATTCCTAGAATTGCTGGTCCCCGCAGTTTCTCCTGGGACAGGGCGAGAGACGGTTATGACTCCGCCTCTGAAGGGACGCAGTGCAACTACTACTCAGTCTAGTAGATTGCGCAATATTATGCAGACGATTCAGGCGGCCCTGACTGTTTACGTTTCGCTGTATGCGCTATATGAACAAGGCTATTTTCAGGCAACCCCCGAGATTGATCATCTTTCGAGAATTTGGTGTATAATATAATACTCACTTGAGTTCTGGAGATCTATTGAATGTTGGACGTAATCGCAGTTATGTCTGTCCAGCACATAATAAAATCTTATACCTGCACACACTCGGTCGTGGCGCGGCGATCTCGGCGGCGATTAAGTAGGTGACGAATTGACTACTGAATTACTACCAATTACTACAGTGTAACCCAGTGGTATAGTAGTAGTATACTACTACTTTACATCGATTTCAGAATAATCTTTACCTGTAAGAAAAATTAACTTCACATGTTAAGATTTACCCACCACATGGGAAATGGTTACCATGTCAACTCTATTGAATCTTGTTTTGTTTCGATGCGAAAAAATTCATCTTTATCTACTTGAAAATTCAAAAAAACACTTCTGTTTTTTTTGTGAAACCAGTAGTATATCTGTAGTACTTGGCTGTAGTTATCCTGTAGCCATTCATGTACACGGAAAAAATATATCCGTGAAATAGTCACGAACTTGTAGCTAGGTCTGGGATACGAGATAAAAAAATGAAACATTACATCCTTATTTCTATGAGAAATGCTCGAATTTCCTACGAACAGTTCCTGAAAATTTCAGACTATAACATAAATTGGAAAAATTTTATTTGTGCGATTTAATTTATATTAATTTATAAATTCGCAACTCGGAGGTTTCGAACCCTCAAAGACTGCTGACTCACCAGTTTTCTAAACATATAAACCAGGAGTGCGTAAACACCCGCAGCCTCCGAGGCCAAACAAAATACGTTTGATAAAACTTCTAGCCACTCATCCGACGAACTCGAAGCACACATACAAGCGCCCACACGCACCGCGCGTTTGGACGAGCGTGTGTGCGGGCCACGCACAGGCGAACCTACTTTCCAGTTCCCAGATTTGTCGGCCAAGCTCGTGAGTTCTCTGAGAATCTTTTCCCAATCACTCCTAATATTTTTGTAATTATTCACGTAAAAAAAAGTGATGAACCTTTTTAGAATTTTCACATCGAGTTCGTCAATTCTTCCTCAAATTTCGCAGGTTATTTACGAAAATACGTCAATATCTGATGAATATTTCTCATATCCGAGACCTAGCTACTAGTTCGTGACTTTTTTACGGATAAATTTTTTCCGTGTAGTACAGTTTTTTAAGGGTTAGCCGAAACCCTCATTTTTCTAATAACGTACGACATATACATGGGCACATTATGTCTAGAACCTTTCATAATTTTCTCTCAAAATGATTTAAACTCTACAAACATTTTTTTCTCCAGGTTCCTCTTTCACCCGGCCCTTGTGTGGATATCAGGGACGATGAGCTCGTTTCAATAGCAGTACGCGACCTGAATCGACAACTAAAGGTCAGAGGTCTGTCTCGCGATGAGATAGTGAATATCAAACAGCGGCGAAGAACGTTAAAAAATCGAGGCTATGCCGCCAGTTGCCGGGTTAAACGCATCGAGCAAAAGGACGAATTAGAGACTGAAAAAACTCAGGAGTACAGAGACATGGAAGCAATGCAGGATGACAATAACAGGATGCGAGAGGAAATAGAATCTTGGCATGCTAAATACTTAGCCTTAAAAAGATTCTCTTCACAAGAAAAAATCCATCTTCCACCTGTATTGGAAACGATGTAAAATTGTAAATTATCACTATTAATCTATTATAATTGCTCTAATTACACATTAATTTAGTAAATACAATATTGAAAGCACTCGGATGAGGGGAATAAAGTATTTCGTTTTTATAAGATTTTAAGTTTTTAGTTAAGTTATCTCAGTGTTTTGAAGAATCTGGTGAGGTTTAGAAAAGGAGGGGGAAGAAAGAAAGAATGGCCGGGGAGATGGGAGGGAATAAAATTAGAAGAAGTAAAAGAGTTTAATTATTTGGGATATACATACCTTGCCAGCAAATGGAGATCATAGAGCTCATATAAGAGAAAGGTTTAAAAAAATTGGAGAAGGAGAATGTGGTTATTTGGTACGCTGGTATGGCCGGTATTAGGTTATGGAGCAGAGATATGGGATGGAAAGAAAGGAAAGAGATTGAGAGTTTACAAGAAAGGTATATAAGTTGGACGCTAGGGGTAGACTGGAGGACGTCGGGATATATGGTGAGAGAAGAAGCGCAAAGGGGTAAATTAAGTACTAGAGCGGGAAAGAGGGCATGGAATTTTGAGACGAAGCTAAGGGAGGGGAGTGAGCGAGAAAGTGTTTGATGGATGTAGAAGAATGGAGAGGGAGGGCGATGGAATTAACGAGATGGGAAGAAGAAAGGAGGGAGTTCTTTAAGGCTATAAATATAGAAGACGGGACTGGAGTCAACTATGAAGACGTGGAAAAAAGGGAGAGGGCAAGAAAATTAATAGAAAGATGGGGGATGATTGAGGAATCAAAGTATAATGAATGGTATAAGATGATAAAAAAGGAAGGAGTACCAAAGTATTTAGAAGAGGGATGGGGAGAGAAAAGATGGACCAGAATAGCAAGATTTAGATTGTGAAACGAGGTAAGGGCAGGTATGTATTGGGAAAAGAAAGGGAACAGGAAGTGCAGAATCTCTGAATCGGAAGAGGAAACATGGCAGCATGTATGGGAAGGATGTAGGAGAGGAATGGAAGATAAAGGAAGCTGGCAAGAGAAGGTGGTAAAGATTGTAGGGGAGGATGGTTCGGGGAAGGAGTGGATGAAGGAGTTAGAGGGTGCTAGGGTAGCGAAGGAGAAAGAATGGATGAAAACAAATGGCAAAATGGAGGTACAAGAGAAGTTGGAGCAAACGGAAGTTGTATAAATTAGAAGCGTACAGATTTGTAAGTAATGGTTATGTAATAGCATAAGTAGATTAAGATCTCTCTCTCTCGCTCACTCGTTCGCTAACACTTCCCAAATTGCTCTATTGTCAAAAAATAGAAATAAGGATATAGATATAAGATTTTCTGTAAATAAGTGTAAATAACTGTAAATAGTAAAGATAAGATTTTATAAAACCTGTAGAAGGAAGTGTTGTAAGAAATGGAAGTGATGTAAACCCTTAGGGCAGTGGTCGGCAAACTACTGCCGCGCGGCAGCCGTAGCTGCCGTGGCGGGTCGAGTCAAAATCTCGCGGCAGTACCTGGTGCCGCCATAAAGGTCCAACCCGCCACGGATCCTTCTTTTGTTAAGCGGTTCGAGTAGCGGGGATTAAAATTCAAAACTAAAAATTCTTAACTTTCAAAATTAGCAATTTGAAAATTTGAAATTCGAAATCTGTGGATTTTCGCGATCAAAAAGAATCTAAGAAACGTCTCAAAACCCAAAAATTCAATGAACAATAACACTTTTAGTTTATATTCAATTTTCATGATTAGAAACGTGTTAATTTCCAAAATTAGCGTAGAATGGCATTGTATAAGCTTATAAAATTCTTTTATTATTCGATCTTCTTATAAAGAAAATATAAAATTACTTTTCATACAGGAATACAAAAAAAAACATTTTTAGTTAAAAAATGAGGAATTTGAAACAACGAAATTTAAAATTTGTTATTTTTACGACTACATGACAATCTACAATCTTTTCTTAAGAGAATAAAAATCAATTAACGATAAATACATAATTTTGGAATTTATTTTTCATTGTAAAAACATTTTTAATTTACAAACTGAGTTTCCAATGGCATTTTATTGAGTAATTTTAATATTCGATACTTTTGTATGGAAAATATAAAATATTTCTCATACTTTTCGCATGAGAATGTGAAGACAAGATTTTCAGTTTTAAAATTGGCAATTTGAAACTTTGAAATTCAAACTCTGTGCTTTTTATGATTGCAAGTACCTGTAATTAATAATATGATTGATCCGATAGGGCGAAAATGGAAAAAAGGAGAGGATAACCCAAGAAAGAAAGAAGGGGGTGCAAAGTATTAACAAAGTGCATGCAATATTCAAACATTGTACTCTAAATATGAATTATTTTACAATGACCCAATGAGAAACGAAGTCAGTCACTGATTCACTCACCTATAGTTCTTAATTAATTGCAATATTTGAACTTATACTTCAAATCTGAATTAGTTAAAAATTGTAAATAAAATATAAAATGAGTCAGTGATTCAGTCACCCAGTATTTAATTAATTATTAGTTAAACTGCCATTTGTTAAATTTTCTTAAAAATTTAATATTTAGAGAGTATGATCAAAAAAAATTAAACGCGTCAATGAATCCAGACATTAAGAAATTAGTTAGCGCAAAACAGGGACATCCCTCGCATTAATTTCGTATGTGACGCATTTGATCTCTTTTAACCTTTCAGTTTTAGATTCGAAATGCTTCATATTTTTCAATATTTGTGTCTGAATTTTCTTTTGTTACTTGTTTTCAGGTTTTTTAAATCCCCTTTTTATTAACGGAGAGACAGTAGAGCTGCAGGTAAATATTATATATAATAATTTGATTTTATTATATATGAAACTTACCAGCATGGTTGTGTCTCACTAGAGAGAGCGAAGGAAGGGGCTCTCTTACTTTCAAATATAGGTCTGAAAAAATGAACAGAAGAATAGCGCACTTCAATAAATTGGATTGATTGATAATATTAGTCAATTTTTTAAGTTAGTTTAAAAGTAACCGTTAATAACATTTTTAATATTCCAAAACATTGACTTTTAACTTCCCAAGAACAACTTTAGATGTGTGTAATCGCAAAAAAGTCACAGGTTCCGAATTTAAAACTTTTAAGTCGCTAATATAAGAATTAAAAAAAAATTGATTGTTAACTTCTTATTCCCATTGAGTAGTCCGTCTCCCAATGAACCCCGGCCGAGAAAAGCTAATACAACCGAACCCTACGCAGGAGAACCATAGCGTTGATGAACAAAGTCCGGCAGGCGAAAAAAATTTCTTGGGCCAACCCTGCCCTGACCTGAAAAGCGAGCAAAAAGTTTGCCGACCACTGCCTTAGGGGACACATTATGAATAGAGAAGAATCAGAAAGACTATAAAAATTACCTCTTGTGTCCTTCATTATTCCATGAGGATTAACACTTTTGGAAATAGATATCAAATTTTAAGAATGTGCTGAATTGTATGGAAATATACGCAATAAACGTGTACCTTATTATACAAATAGAAAATAACTGTCTAATTATTCAAATCCTTTAGTAAAAATATTTATTGTGGGGATCTTGCAGTTTTAATTTAATTTCATATTTAAAATTTTAAATAAAAACTTTAAGCTCCAATGCTCTTGCGTTGGAAATTGAATAGGACACTTTGAAATGAATGCATTCAAAGAAATAAGATAAATAGTCACAATTAAGGAGTTTCACACAGATTTTGAAAAACTGGATTTAAGCAAATTTCTTTGTTGAATATAGAAATTTGAGAGTTTAGATAAATAGTATGTCACAGGAAAATCGAATCTGAAAAATCTAATTTTAAGGCTTACACTTATAGAAATAAAATACAAAATGTAGAAAACGTAAGTTCAAAAATAAGTCAAATAATAAAACCTTTAATACAAATAAGTTTTTAAATGCTCTTTTTGGGATGCAAAAAAATACAAATACAGGGATCACAGCGCAAAAGGAGCTCAAAAATGGGAAATAGGGAAATATGTCAAAAAGTACAATCTTTTTATAAGAAATTTTATATATTAAAAAAAAAAAAATTAGTTAAATACACAATTTTTATATGTTTAACACCGTTTTCATGAATATTTCTTTCCAAGATTTGTCACTTCTTCCTTACTATAATTAATACTTTCAATATAAATTTAAAACTACACTCTTCAGTAGAGCGAAGTAAAAATGTTAAAAAAAAATTAAAGCAAGACATTTTTGAAATCGTTTAATATCTTCTGTTCTCTTTTTTAAATTTACAATTAAAAATGTTTTAAATTCAAATACAAATTGTGCCTTATTTGGAATTTTTTGAAAATGTACAAAAACATGTTTTTTGGATTGATTCGAACCTGAAATTTCTTCAGCTTGAGCCAAAGAAACCTGTTATTATTTTTTATTCGTGGAACACATTTTTACATTCTCATCATAATGAGAAGGTATTGATTTTATGTGAAAAATGACTTTCGCGGATTCCATCAAATGTCGACGTTTTGAGGCCCCCTGAGTCAGAAAAAATAGTTTTTACGTCGGTGCCTATCTGTCGTTGTCGTTGTCGTCGTCTGTATATCGGATAACTTTTGAAAGTTTACTCGGATTGGATTGTGCTTTGGCACACAGTTTCAGGGAGCAACAAGAAAGATCGAGTTCGTTAACCAGCTATTTTGGATGAAAATTCAGAAAGTTAGAGCATTTTCAAAAAATTTTAGACCATTTTTTTCCAAATTTGAAAATTATATGAGCGACCGCTTATAGTACTCGAAAATTCAAAAAATTTATCCTTACGACTTTTTTTGATAAAAAAAAATGGCCAGAGTTACAGCATTTTCAAAATCCCCCCCAAAAAACGAAAAGTAACATTTTCGGCCAAACAACGCACGATACGAAAAAAAGTCTTGACAGGAAAAGTGTTTCTTTTCGCACGCCCTACAAATTATCATAACGACTTTTCTAATTTTCTTTGAAAAAAAATCGAAAATTCAAATTTTGATCACACAAAAAATAATTAATTATTACATTCTCATCATATAGGTATATTTATTTTCTATATTACCTCACAATAAAAAACTACAATCCTTATAATAGGGTGATTTTTTGTGGCTTTTTTTCCTAATTCAACTTGGCACCCTACAAATTGTTCCCTTTGCCGTGAAAATGACCTCACAGAAAAAACTAAGAATAAAATTTGTTGCAGGACATTTTTTAGAGCGATAAAGTTTCGTTCGGCCAACTTCGCGTCTTTCAAAATACATGTGATTGTCATGGAAAAACAAAAGAAACTTTAACCGAAATTTGTGTAAAGTTTATCCTGTGAAGTTAATTTTTGTTGCAAAGAATCTTTCGTCGGAAATCGATGTAAAGTTTATCTTCTGTTTTTTCTGTGCTCTGATTTTTTTCAGAATTAAAAAAAAAATATTTAGAGGTCGCAATTTTAGGCCAAAAATGCTCATTCTTAATTAAATTGACGCTATTTATTGATTATTCATTTCTGGCGCGTATGAATTTTGTTCTTTACAATTTTCCGATTTTTTTCAGACTTTTGCAGTGACATTCAAAGGTGGCTCAAGGTCATTTTCTTAATAAAAGGTTGATACAATTAAATTTTCTCCGGTTCTATTTTGTGAAACAGTGTGTCAATTTATTCATTGCGACAAAAAATTAGTCAAAATGTTTAATAACTGCGTGTCATATTACTTTAAGGTCATTCAAGGTCATTTTACGAGAAATTGTCATTCAAAAATTTTTTCTTTCTTATGGTAGTTATTTTTTTTTTAATTTTGCTTTAAATTAAAAATATAAAACGTTAAAAACAGTAGGATATCGCAGCTTTATTAATATATGATCAAGTTTCGTTGTCAAATTGTAATAACGAAAAATTAATTATCATAAGTGCAGAAGAAGGGGTAATGATTTACCTTTTAGAAAAGAAAGAGGAAAACTTAGTTGGCTATAAACTACCATCTAATATGCAAGTGCGAGCACTGTTTTTTCATTATCACAATTTACAAAAAGCTCATTCTTTGCGAAATGACCTTGAATGTCCTTCAAATAATATGAGAAACATTTATCAAACAACTCGATTCATTTTGTTTTTGCCGACATGAATAAATTGACACTGCTTCTCTACAGAAAAAAAAAACTAGAAAAAATTTAATTTAATCAACATTTTATTAAGAAAATGACATTGAGCCACATTTGAATGACAATGGGGGGTACGCGGTTCAAAACTGGTTTAAAATGTCAGAAAAAAATTAAAAACAAGGTCTGATAATTAAAAGGCTTAAATTTGTCAAAGAAAATAAAAGACCTCAAGTACTTTATGTACCTGGGCAACTATTTAAGCAATTTTCATTTGTTTGTACATTTTTTTCTCCTGTAAATCTTCTAAAGTTACTACTTGATGGAATCGATAACGCATTTTATGAATTTTAAGAGATAAATTTAATGTGGAAGAGAGTTTGCAATTATTTAAACAATTAATAATCATTCACTTGTGCCTTTTGATAGAAAAGATGGTAAGCGATTCGAAAAAACTAGAATTTTCTCCCACTTTCCTATGAAAAGAAGCAAGTTATATTAATTGTTTAAATAATTGCGAACTTAATTCCAGATAATAATAACTTTTTACGATTTACAGGAAAAAAATGGGTAAAAAAAATTAAAATTATGTAAAGAGTGATCAAATATGTTAAAAAAGAATTCTTATACTTGAAATGCATCAACTGTATCATTCGTCCCAAAAAATAGTAAATTTTCACGATTGGAGGGCGAAAAAAATTGTTTAAACAGATAATAATTGTTTAAACGTTGGAAAATATGTTCAAAAATACTTGAAATCTTGTGACTTATTGAATAAAAATAATTAATTTAGAGATGATTAAAAAAATAGTATTTAGCATGAATTTTACATCAAAGTACAAGCCGAGGTACAAGCACAATACAATGAGGTAGGGGTGTCAAAGCTAAAGTTTATTGGGTAGATTATTCCTTGAGCATTTTTCAATAGCTGAATAAACTTTAATTTACAAAAAGTTAATAACAAGTACTTTATTTTTCAATTTACAAAAAAAACAAGCTTTCCCCATTTAAAAATCTCTGTTAATTTCAAGAGCCAGGGGGCAAGATTTAATGTTGAAAGATTTGAAAAATAAATAGGAAATTTCTTTTCCCGGAAAAAAAAATTTGGTGGATGGATTATCAGAAAATCAAAAGTCGAATTTTCACCACTTTCGCCCCAGGAAATAGGAAGCGACTCTCCACAAGTTTGAGTGACATGACTCGGTCCCTATTGTGAAAATCCGGTTTTTAGGTACCTGCGACTGCTGAGCAAGCAAGGTTACCAGTATTTGGAAAATTTCTGGCAACGTCGACCACGAGGGACTCAACTTGCTGCAGAGCTTCTCAACCAAATATTGGATTCCATTTTCGTTTTTTTTACTTTTGCACTGAAGGCATATATCATTAGTTTAAATTTTAATCAAGTAGTTGAATTTTCAACCAAAAATGATGATGATTATTTTATTTTTTACGATTAAAACAATAACTATACGCGTTCTATCAAAAAATGATGAATAACAAACTAATAGATCATTTTTGGCTGAACAACTTTTGTTTTTTAATGATTTTTCGTATCTTGCGTCGTTTTTCCAAAAATTAAAATTTTTTTTTTAAATTTTATTTTCCACACTTAATACAAGAACTATGTTTCCTATCAAAAAACAATTAATGTCAAATTTGTATCTCTGTTTTGTGTGAAGAACTTTGGTCTATTTCTTTTTTCCTAGCTCGTCTCGTTTGTCCAAAAATTTAATTTTTCAATTGTTAATATTTTTTAGGAATGAAACAAAAACTTTTCGTCCTACCAAAAAGTAATAAATAACAAATTTGTAAATATTTCTTGGGTGTACAATTTTTGTCTTCTTATCTTTTTTGGCATCTTACATAGTTTGACCGCAAAATGAAATGGTTTATTTTTTATTATTTTTCGTGCGATCAAAATTTGAATCTTCGATTTTCCAAGAAAATTCAAAAAGTGTTTAAAAAATGACGAAATCTGTGGAGTACTCTTCAGCTCATTTCGTGATTGGACCGGAAGTTGGCGGAACATATAGCGAACAGTGGAAACAAGCACTTGCAAAACCGGGTCAACAAATTATGAAATGGCAAGCTTTCGCATAAGACAGAAATTTTAATTTATTTTATGACACATAGACTGGATTTACAAGCAAATTTAAACTATAACTCAATATTTTACTAATAAAAAAAAATGCAAATATGGATGAAAACAAAAAAAAATCCGTCCAATCAGCATACGAACCTGGTAAAATAGAATTTTGCATATAAAACACAGTCATTGAAATCAAACATTCACTTATCGTTTATTTTTTATACGAAATAACTACGATACCCTAATAAGCCTTACGTGATTTTTTATTTTTTCAATGTAGCCACTTTCTTTATAAACTTTAACCTTGATAACTAACAAACTGGTTGTCCTTTTTATATTTGTATTAAAGGTTACAACATTTTGTGGCACAAATTTACAAAATTTTTATTTAATCTAGGAGTTGTATTTGACATGAAATAAACATTACAGCACAGCTTTATTAAAAGCAAAGTGACATTAATTTCGCCTCTTTTTATTGATAGACAAGCATTGACATTTTATAAATCTAATATTAAAATTGTTTAAACCTAACAATTTCAGATCATGATTTGTTTATACACATATGTAATATTACAGTCATGTATATATTAGACGTCATCGAAGTCCGTCAAACTATATTACTTGAGTCTTCTTCTTGTTTGTGGCTTCTTGCTGGACAGCAAAGTGTACCGGCCACAAGTTTGAGAAAAGATTAAAATTTGCATTATTTTTGCATTATCTTCTTAAAAAATGAGGAAATACTTGATTCTGTACTCATTTTATATAGAATTTAGATAGCTCTTAACCTATTTAAGAGAAAGAAATATCATCTTTCATATACTTGAAACTAAGAGAACTTAAGGACTTAAGCAATCATTTTTTTTTTTTTTTTGTAAAAATCTTCATTTATTCTTAATTAATTTTGTACAGACAGGTAGTGCTAATATGTACAATAATCTTCAATACTGTAGGTACCAATTTCTTTAAAAGAAACTTTAACCCTATCCATTCATTATCCTATTTTAAGTTAATCCAATTGCAGACATGAACAATAGCAAAAGGGAAGACGAGCCACTTCGGGAGCGAAGATGCCGAATTACACCCATCTTTGCTATTGCACGTACAGGACTCCATAAAGATATTGTAGGTACCTGTTCTCGCTAAACAAAATCTTTCATCACCTGCGATCCCTGGTTCACCCAAAAAAGCACAGCTGCGGATGTATCGCCATTCCCCATTTACTAGAAGCAAAAAAGTAAATTATTGCAGACCAATATCCAAGTTATACCAGAATCCCGGAAGAACTGGCCAAAAGTCGAAAATTCACAATAAAGTTTTCTGTTGTGTTATCAATTAGTATGTGTATGTTTAGTAGGGTAATTTTTTTCTGGCTTTTTTCAAATTTAACTTGGCACCCCTACAAATTTTTCCTTTTGCTGAGAAAATAACTTCTGATTTGTCTCAGAATTAAAAAAATATATTCAGAGGTCGCTCAAGGCCATTTTAGCGC
Organism: Andricus curvator; assembly: GCA_932195095.1. Taxonomy (NCBI): domain Eukaryota; kingdom Metazoa; phylum Arthropoda; class Insecta; order Hymenoptera; family Cynipidae; genus Andricus; species Andricus curvator. Next base: position 131,836 of record CAKNYM010051878.1, on the reverse strand, counting down.
AAAAATGCTCATCCCTAATTAAATTGACGCTACCCGTGCAGAAATGACCATATATTATCCCGATTACCGATCTGGCCCTGATCGGTTTAGTATCTTCGGGGCCAGATCGGGATAATTCCATGGCCCAGACCCGAGCCAGACCGGTTCAAGTATTGCAACGCCACCTAGTTCAAATTTATGGAACTTGCCTTGTTGTCAAATGAAGTGTGTTATTGTTGATAAAATTCATGTTTATTTTCTGAGTTTAAGTGTATATAATGCAATAAACAATATGCCAAAGCCTAGTACACCACGAGTTCGAAAGCATCGCGCGTTAGCTGCTTTAGACCATATTCGTTATGTGAACGAGGTTAAGTAAATCGTTAAATCGTATTGATTGAATCGAAACCTAACCTCAAAATTGAAATTTATTTGAAAAGTTATTATATATTGTATATTTTTAAGACATTTTGAGCAACCCGAAATGCAAGTTCCAGGAATTTTAGAAGATCAAAGTAACATGTTTAGTTTTTGATATAATTAAAAGATAAAGTATAGCATCTATAACACTAAAAATGAAGTTATAAATATTCAGGATTGTAAGTATCAGAAATTCATTTTTCTTCGACATAACCTCCAAATTGTATTCCATTCTTATTTTAATTTTACCGACGATTTTAGAGCTAAATTTAGAGTTAAATTTATTATTTTTAAAGAAAAATGATCATAGTTAAGTCATTCTTATCTTGTAGTTTCAGTTTTATAGCAATAATTCAGATATTTTATATTAATTAAATAGTTATTTTGATGATTTCGAAAATTTGAAGCGCAGAAACATTTTTTTCAATTCAAGATTTAAAATTTTAAGCTTATAGTTTTAAAAAGATTTCAATGGTTACATATTTTAAAGCGTTTTAATTTGAATTCTCCAAAAACCTGAAATTTCAATACTTTTCGAAAATACCCCGTTTAAACTCAGAATTAAATTTCTTTTGAGAAATTCCCGGCTCCAATCCAGAATTTAAATTCTTTTCGAAATTTCCCGTTCTAGGTCAGATGCTGTTGATATTAAAAAATTCCCCTTTTCCAATTCAGAATTTTAATTCTTTTCGAAAATTACCCGTTTCAACTAAGAATTAAGTTTTTTTTTTAAAGTGCCCTGTTCCAACGCAGACTTTTATGTTTCTTCGAAAATTTCCAATTCCAGCTCAACATTGATTAAAATTGGAATATTTCCTGTTCCAACTGAGAATTTGTTCAAATTTGAAAATTCCGTGTCAACACAGAATTAGAATTCTTTTGAAAAATCCCCTATTACAGTCCAGAATTTTAATTCTTTTTGAAAACGTCCAATTATAGCTCAAAATTGGTTGAAATTTAAATACTCCCTGTTCCAACTCAGAATCGATTCAAATAATTTGAAAATTCCGTTTCAACTCAGAATTAGAATTCTTTTTAAAAATTCCCCGTTCTAGTCCAGAATTTTAATTCTTTTCGCGAATTACCCGTTTCCAATCAAAATTAGAATTATTTAAAAAAATTCCCTCTTCCAATTCAGAATGTTAATTCTTTTCGAAAATTTCCAGTTTTAGCTCAAAACTAATATTCTTTTGAAAAATTCCTTGTTCTAGTCCAGAATTTTAATTCTTTTTGCGAATTATCCGTTTCAACTCAAAATTAGAATTATTTTTAAGAAATTTCCGCCAAGGACTGGGCCGGACATTGTAAATAACGTATTGAGTTTGTTTTTGCGTTAATATTTGGTACTTGAATAAAAAATATAGTTCACTTTATTAATTTTTCTTGTTATAAAATTATTATTATAAACAAAATTATAAATTTCAAAAATGGCTCTTAACGGGAAATTGGTCGGGCCCAGGTCCGTTTTCCAGATCTGGGCCAGATTTGGCCCGGTCTGGGCCATAGCAAAATTTCTACACGGGTATTAATTGATTATTTATGAATTGTGTTCATTACATTTCAATATTGCACTCAGATTTTTTTCAGATGTTTACAATAACAATAAAATGTCGTTCAAGGTCATTTTAGGGCAAAAATGGCTCAGATGACTCAGATTATCAATTATTCATTCCTGACGCGTATACATTTTGTTCTTTACAATTGAATATTGCACTCAGATTTTTTTCAGATTTTTACAATGACATTCAAAGGTGGGTCAATATCATTTTCTTAATAAAATGTTGATTCAATTAAATTTTCTCTAGTTTTTTTTCATAGAGTAACAGTGTCAATTAATCCATTTCGGCAAAAAAAAATTAGTCAAGTTCTTGCTAACACTTGCATAATAGATGGTAGTTTATCGCCAACTGAAATCATTACCCCTTCTTCTGCACTTATGATACCTAATTCTTCGAAATTACATTTTGACAACGAAACTTGATCATATATTAATAAAGCTGTGATATCTTCCTGTTTTTAATGTTTTCTATTTTTTATTTAAAGCAAACTTAAAAGAAAAAAATAACTATGTACGATGAAAATGAAAAAATGTGTGAATTACCATTTTTCTCAAAATGACCTTGAATGACCTTAAAGTAATATTACCCGCAGTTATTAAACGATTCAAATATTTTTTTGCCGCGATCTATAAATTGACACTGTTTCGCAAAAAAATAGAGAAAATTCAATTGAATCAACATTTTATTAAGAAATTGACCTTGAGCTACGTTTGAATGTCATTGTAAAAGACTAAAAAAAATGTGAGTGAAATATTGAATTGTAAAAAACACAATTCATACGCGTCAGAAATTAATAATCAATGAATAGCGTCAACTTAATTAGGAATGAGCATTTTTGCCCTAAAATGGCCTTGAGCGACCTCTAACTATTTTTTTCAAATTATGAAACAAATCAGAAGTCATTTTCTCAGAAAAAGGAACAATTTATAGTAGTGCCAAGTTCAATTAAAACAAAGAACAAAAAAATCACCTTAATTTTTAGATAATTTTTTTAGAATTTGTATTTCGCTGTGAGCAAATCACTTGTAAATCTTAAATTGGAGAAAACTTAAATTAATTTATTTTAATTTTAATTAATTTTAATTTTTTTTAATTTAATCTTAAAATCCACTAAAAATAACGATTAAAAGTAACGGATCTGTTAAAAACAAAAAATTTCATATTTTTGAAAATGATCTGACTTTTTTTTTGGGGTATAAATTGAAAAATTTCATGGGAATGGTTTTGAAATATATTTTATATCTAGTGAAAATGTGGATTGATATTTCTTTATCTATCAAAAAAAAATTTCTTTCTATTAGTTTGAAAATATTCAAAATGTTGAAAAGCATATAACTTTTTGAGTTTTAATTGAAATTAAAAATGGCAAGGGAATAATTTGCAAGTCTTTTTGACGTGTATCAGAATCTTTGACAAAAATTTCTAAAACTCTCTAAAAAATGTTGTCTCAAACTTTGAAAATACTCTAACTTTTTGAATTTTGGTCTAATCGAAAAATGTAGTTGAGATAGTTTTAAAATATATTTTATATCTAGTGAAAATTTTAATTGAACTTTCTTAATTCATCATAAAACTAAGTTTTTCTATTTTCTCAAAATGTGGACAAGTATATAACTTTTTTAATTTTCATGGAAATGAAAAATGCCATTCATATTTTGAAAATGCTCTAAATTTTTAATTTTGGTCTAATCAGAAACTGTAGTTGGGATAGTTTCGAAATATATTTGATATCTAGTAAAAATTTCGAATGAAATTTCCTAATCTATCAGAAAAATGTTTTCTATTTTTTCAGTTTTCAAAATGTTGACAAGTATATAACTTTTTTAATTTTTATGGAAATCAAAAATGCCATTCAAATTTTGAAATTCTCTAAATTTTTTAATTTTGGTCTAATTGAACAATGTAGTTGGGATAGTTTCGAAATATATTTGATATCTATAGTTAAGAATTTTCGTACTCGCTTTAGCATGATTCAAGACTGCCACGAAATTTTTCCACAGGGGTAAGGTTTACAAATAATAATCAATACAAATCTACCAAAATCATAATTTAAACAATTTTTCATTGTTTATTGCCATTATTTCCTAAAATAAAACTAAATAATTGAAATATTTGTCAAATTTTTTATATGGATTATATTGAAAATGATTTTTTCTGAAAGTAATTTTTGAGAAATTTTTGACCAGGTGAGCAATATAAAAAATTAAAGTATAAACAAAATTTAGAAAAAATAATAAACACCATCTGTGAAAAAAGTAAAAAAAATATACGTCAAAAATAGGTAATAGGTATGCAACTTATTTCTCATTTACGGGGGGTTTTAAGGACCCTATAAAAGGCGCACATATAATCCGATACACCTAACGGTACCGATTATTTCTAACTCTAAAATTTACAATTGTGCACAGAATGGATGAACGAAATTCATATAATTTTTGCAGATTTGTTGTAATTTATTTTCAGTGACTTACAGCCATTCAGAGTTGAGTATTCTGAAATTATCGTGAGATAATGGGACTTTTTAACCTTTCATTCATCAGTAAATAATTGAGCCACCGGTTGCAATAACCAGCCCGACGCTCGAAAACGCGTAAAAGTATTGTCTGATCTTCTCAAAGGAAGCAAATTTTCAAAATCAAAAAATCAATTGTTTGAAAATGTAGAACTCTAGAGAATAGATCAATTAAACTTTTTCCTCTAAGAATTCTTTTTGCCATACGTTTATTTTTAATAATAAAAACGAAATATTGAAAAAAAGTTTCTCCCTGATTTAATTAAGTTTTAAAACTTAAATCGTTCTAACTCGGCCAAATATTATTGAAATGAGTTCATATTTGTAGAACATATTCAAAATACTCTAGCAATGCCTAGGAAATCATGAAAAATGTACCAATCGCGTATTGTTTAATAATATTCAATTGCAAAATGAGGACAATCGATAATTGTGTTTTCTTGGTTTCGCCGGTAAAATGTGTCTAGGTAACTTCGACTTTCAAACAACTTCCAGTGAGTGATTTGTTCAACAATATTGAATGAACTTTTTTTGGAAAATCTCATATCTATTCGTTAAAAATTAACTGAGATATTCAGATTTGGAAAAAGTACTCAACGTCTGCCCGCGCAGACTCAACTTCGAGAACGCTGCCTGGCAGAGCAGTCCTCGCGACGCATTAGCTCACAGCGCGGGCAGACGTCGAGCACTTTTTCCAAATCTGAATATCTTAGTAAATTTTTAAAGATTCAATATGAGATTTTCCAAAAAACTTCATTGAACATTACTGAACAAATCACTCTTTGGAAGTTGTTTGAAAGTCGAAGTTACCTAGATACATTTTACCGGCGAAACCAAGAAAACACAATTATCGATTGACCTAATTTTACAATGAAATATTATTAAACAATAAGCGCTTGTTAACTTTTTCGTGATTTCCTAGGCATCGCTAGAGTATTTTGAGTGCGTCCTACAAATATGAACTCATTTCAATAATATTTGGCCGAGTTAGACCGATTTAAGTTTTAAAACTTAATTAAATCAGGGAGAAACTTTTTTTCAATATTTCGTTTTTATTATTAAAAATAAACGTTTGGCAAAAAAAATGCTGAGAGAAAAGTTTCACTTCCTTATTATCTAGAATTTTACGTTTTCAAAAAATTGATTTTTTGATTTTGAACATTTTCTTTCTTTGAGACGATCGGACAATACTTTCACGCGTTTTCGAGCGTCGGGCTGGTTATTGCATCGGGCGGGTCAATTGCTAATCGACTGAAAATTTTAAAACTTTCTATCAGTATATAGGCAAAATCTTCATCTGCAACAAATACATCGTCCCAAAATTTTAGATTTTGTTCTGCTTTTTCACTGTAATCTATATAAACATTGAGGTACCTACATTTTTGAACATACAGTAGTGTCTACTTACGGAATGGCGGTAGTGAGCGTACACTAAAATTTTCAGTAAAATCTATTTTGCTACATAAGTAGACAATTTATTTATTTATGAAAATTCTCACCTTTTTCACGAGTCTTTCGACATAGTGTTGATTTGACGCCCGGTAGATGTTCTGGGGATGGTTCTTGGCTACAGTCTTTGATTGGCACAGTCGAATTATCAAATGGATCCGCGCATTTCGGATCGGAATCGGATCTACAGTCCCAGCATTTTATAGAGAGACCTGTTGAGATTGAATGAGATTACAAAACATGTCCTTGTCAGAGTAAAAAGGATGCAATTTCTGCTAAAATAGATAAATTTTTAAATTGAAAAGATGAATTACAAAAAAAGAATAAGTTTTTATTCCAAAAAGATTTCAGACTTTTCAAGACCCAAATATGAATTTTCAACAAAAAGTAAATTTGTACAAAATAGTTGAATTTCCAATGAAACAGTTACATTTTTATCCAAGAAAGATGCAAATTTCTACTAAAATTGATGAATTTTTAAATTAGAAAGACAAATTTTCAAACAGTTAGATTTTTCTCCAAAAAAGATTTCTGTAGACTTTTCAACACCAAAATATGAATTTTAAACAAAAAGTAAATTTTATACGAAAATAGTTGAATTTTCAAACAAATAATGAAATTTATAACTAAAAAGATCATTTTCAGGAGGAACAAATGTAAAAGATATAAATATAAATACAAAGCAAATAAATGACTGAAAGAATAATATATCAGGGTGACCGCAAAACTTCATTTTAAAAATTCTATAATTTTTCCCTGACCAATTTTTCATTTTCCCCGACCATTAATATTCAAAAATTTTAATATTCCCTGACCATTAATATTGAAAGACCTGAGTCTTAAACTTGTAACATTTTCAACCTATAGAATCTTTTATAAACGGAATAAAACAATTTCAAATTGAAATTGAAAGTTTTCAAATTGAAATTAAAGAATTTCAAACTTATTCTGCTTAACAGTTACTTATAAAGTTACAGAAATTCCCTGACATTTGCAAGATTTTTTTTTCTAAATTCCTGAATTTTCCCTGACCAATAAAATTCCATGACTTCTTTTTTTAAATTGTTCCTAGCTAGATTCGTTTTTTACCCCCAGGTTTCTTTAGCGCGTTATGCTACACTCATATTAAATCTCTGTACAATTATTCCGAGTTTTTTGTTTTATTTGCGAATTTCCACAATTCCACACTTTCCCACTCTCGCTTTAAAAATATTTTCTTTTTTTCTCTGAAAAGCCATACAGTAGACCCAACTCTTGTTATAGCGAAACCCCTTTCGGGGCGCAAGAAAAAGCTTCGCAAAGTGATTTTTTGAAATCTTAATGGCTATTTTGGGAAGCTTAGTGGAGATTTGAGCTGCCCTACAGATTTCGACATGTTTTTTACACCGCCTTCATCAGTTTTTTGAATATAAAAAAGATTTCACACATGGTCTTCAAACCCGTTACCCGTAGGACACCATTTTTTCATGAAACAAATTTTTAAACTTTATTAGCCGCAGTAAAAAATAAAGATGACTTCCAAAAACTTCATTATCCTAAAGGTCATATGACCCACAATTGGGTGGTTCAAAAATGGATTTTTTTTTTGCTGCAGGGCAACATAGCCCCCTCCCCATTCAAATCCAAATCCGGAAAAATGAGTTCCATATTCTTTCCCCAAATTCTGGGTTTTTCCCCCATAAATTATTATTATTAATCGAGTGGAATATTTCGGAAGAAAAAACGATTTCCTTTAGCTTGAAAAAGCCTTACATGTGACTTTGTTTATATAATTTGTTTATAAAATTAACAAATCTTAATGCATAGGAATTTTTTTAAAGAAAACTTCATTGACAATATCATTTCAGCAAGATCAGAAGAAAGAACGATTTCTTTTTATTTCAAAACGCCTTATATGTGAATTTGTTTATAAAATAAACAAATATTAATGCATAGCGAAATTTTTTCATAAAACTTCATTGGCGATATAACTTCAGCAAGGTCAGAAGAAAAAACGATTTCTTTTCACTTAAAAACGCCTTATACGTGAATTTGTTTATAAAATTAACAAATCTTAATGCATAGCGATTTTTTTGAAGAAAACTTCATTGACAATATAATTTCAGCAAGATCAGAAGAAAAAACGATTTCTTTTTATTTAAAAACGCCTTATATGTGAATTTGTTTATAAAATAAACAAATATTAATGCATAGCGAAATTTTTCCATAAAACTTCATTGGCGATATAATTTCAGCAAGGTGAGAAGAAAAAGTTTCCTTCTTGCTTAAAAACGCCTTATATGTGAATTTGTTTATATAATTTCTTTAAAAAAATATATTAATGCATAGTAAAATCATAGTAAAATCATTGGCAATATAACTGCAACAAGATAAGAAGAAAAATTGATTTCTTTTTGCTTGAAAACTCCTTAAATGTGCATTTGTTCAAATAATTTGTTTATAAAATGAAGCAATATCGATGGATGGTAAAATTTTTTCAGCAAACATCATTGTTCATATAATTACAACAAGATTAGGAGAAAATACGATTTGTTGCAGCCTATAAATGTCTGCGATGTACATTTGTTTATATAAATAACCCTCAATTTCAATTATTTGTTAATACAATCTGTTTATAACAATTAACTTTGCAAATTAACTATTTTTTTGTCTTTTCTGTACCTCTGTACATTGAACCTCATTTTTGGTTTCACCCCACTGTGCACCATGGAGGTATCAGTGCTTACGGGTGTCAAAATAGGGTGGTCCAACAAAATTTTTTTTCAATTTTTATGAATAACGCCCGGAAATTTGTTTGAATCCACACAAAAATAAATCCATTAAAAAAATATTATATGTAGAGGTGGCGCAATCTCACAATTGTGAGATTTAAAAACAAATTTAATAAATTTTTACCTTGTTCCAAGCAACATGCCAGCAACAGCAGAAATCCGAGTTGAATTATTCTTCTATTACCCACACTGTTAAAAATGTTTGCAATTTTAATATACATTTAATATACATTTGTATATTAATTCTAAAACCTAGGTATACGAAATTGCCATTAAGAGACTATGTTATTAAATTTTATATACCGCATATTGATCATTTATCAGAAAAGTCAGATGTTTGCACTTTACACAAATTATAAACAATTCTGGCGGCAATTTGCAATTATAAATAATCAAAAATAATATTTTCTCCTAGATGAATGTAAATTACACTGGGTTTTAAGAGAAAAGTTAAATTAAACGAATAATTAAGAAACTTAACCTCCAAGCACCTGTACTCACGTTCAAATTCTAACATTCGCAGCGAATTTTAGAAAAAATTCCACCCGTACGTTGCCCTTTCATTGTAAGAAAGAATTTAGTCAACGAATTTAAGGATATTACTTTATTTTATAATATTTGACAAGATCTGAAGGCATCAGAGAACTTGTTGTTTTCACGCACTCTGTTTTACCGACTTTAATATACATGTATATTAATTTTACAACATGTTGGTATATTAAAATTAATTTACGGTATATGCAAATGACTTTACTCACATGTATATTAAATTTCGATCAGATTTTTTTAACAGTGCATATTTAATTGAAAAATATAAGCAATTTAAAAGATAAAAAAACACAAATAGAACAACGCCTAAAGATCCGCTGTACAGTGCATCCACGCTCCACGCCTTTCCCGTTTACGTGACGTTTACACACTCACTGAACCATTGGATATGCATTGGATCATTCCTCGATTTGTCTCGTCACATTCTTCCTCGTCCCGTCTCGTCCTTCCTCGTCTCGTCTGGTTTTTCCGAGGAATGCGACAGATGTGCGCTAGTGGAGCGGACAGCTCGCCGGAGCGTTCTTTTGCCACTCTGACGCGGTAATGCTAATTAGCTTCTTTAATGAATAGTTAAAGTAGAACTATGATTACATATTATACTTTTTTGTCCATTACTGATTAATTTGATATCAAACACGACTGTGTTACGATTTTTTCAAAGAGTTAACTTCACTCTATTTGCATGTTATTTTGTTCTTATTAGAAATTTATTTTGTCAATTAACAATAGAATATATGAAAGAGAAAGGTAAAAAGATTGGTATATTTTTAAGTTATTTGGAGTTTAAAGAATTTAACACTAATTTAATTTGTTATATTTCAAAGCAGAATTGAAGGGCCGGATAATATAACTCGCCGAGCGCTCGAAATGACGTAAAACTATTGTCCAACTTGATAAAAAATGGAAATCGCAAAGTTCCATTAACAAAAAATATTGCTCGACGCGGCTTGTCAAGGCGCATCTTTTTTCTATTAGGCATTTTTTTGCAAAATATCCAGTTTTGAAAATAAAAAATGAAAACTAATTTTTTTTTGCCCGAATAAACGCAATGAAATCAACGTTTAATAAAACTTAAACTGCGGTTTATCGGAAACTAATTGACCAAATCACTTGAAATTCAAAGTGGAAGTTCATGACTCTTTACAGAAGCCAATGACACGAATAAAAATATCGTAGCGATCTATGGTTTAATATTTTCGATCGATGTATCGATTGACCCGGAAAACCGCGTTTTTCACATTTCACGTAGCGAGGAAGTTTTTCATTTCACGAGTCTCGCCAAAAAGAAACATATCTCGATGGTCGTCAACATTTGGCCAAGTTTTAGGCCAAATTTGACATCGATCCAATGAAAATTGTAGTAGCTACGGATTTTTAAAGAAAAGCGTCAGCGCACGAGGCCGGAGAATCCTGGCGCTTGCGGCATTTGCCTAACGTGAAAGTTTTGCGGACACGTGATCTGTTAATTATAGCACATAATTATTGTTGACAATTGATTCAACGATATTTTCATCCATTTGCGAGCGTTTTGCGAACTATTATACCCGAAAATTCATTTCTGCAATCCGCAAATTGTCGATTCAAAAGTCGCGCTGGCTCGCGTGCTCCGATAAACAATTGAAAGGCGTCCACAGCTTGTCTTTTGTTTTTCACTACGCTGTTGCTTTTTCACAGTATATCGCGTAGTATATTTTGATGATATGTCAAGACACGTTGAGAAATATTGGGCGTGAAAACTTATCAAAACAGAGGTCGGAAACGATCGAGAAATAATGATTCTTGGGCTCAAAACGTCAGGAAAAAATCTAGAAATTTTGAAAAAAAATGGAAAAAAGAAGTACTTGTTATAAACTTTTTGTGAATTAAAGTATAGTCCTCTTAAGGAGTATTCAAGGAATAATTTCCACCCAATAACTTTAAATTTTGACACTTTAAATCCTCTTTTATTGTGCCCCGAAAATGCCTTAAAAAATGCAAAACAGCAGTTTTCTATCAAATTCATGCTAAAGACGGTATTTTTTTTAATTTTTCCAACATGAATTATTTTTAATCGATATATTTTAGCTATATATATTTTAGATAATTCTAAATTGTTTAAACCATTATTATTTGTTCAAACAATTTTTCCCCCTCTAAATCGTGAAAAGTTATTATCTTTCGGAATAAATCGTACAAACTTGATGAATATCAAAAGTAGTAGTTCTTGTTTAACTTATTTGGTAATTATTGAACCAATTCTCGCTTTCGAGAGGGAAACATTATTTAAACAAATAAAAATTGTTTTAATAATCACCAAATATCCTTTAAAAATATATTGCTCTCAACATTCTTTAATTGTGTAATTATTCCCAGAAAATAATACATTTTTACGATTTTTGGAAGAAGAAATTGTTTAAACAACTGAAAATTATTTAAATAATTACCAAATATGTTAAACAAGAACTACCACCCTTGACATTCATCAACTTTGTATCATTTATTCCGAAAGATAATACCTTTTCACGATTCACAGGAAAAAATTGTTTAAACAAATAATAATTATTCGAAAAATTAAAATTATTCAAAATTATTCAAAATATACTTCAAAACTCGTCACTTATCGATTAAAAATAATTCATGTTGAAAAAATTTAAAAAAATACCGTCTTTAGCATGAATTTGATAGAAAACTGCTATTTTGCATTTTTTAGGGCATTTTCGGGGCACAATAAAAGAGGATTTGGAGTGTCAAAATTTAAAGTTATTGGGTGGAAATTATTCCTTGAATACTCCTTAAAAGGACTATACTTTAATTCACAAAAAGTTTATAACAAGTACTTCTTTCTTCCATTTTTTTGAAAATCGAGCTTTTCCCATTTAAACCCCCATGTTAAGAAAAAATAATGAATTTCTTTTTCCGGAAATATAAAAAATGGGGGGGGGGGGTATCACAAAAAATCGAAAGTCGAATTTTTACAGGTATAAATTTGGACATTTCTCAACGTGTCTTGACATATAATCAAAATCTACTACGCGATATACTGTGAAAAAGCAACAGCGTAGTGAAAAACAAAAGACAAGCTGTGGACGCCTTTCAATTGTTTATCGGAGCACGCGAGTTGTGGAAAAATCGTTAATGTTATTATCGTTTCTTAATCTGCATAATATGTCCAATTTTTATAATTTTTTAAGAATTTTTATTTAAGTTCATATAGGAAAAATTTAATCTTTTATGGAGTCCTGGAAATGGAAAAAATATAGCAGCTCCAAAAATTATGAATAATTTTTTTAGCGTAGAAAAACTTTCTTATGTTCAAAATGTACTTCCAAAAAATTGAAAAGATCAGATCGTTAAGAATGACAAGTTAATTTTGAAAATTCAGCAACTCGTCATTTTTAATGATCTGATCTTCTCGAACTTTCGGAAGTACATTTTCAACATTAGAAAGTTTTTCTATGCTGAAAAAAATTATGTACAGAGCTTCTAGACTTTTTTCAGTTTCAGGTGCTTATACAAAAATTAAGTTTTTCTACATAAACTCAAACAGAAAATCTGAAAAAATTGTGGAAATTAGGCATATTATGCAAATTAAGAAACAAAAATAACATTTACGATTTTTTCAAAACTGCGATTAAAGAATTATTTTCTTTTATCTCGACTTCGCCCATAACCGCAATATATTAATTAATATTCAAAAATTTCAAAAGATTCTAAAAGATTTCACATAGATTTTGCATACTTTAAAAGGCTTCCAGAAATTCACCAAGATTTCCAAATATTTTAATTTAATTTAATTTTAATATTTTAAATATTTCAAAGAATTCTTATACTTTTTAAAAGATTTCAAAAAATTTCACGTATATTTCAAAGATTTTGCTAAACTTTCAAAATATTTCACAGAAATGTCAAGATTTCACATAGATTTCGCATATTTTAAAAGAGTTCAAGGAATTCACAAACATTTCCAAATATTTCAAGGATTTCACAAACATCTCAAATATTTTAATATGCGTTAAATTCTTTAAACTACAAATGACCGAAAAATATACCAATCTTTTTACATTTCTGTTTCATATATTCTGTTATGATTGGCAAAATAAATGATTAATAAAAACAAAACAAAAAAATACTAATATAGTGAAATTAAATCTTCACTGAAAAAATGGTTTACCTGTCCCAGCTAGAAGTTTAGCTGGAAATCATTGAAATTTTTGTGGAATCTTTCTGAAATTTTGTTAAATCTTTGCGAAATATTAGAAATATTTGATATTTGTAAAATTATTGAAATCTTTGGGAAATCCTTGTAAACTCTTGGTGAAAATTTGGTAAATCTTTACGAAATATGAGAAATATTTGTAAAGTTATTGAAATCTTTGGGAAATCATTGAAATCTTTGTGAAATCTTTCTGAAATTTTGGTAAATCTTTACGAAATGTGAGAAATATTTGATAATATTTGTAAAATTATTGAAATCTTTGGGAAATCATTGAAGTCTTTGTGAAATCTATCAGAATTCTTGGTAAATCTTTGCGAAATATTAGAAATATATAATTTGTGAAATCTTTCTGAAATCTTTGGAAATCTATCTAAAATATTTGATAATATTTGTAAAGTTATTGGAATCTTTGGGAAATCATTGAAATTTTCATGAAATCTTTCTGAAATCTTTGGAAATCTTTGTGAAATATTAGAAATATTTTTGCAGTATTTGATAATATTGCAAAATTATTTAAATCTTTGGAAAATCATTAAAATCTTTGTGAAATCTTCGTGAAATCTTTGTGCAATCTTTGGAAATCTTTGCGACATATTTAAAATATTTGGTAATATTTGTAAAATTATTGAAATTTGTGGGAAATCATTGAAATCTTTGGGAAATCACTAAAATTCTTTCTGAAATCTTTTTAAGATCTTTGGAAATCTTTGCGACATATATAAAATATTTGGTCATATTTGTAAAATTATTGAAACCTTTCGGAAATCATTGAAATCTTTGCCAAATAATATAAATTTCTTTGCAATATCTGATAATATTTATGAAATTATTGATATCTTTGGGGAATCATTCAAATCTTTGGAAATCTTTGCGAAATATTTTTGCAATATTTGAAAATGTGGAATTATTAAAATCTTTGGGAAATCAGTTAAGTCTTTGTGAAATATTTGTAATCTATCGGAAATCCTTGCGAATCCCTTAAAATCTTTGTGAAATCTTTAGGAAATAATTGAAATCTTTCTGCCGATATACCGTTGCATTCGTTGATGAGGGGGTCCAAGGAGGCGAGAGAGAGGCGCTGCAAGGTCAACGGAGTTGCGCATTTTACGGTTCGGTACTATAAGAAGCCACAAGCAAGAACCAGAACGGTTCTGAGTACCCCGATTTACCGTGAAGGCTATTGAGGGCAAGCCCGAAACCCCCGGTAAATCAGGGTTCCAGTGTATTTTCATCCCGTTTTTACTTTCAGCCGCTCAATTGGACAGAAATAAATGTGGACGAAAATATTATAAGTCATCTGTCCTTAAAACATCGTAACGATGTCTTTAAGATGTCGTGAAGATTTTATCCTACTATCTCCCTTGTGGAGAAATTTCGTCGTGGCACTGATCGGTATATCGTCATTTTAGTGAGACAGTGCGCTGTTCCGAAGCGATTTCTCAATCGATTTGGAAGTTTATTTTCTGAATTAAAGCTAATACAATTGCGCATGCATCTCTCATGGCTAATTTCGGGAAAAGGTTTTTAATTTTTTTTATTTAATAACAAATTTTTTTTTAAATTCGTATAAGAATACCGGATTTTGAGAAATACTTGGATTTAATGCAAATTACCTAGAACCAATGAAGAACTATCCACAAAAGTTGTCTCATAGCTTAGAAAATGTTCAAAAATTTATTGAATTTGTTATAAAGAAATAAGTGACAGAACATGAATTCATGGGGATTGGCAGTGATTCAGTAAAAACTGAAACCTCGATTTTTGCAACTCAACTGATGCAACTCATGCGCTAATAATACGGCCCTCATGCTGTTTGTCACGCTTGACTGAGCATCGCCTCTCTCTCGGACCCGTGGCTGCCCTCATCGCAAAACTGCGGAGGCTATTAGCTCTAGGTATGAACAAAATCAAATTACAAAAATCAAGGTTCCAGTGTAATAAATATATTAGCAGTAAAAGAATGAATAAGTCTTATAAATAAGAAAAGTACATAATATGTTAAGTAAATAACGTTGGAAATAAATCTTAAAGAACCAACATTTTCATGGAAAATAAGTTTATTCTGGAAAATTCTTGTATCTTAAACCTTAAAGCAAACACCCTTTCTGAAAGGAGTTTTTCAAAATATCATTTTTTAATACAATAATTACAATAAACTTTGTGCATACAATTTTAGTTAAAATTTGATTGCAATTTGAAATACGCTCATGATTTTGTCTAACTTATTAGCATTGACATTTTAGAAATCATTTTTTTAGGGTAATGATATAATTAACATTCATATTTTAAAATTGTTGCATTATTAATAAAGTCATATTCCTGTCATAAAAAAGATTAAATTTTTTAGAGCAGGTTATCGGTAAACATTTGTGTTTCATTTCAGGTACATTTCACAACATTAAAATAAAAAATTACATTTCAACTAAGTCGTTTCAAAGCCAAAACGTATCTCCAGTACTGGATCCTGGAATCTACGTCACACGGCAGGTGCCACGAACCACCATCACGTTTTTCTAGCAGTAAGTAGAGGCCAGTGATGGTGCAAAAATCCCATCTGACAAATAAGCAATTTCGGCAAAATTTCCCCTATCTGAACAGGCAAAGTACTCTGGATTATCCAGTGAAGTCTTGCCCAATCGGTTTCGTTCTGGTTCTGAAAGAAATAAAAATATGGATTATGAAGTTTCATCATTGATTCTTAGCATAAAATTACACTGGAACCTCGATTTTTGCAAACTATTTCTTTTCGTCCCTAGAGTTGATAGCCTCCGCAGTTTTGTTATGAGGGCAACCAAGGATCCGAGAGAGAGGCGATGATCAGTCAATCGTGACGAAAGGCATGAGGACCGCATGCTTAGCGCATGAGTTGCATCAGTTTAGTTGGACAAATCGAGGTTCCAGTGTACATGTACACAACCGACAGAAAGTTTGGGTACATTTCCTTTGACCGTTCGAAAATTCTTACTTTTCTTCAAAAACCAATATCTGTGCAAAAACTGAATCTACGACTTTGTAAGTAGAATTATTTAAAGTTTAGAAAATTTCGTGTTGAATTAGCCTACGTTGAAATTATTTTAATGAACGAGTAAAAGAATATTTAGTTTCTCACCTTCTACTGTCTCTACGTGTAATTCATATGAAGGTAGTCTCATGTAATTGTCTCCTTCCATTGCAAGATACCGGCCCGGATCTCTCGACATTTTAGCAAACTCTTCAGCTAACTCTTTGAAACATGGCCTAGATTCCGCGTCAAGCATCCAGCATTTGACCATGATCATGTAAATGTCGATCGTGCAAATTTGTGGTTGAGGCAGTCTTTCACCCTTTTCCAAAAACTCCGGGACATATCTCGCATCAATATTCTCGTACGGCCTTCCTCCGTAGGTAAGAACTTCCCAAATAGTAACTCCAAACGCCCAAACGTCAGATTTGTGAGTAAAAACCCGATTTCGAATACATTCCAATGCTAACCATTTGATCGGCATTTTGCCACCGGCTGCTTCGTACTGCTCTTCGTTAATATCTAATAATTT
Organism: Andricus curvator; assembly: GCA_932195095.1. Taxonomy (NCBI): domain Eukaryota; kingdom Metazoa; phylum Arthropoda; class Insecta; order Hymenoptera; family Cynipidae; genus Andricus; species Andricus curvator. The sequence goes on along the minus strand of CAKNYM010051878.1, from coordinate 114,869 downwards.
AGCCAGACCAAAGTCGGTTATCTTAACGCAGGTACTGCTTTGTACAAGAACATTTCTCGCCGCGAGATCACGATGGACAAGTCTTCGCTCTTCCAGATATGCCATACCTTTTGCGATTTGAGTGCACCAATTCAACATATGTTTTGATCCAATAATGTCTTTTTTAATACGCACAAAATCCAGCAGACAACCGAGAGGCATTAACTGCGTAACTAACATCATTTTCGAAGTCATACAGACTGCCAAAAGCTGATGTAGATTGGGATGATCGACAGTGGCCATGATGTAAGCTTCGTCAAGAAACTCTTTTGACGTATTAATATTAGCACCTTCATGAAGTACTTTGATGGCGACTGGGATTTTTCTATTCTCCCCTTCTGGCTCCCACACACCCTGGTAAACATTACCAAAAGCACCATATCCTAGGATACCACCTTTTCTCATTTCTTCTTCCTTGATAATACGAAGTTTAGCAAGATTCGGTTTCAATCCAGTTATTCTCAAAGGTTCGTTGTTATCCAAGCCTGCTAAAGCCATCGTCATTTTAACAGTATTCTCTTTATTTTTCATTCGCCTACATTTGACGTATATCGTAAATCCTATTAAGAAGAAGAATACTGAAACGCTCACAATAGTACTAGCTTTTACAAATATATTTAATTCGTCTTCTTTATATACAGCTCCAGACGTTAAAGAGCAGAACGGTTCATTAATAAATGAATTGTCTTCTGGAAATATTTTGTAATAGTCTGGGGGACATATCTCTGTGCAATTGAAAACTGTACTATTGTCTACTGGATCACCATCCTATAAAATATGTAAAAATAATTTTTAAACTTAAAAAAATCTGTAGCGTTCAAAAAGACTTTTTAATATTACTACTTACAGCAAATATTTTGAAATTTCGACATCTGTAACATTCATTTTCTCCCGGTCCAAAACACTCACGACATTCTCCGTGACAAGATAAACACAACTGTGTATCTGGTTTAACATAATGATCCAATGGGCATTCGTCCACGCATTGCTCGCCCTTTTTATATTTAACACATTCCTGACACACCTGCTCGTGGATTCCATAATTTGTACATCTTTTGCAACGAGAGTGACATTTTCGACAAACTGCTCTTCCAGCAAGTGGTTCCAGAAGTCCTTGCTCTTGTGGGCTAATCCATTCGTGAAAATAACCTTTTTAAAAGCACAGTTATATTCATTAATCATTATTATTTTTGAAAATCTTTAATGTTCTTGCTAGTTCTGTTCTAAATGTTCAAAGTTGTGGCATGAGACCTTGATGCATATTGTATTTCTTTAAAAAGAATAATTTGTAGAACAAGAAAAACTATACGGGTCATAAAAGTATAATAGAGTAATTCTAAAGAATTTGTCTTCAATACAATGATAATGATCGTGATATAAATTTCAATTAAATTTACCGTCAGGGCATGATTCTGCTTTCTGCAAGCAAACTTCGGGTACGCTGCCATTCATAATAGCTTTTTCACAACTGTGACATCCATGTGGTCCAATATTATTTTTTGGTCCTTCACAACCACCCACACAGTTGTTATGACAGTTCCTACACTGACCGCTGGCATTGTATTTTGATAATGGACATTCCGGAACACAGAACGGACCATCTCGGACATGTTTACACTTGTCACAGTGTTCAGAAGTTGGTCCTGTGCACGTACCATCACACTCTTCGTGGCATGGTTTGCATATTTTTGAATCCGCTTGGTAGATACTAAGAAAAATTATAATTATAGTATTAAAAACTTGCTTAGATAAGAAAATTAACGTGAAAAGGATAAAATACTATAAATATGACTGCATAGTTATTTTAACGTTTAGATTGTATAAAATTACCTTCCATCCGTGATCTCAGTAAGACATTAAATATAAAAAATCAGAATAATTTTGAGCAGCAATATTTACATTTTTTGTTGACTACTTACCCAGGTATTATGTTACAGTTTTCAACACAGACATTTCCCAGCTTGAAGCTCTTACAGGAAAGACATTGCTCTGGACCAGCGCCCCAGCACCCCTCTGAACATTGTTCATCGCAAATTAGACCTTCTTGTTCTGAAATAATAAAATGCGTGTTTTTAGTAATGATTTCGTTTTTTCGTTAAAAGTTAAGATTTCTGCAAAGAAAATCTCCAATTGCTTCAATCTCCAATTAACTTCAATAGATCGCTCCACTGACTTGTGAAATAATTTAGGGACGAATTTTTAATTGCAATTTAACAATTGGGCATTAAATACAAATAATCCTGTTTCAATTGAATTGCGTTTCACCGAAATTGTCAATGGCTGATTTCATTTGGCAATTGCAGCCAATTTATTAGAATTAATTTTTTTCTTGCAGGGTTTAAATACATTTTTTCAGATGAGATACTTACTGCATTCGATTTCATCTTTGTTGTTCTGTATTAAAATCTCATGCTCTGGAGATTTTTTGAGCTTTCTCCAATTAATACTTTGGGCATAACAGAGATTTTTATTTTCCAATATAGTGATCGTACCTGACGACACTTTTTTCAAGGATTTGAGATCCATGGAAACCAAGGTAGTTTTTACTATATAAAGCGAAGAGAAATACTCAGTAAGAACTCTACCACCAATTACTTCTAAATTTCTAAAGTATGGAAGAGATGTAAAGTTTTCATTAGCAGCCTGGATGTTCAAAAACCCAGTGATTTCCTTCAAGGTACTAAAAACTTCCAATTTTTCAGGATGCATGGCTGTGTATCTCGGTCCAAATATAAAATTGGATGATATGTCCTGATAGCCTGAAAAACTCTGATCCAAAATTGTAATCGAGCCCTCAATCATAGTGCAATCTTTGAAGCTGTCAATATTGCCCGAATGAAGTTTGTCAACGCCTTGACAGATCTTAGGACAAGGTCCATCGCAGGGAACGCATTCCCCATTTAAAGCCTTCTTCTTGGGCGGACACGATCTTACGCAAGCTCCGTTATCTTTTAAAAGATGTTCAGGACATTTCCGTACACAGGTGGCACCAAACGCATATTTTCCATCTGGATTAGCTTCCCAAGAATACGTTGTTGGATTATATCTGAAAAATATCATAAAAAGTGTTAAATATAATGAATATTTATATTTGTCCTCAGTAGAAAATCTCTAATCAGGATATTGCACCAATTGATCAATAGATGGTAGAGCACGGATACTCTGTTTCTTACGAGGATTGTTTGATATGTCAGTGACTTTGATAACACATAGCACTCAAATCGCAAGAGTGATCTTATTTCCGAGTTTTGGCATCTTATTTAGGTATACATGTTATAGTTTTAACCCGAATTCAGTTAAAAATAATAAAAACACAAAATTATCATGTGTATTTGTCAAAACTACTTATAACTAGTCGAACTGCGAAGTAACCAAGTGCTTTTGTGAAAATTCGAAGTATTTTTATTATTCGATTTCATATTGTAACTGAAATTTCCAGTTAAAGCCAGGTTGACCTATTTGTTCGTTTGGCAGAGCTAGTTTTACCTGAAGTATTTTGTGACAACCCAAAATAATAGGTCTAAGGTCCAACGGAAAAACGTAATGAGTAATATTTGCCGTAAAGCTTATCTTCCCGTGCATGTGTGCTAAAAAGCAGTATCTGTGGCTTGTGTCTAAGCAAATATTACCTGCCTGGGTAGGCTTGTGTAAAATGCTCGGAACTTCGAATCGAGTCGACTTGGAGCTGAATCGGACATTCGAGCTACTCGAAAGTTTCGAGTTCTGCAAAGTTTCGAGCTACCCGAATGTTCAAAACTTTCATGGTTGAAGAAGTAACATTATGTTAAAAAAATTTCATGTGATACATACCATCAATTGATCGAAATTCATCTGCATTCCTACATTACATACACATATATACATTACACATTATGTTTCATACCCTACTGCAAAGTTTGATCAATTCAAATAAGTGATTCTATCCCAGTGTCAAGTGTTATTTCTTTTCCGGATTATTATGAAGTGAAGTGATTATCCCGACCCGATCGCCTTCTGGTATTGTAGAACGATCGCGGTTCTAGCTTCCGAAGCCTACATCTGGGATAAGTTTACAAAACTGTGTGAATATTTTTTGCGATTTTAAAAATGACGTCTGCGAATTGACTCACTGGTCGGAACACGGATTATAGCTAATTTAAATATCGGTAGATTTTTACTTTTATAAATTAAAATTGGTATTTAATTAACTTCAAAGTAACAATACATTGTTCTCTCTCTACCACACCCCAGTTTGTAATTAATCCACTAACATTTTTGGTCCTTCGAGCCGCATAGTGTGTTCGCAGGGGAAATATACCTAAGACTCACAAGACGAACTGACTTGTTGAATGTTGCTAAGTGTCACTGTCCCCGAGGCACTTTCTTAGGGATTTTTCAATTCATACTGAGTGGCATGGTCCTCAAGACACATTCTTGGGGATTTGTTAATTTGTATCGGGTGTCATTATAACCGATGCATATTTTTGGGGACTTGTTAATTTGTACCGGGTATCACTGACTAACACCGATACACATTCTTGGGGACTTTGCTAATCTATACCGAGTTACACTGTCCCCGAGACACATTATTGGAAACTTGTTAATGTATAAGGGTGTTACTGTCCCCGAGATACATTTTTGGGCATTTTTAAATGTATATTGGGTGTCAATGTCCGTGAGACACATTGTTGGAGACTTGTTAATTTCTACTGAGTGGCACTGTCCTCGAGACACATTCTTTAATATCCCGTTCTACGATGCGTCCCCCGCAAAATACAGTATTGCTTCGCATTTACGAGATGTTCTCTAGAAATCTGCTTTGCGACAACCTCGGATTGGGACGGAAGCGCAATACTTTTTCATGCGAGAGTTCGCATATAACTTTCAAATCTTGAATACCTCCGAATGCGAAGTGAGAAATTTCGCGTTCAATGCGTGTTAAGAGGTCTAAAATGTTTCAATGCTACAGAATGCGATTTAATGTGAAACAGAATTTGCCTGAATGTTTTGGAATGAATTCAGGAGATGTTCTCTGAAAATTTGCTATTCAATAACCTCGTGTTTAAAGTGCAATACTTCTGAATAAGTTTCAATCTTGAATTTTTTAGGCGCAGTAACTAGGTATTTAAGGTTTTTGGGATGTATTTTGGCGCATGTGAATCTCCGCAACTATGCACACTAATCAGAAATGGATGAGATACCAACACTGTGGTTGTGGGATATACAAACACTGTGGTTGCGCGAGCTACAAGCCTCTAGCTACAAGCTATTCCGATTCACCACGCCGGTGCATGAAAACCGATTGGAAAATGAATTCAATTCGCCGTTTCGAATCTTTAAATTTAAATTTCGTACTTATGATCAGCGACTTCGAAACTCCCGTGTATCAAGTTTTATGCTAATATAATACTTCGGAATGAACAATATAATATAAATATAAATGATTTAAAAAAGATAAAATACTACTCACTTTTGCATAGGTGGACATTCCTGCGTGCACACACCATCATCAAAAAAGTTCTTGCAAGCAAGACAATCACTCTGTTTCGGTCCACGACAACCGCCTGCGCAAAATAGATGGCAACATTCTCGGGGATTTGATCCGAAGCATCTACCCTGCCAGCATTGTGGCGAACAGTTCATTTTTGAAAATTTTTGACAGTTTTTTGGTCCTTCTCCCCAACAGCCCTGCTCACAGCTTTTGTCGCATTCGGAACATACTCTCTCGGGCGACGTGAAATTGTAAACATATTCATACTTTCCGCCCGATCCCGTGATTATCTCGTCCCAATTGATGGTCTTAATGTGACAAAGATTGTAGTTGTTTACAATACCGACGCTCCCGTTGAGAATATCTGTGAAGTAAAAGAAGATCAATTACAGACTGCATCAAGTCTTTCGACAATCTAAATTTTAATTCTTTTAATTTTTAGCATATAATTGAAGAAGAAAACAGCAAGATTTTTTAAGTTTTTCAGTCAAACACGCGCAGGAAGAAGAAGACTTATATCTTCGTAATTTTTTTTTGTTCTCTATATTCCACTGCAACTTCCGATAGGATTGACATATTGGCATGCATTTAATTAAATGCAAGAAAAGTGGCTTTATGCAAGAAGAATGCAAATTTAAAGACTAGATGACACAATTATGAACTTGAGTTTTCTAAAAGCATCTCAGTTTCTTTCAAAATAATTAGAGCAATAACGAGAATGACATAATCTTTTTATAACAAAAAAGTTAATGGTTAATTTGTGTTTTATCAATAATTTTCTCGTTATCACACGAAACCGTTATTGAAACATTAAATTGAAAATCATCACGTCGCTTTAAAATTAATTTTGTTTTCTTATCTTACCTCTGAGTGCAGGCATCTCCAGGTTGTGCATTTGAGACATTGTAACAAAGAGAGAGTACTTGGTCTCAACGTATTGCAATTTAAATACGTTTCTGCCGCGAATGATCTGCAACCTTGGAAGAACGATCCTGCGCACATCGACATGGCTGATAAGGACATAGCCGGTGACTTCTTGGATATGCTGGAGAAAACTGAGGTCGAGAGTTTCGTTTTGAAGCCATGTGATCTCCAAATTACCATCAACATAAGTACAGTTGGTGTACCGGTCTCGAAGGTTCCGGTAGTGGTGTTGCTGATTGGAGGGCACAGATAAAAAACCATTGGTTCCGATACAAACTGTAACAGAAAATATAAGACTTGAGTTATTGATTTTCCAACAAAACAAAACAAAAAAAATATATATATTCGGTTTTGGTTTCAAATCCTTTGGAATCGAACGAAGGGCCTATAACAAAGCCACCGGACGCGTCCTCAGGTTGCGGATAGAAGGTCCCTGTACCTAGGGTTTCTGCTGAATATTCGGTTACAATAATAAATAAGCAGTCGCGGACAATTGTTCAGGGATTGTGCCGGTGAAATAACCCCCAAGCGGAGGCGTAACAACTGTGCCGAAAGCTGAATGCCACCTGGGTGAGGTGTCTTAAACGGTGGCTCAGAGATACCGGGCGACCTCTAAGAGTATGCTGTCTTATCCTTGCATGTAGGATTCTACCAGAATGGACGAACCCTTTTCCTAGCTGCTCGTGGGAACAACAATGACATCATCAAACGAACAAAAAGTTGTAGATGCGGTTCAATAAGATCGAACGCGCAGGGCACCCAACAATGGGTCAGCAAATAGAGTTCGGGGTGCTGAAAATAATGAAGATAAGAACACGACGACGAACCGGCGCAACGCCCACATTAGGTGGACGAATCAACTCCAGGATGATTAGCTAGACTGCTACAATGCCGGAATCATACCTGTTCGTGGAGGCTTTATGGCGCGTATGCACAGTCTGTGGTGCCAGAAACACCCAGCGCTTCGGCACGTTTCGCACCAGTCATTACGAAATAAACGTTCCTACCTCTCGAAAAGTGGATACGTACGCAGAGATCTTTCCCAGCCGCTGTAAGAATAAGTCGAGGAATAAGTCACAGACGAAGAGGAAGAAGTGACATTAGGACAAACCGCGGAAAGCAGGCATCTCCTGAGAGATGGTCGCGATTTCCGGACAAGGTGAAACATTATCATCCATGTTCCTCCTAAGACCCAAGATCTGGCTGAAATGGATGCCTGCCTTCGTGAGGATATCTCAGAGGATTTCAACCTCTGGACCATTAATTGTTCAGTTTATGGTGTGGCCAGAGCTTGGGCTGATTTAAATCGAAGGCTAAAACCGACTATGGATCAAAAGACCAAAAGACGCTTGCATCAACTGAACAAGAAGATTGCACGGGCAAGATAGAATGCGTCCCGTGTTTAGTGTGTGCTTGACTACATAACATCTGGTAGGCCGTTCACGGAAAGGGTTCAAAAGTTCGCCCAAGAACTAAAGTCTAATATCACACACTGAATAAGTTACAGCTGCTGACAATCAAATTGTTGACAAAATACAGGTGTTATCTGATGCAAGAAGGAGAATACAGAAAAGGAAGGGATGAGTTTAGGAGAATCAACAGTTTCTCGCTAACCCAACGCGCCTCTTCAGCGATATCCCTGTTTCTGTCAAAAATCCACACAAGCCCGGCGAGGTAGAGACTTTTTGGAGAGAGGTATACAAGATCCCGAAAACACTGGAATTGAAAGAAAACACTGAATATATTCATCCACTTCAAGGAGCATTGCAAAAACCTCATAACATCTGGGGAGGAATGTCCATCACTGCCGAAAAGGTGAAAAAAGCACTCAGGGACACAAGAACTTTTCCGCTGCAGGACCAGATGGTATCGAGAACTTCTGGTGGAAGAAGTTTACTTCTACGCACCAACATCTGGCCCGCATTTTCGCCTCATATTTAAATTTGGAGACGCCCATTCCGCAGTGGCTGGTGTTAGGACGCACTATACTTCTACCGAAGAAGGGTGACTTGTCTAACCCAGAGAATTACAGGCAGGCTTCCGGGAGAACCTGCTAATTGGCAGGTGCATCTGCAAAAATACAACAGCCCACCAGCGCGCCCTGTCAATGGCCTGGATTGACTACCGGAAAACTTTCGATTCAAACTCTCATATACTCAAAGAAATGATTAGATAGTCTGGCCCGTAAGTTGGTTGCTGTAGCCAATTTCGTTGGATGCTGGGGCATCATCCACTTAGTTGGTTGAAGCAGCCACTGTTAATGGACACGGAGGTGTCAAAATGACAATATGCAAAAAATATATATTGTACCACTTTACAAAAAAATAAAGTCTTTCTTGGATTCTTGGAAATAAACCTATCCTCTGATCGTTAAATGATACTATATCAAAATGATACTATATTTTGGATTTTTTGGTTGGAAAAGTTGAAAAGAGATCAGCCTCATTTCAATCAGGATGTGATTATTCACTGTATCGTTCCTAAATCGCTATCGTGCCCTGCCAAGTGACGGAAAAAGGGTTTCTGTGGGGTTAATTTAAAAGTTTTTTTCGATAAATTGCTACCTCTGGTACTTGTTTCAATCAGCCAAAACGAATCGTAATTTTCGCCAAATGCCTCGTAACTTACCAGAAGACATATTTCCTCGCTGAATGGAACGCAAACCTAGTGGGCAATAAGCCATCCAAATTCTAATTTATCTTGTCTTCTAAAAGCCGTTAATTTCTTCCCATCTTAAATTTGATAAAAAAATATTTAAAATGTGAAAGTTTAAGAAAATATATATTTCAGTTACCTCTAACTGGCGCCTTCAATTGGTCATGTTGGTGATCCGCAAGAGCTGAAAAAATAATACATTTCTTTATTAACAGTTTTAGAAAGCATGCTATTAAAATTGCTATTAAATTAGAATTAGGATTCAGATGATTAATTTAGAAATTCTGATAAGAAAATTAATCTACTCGTTTTAGCTTCAGATCTCTTTTTATTTTTCTTACATGCAACAAATTTTTCATCGTGTGTCTAATTATTTATCTTGGAGAACAAACGGATGTTTGCGACATGCCCTCTTCGGATAACATCTCAAATCACAAATTGTGGGGGATTTTTATCCAATCAGAAGCTTTTTCACATTGTACATATATAACTACATATTATACATTGACAAAATGAACAGTGAGCTTAGTTATTAATTTAATAATTAGCCATTTAGAAGTGTCAGTCTCTCACAAAAGCATTCACGGACCCCAAAGCCACAAAGCGGAAAACTAATATTAGTACTTAGGGTCGCAAAAAGCCAGGAACAATAGTTGTGAAATTCTATCATGGGAAAATTTTTGTCTGAAAAAATCGTGGATCGCAAATTCGAATTAATTTAAATTTAATTATTAAATATCGACAAGTTTTTAAATCGCTGTTATTAACTCAGTAAGGAATAATGAGTTATTGATTTCAAAGAATTGTGATTCGATTACTATAAAAATCAATGCTTTGAGATGTGATAGTTTATTACTTTAATTTAAAAAATCAAACATTTGTTTTTATTGGGATAAAGTGCATTAAGTCAAGGATATTTTTATGAGTACACTTTTTCCAGTGAGACTTACCTGGTAAGAAAATAGTTGCGAAGAAAAAAATATTTGCTGCGAGGAGGCAGCGCCGAAACCCAACCATTGTGAATTGGTTCCGAGTTCTGTGTGTATAATTTCTGTCGGAGTGTGTCTACCATGTCATCTTCATTTATCCATTTCAAAGAAAAAAAAAGTTTTTGCTTAATTATAGAACCGAAAATAATATTTCTTTTAACCATTTTAGAGTATGCACATATTTTCTTGCTTCGGGGGGGGGGGGGGGGCCCGTCACAAATCGCCGGAGAATGGGAAATGAAAAATTTAAATCTATGTATTCGCAATTACATTCTGTTGTTGTACGAAATAGTTACAAAATACAAATATACTAAATATTTTGTATAAAATTAACACCAGTATTGTAAAATCCATTTTTTTAAAGAAACGATTTTTTTTCAATTTATTTTTTCACTTTTCAGGATCCAAAAATTGTTTTAAATCCATGGATTCATACGATTTTGGTAGCAGTCGATTTTTATCTCGAAAAATATTAACTTTGTCAAAATTTGGTTGATGGAGATCTCTAGAGCTCCACCAAATCTCGAATGTACTTTCTCATTGTTTTTTTTTATTGTTTTTTATAATCCTTCACACCCTTCAACTTAAATCGTGCTAAACGAATTATTTCAGGAGCGAGTATTTTTTTTTTAAATTCAAGAAAAGTTCTTGGATTTTCAATTGAATCGAAAATTGAAATACAATTTATATTTGTAACTAAAAAACTGATTTTCTCTGCGAAAGAGAAACTGCAAATGATAATTAATGGATTATTGAAGATAATCAAAAATTAGTAACATTTACTGTTAAAGAATAATTTTTAAGTGGATTGAGTTGGTGATATACGATAAATTCTATAAAGTCAATTTAACAATGATTTTTTTTTTGTATAATAAAATTCGAAAAACCGAATGTGGCAATGTCTTTTGCAATCAGTATCCTACACTGTTATACCAAAAAAAATTAAAAACTAGTTTAGCTAAATCGAGTTAAAACTGAAAATTTCTCTTCACAATTAGCCACAGAATACAAATAAAATATTACTTTTCAAATATCACTTCCATAAGTATGTTTAATAGGGTCCCAAAAAAACACCCTATAAGTGAAAAAATGGGTTTTACGAGTTTTTGGCGCTCATTATGATTTTTTGTGTTTTTTTTATGCAGATTATTTTTCATACATAAAATACTGCTTTATACTGATGATGGTATGTTTACATAAATTGTTTAAACAATTTATTAATGTTTTTAGCAATTTTCTTTCAGAATAGAGTGAGAAAGTCGCGGTTTTCTCAAAATTTTTCCACTTTTTGTCCAATTTTCAATTAAAGTAAGGTAATACTTCATTATTGTTAACAATTATAATGGTTTAAACAATTAATTATTATTGTTAATAATATTCTCTTATAATAATGCTAGAAAACTGCAGCTTTTACAAATTTTCCACTTCTTTTCCTATTTTCAAATGGAGTAACGTAAATAATTAATTAAAGTAACAAAATAAATTTTTTTAACAATTCATTATTATTTTAAATAATATTATCTCTGAATAATGTTAGAAAGTTGCGGTTTTGTCTAAAATATTCAACTTTTTTCCACTTTTAACTTAAAGTTTGGTCATAATTATTCAAATTTAACAAATATAATTGTTTAAACAAATTATTATTGTTAAAAACTATCTTCTCCTATAGTAATGCTAGAGAGTTGCGGTTTTTCTGAAATTTTTCACTTTTTGTCAAATTTTAACTTAATTAGTAAAGTGATAAAAATGCAAGTTCACAAAAATAATTGTTTAAACAATTTATCATTGTTCATTATTATCTTTTCTTAGATAATTGATAGAAAGCTGCAGTTTCTTCTAAATTTTTTTACTTTTTGTCAGCTTTTTACTTAGTGAGTTAATAATTAATGCAAGTTAGTAACGAATAATAAATATTTATATTAATTTTAACAAAGAGGCTTTCAATCGCTACTTCAAGGAAAATTTACATTTAATATGGTCGATATAGAAAATTTAAAGCTCGATTTAAAGAATATTTCAAATACCTGTTTTGTTTCAGGAAAATGTATTCACAAAAAAGAAAGAGATTGCTTAAAATATGATTCTCCCTAATGTTTATTTATTATTTGTTCATAACTAAAAAGGAAAATCAAAGTAAAACATTTTTTAAAAAAACCGCAACTTCCTAGCACTTATCTAAGAGAAGATAGTTATAAACAATAATAAATTGTTTAAACAATGACTTTTGCTAACTTGAATTACTCATTACTACACTCTAATTGAGAATTGAACAAAAAATGTAGAATAAAATAAACTACAATTTTCTAGCATTATTCTAAGAGAATATTATTAACAATAATAATAAATTGTTTAGAAAATGATGTTTGTTGAAATGAATTAAGTATTCCCTCACTCTAATTGAAAATTGGACAAAAAATTGAAATTTTTTGAAAACACCGCATTTTTTTTAATCTATTCTAAGAGAAAATTTCTAAAAACAATGATAAATTGTTCATACAATTCATGTCAACATCTAATTACCAGTACAAAGTAGTATTTTATGTATTAGAAATAATGTGCATTCAAAAACCGCAAAAAAATCATGATTAGTGCCAAAAACTCGCAAAACTCATTTTTCCACTTATGGGGTCTTATGGGACCCTATAAAACAGCCTTATAGGGGTGATATTTAAAAAGTAATATTTTATTCGAGTTATTTTGCTAATTGTAGAGAGAAATGTTGAGTTTCAACTCGATTCACCTGATACTGACGATTTTGAAAAAAATTCATCTTTCTTTCTTAACGTGTTAATTTTCATGGGACTTGCCTCTAAATATAATTTCTTTTCAAAAAAAAAAAAATGGATTTATTTTTTTGTGTATTTGAAAAAATTTCCGGGCGATATGCATAAAAATTTTCTAAACAAAATTTCCAATGCATTTTTGGACCACCCTAAGGCACATACTATAAACAGTACAAATCTGCCGTGATTTGGAAAAACACCGTTAACTGCAAAATGAATGAAGCCGAGAAAATCGACAAAAACTATTCGAATCATTATTCGCGTGTATCGCGGATTCTTATTCATTTTCTGCATTTTTGTTTTGTTCTTGACTAATTTGCATACGATCTTTTTTCATTTTTGCAAGAAAAATTGTTAAAAAATGTTGATTAATGGTCTAAAATGCAGTTAACGGTGTTGATTGGGATGCTGAAATCCGAGAAAACGCCGTAACGGGCAGTTGCGGCTCTCTTCGAATTTCGGACCTCAGAAATAGGCCTGCCGTGATTTGAGAGAACGCCGTTCACGGCAAAAGAATATAATAACTAATAATAAGTGCAGTTACGGCGTTTCTCGAATCACAAACCTTTTTTCTCGGGGTTCGATGATTCCGGAGAACGCCGTAAACACTTACGGACCTCCCCGAAATCACGAGGGCTCGTAATCGCCGTCCAATAATTTTGGTAGTCCGTAACTGCCCGTTACGGCGTTTTCTCGAATTTTGGCGTCACGTATTTAGTCTTCTCCGATTTACGCCTGCAGTTAACGGTCAGTTACGGCTCTCTCTCAAATCACAACTCGCCAATCTTTGCAGTTAAGGGTGTTTTCCAAAAATTATGCAATAATTATTTTTAAAGTTATTAACAATTTAAAAAAATTATTTCAATAATCAGGTGTATCTTTTTTTCACGATTCCAACGATATAAAAAACTCATTTTTCGATTTTTTGCAGTTAACGGTGTTTTTCCAAATCACGGCAGAAATGGACAGTATCTTGATCCCGCGTAATTTAAACATTCAGTTGAAAATCGTCACCTCGTTTAAAAAAAAAAAAATTTCTTGTGTCTTACCTCTAAGTGGAGGCTTCTCCAGGTTGTACAGTTGAGACATTGTAACGAGGAGAGAGTCCTTGTCTCAACGTACTGAAATTTGAGTATGGTTTTGCCACTAATGATCTGCAAACTTGACAGAACGATCCTGCGCAAATCGACATAGTCAGGTGTTGCTTATTGGAGGGCACAGATAAACGACCATTGCTTCCGATACAAACTGGAACAGAAAATATAATACTTGATTTATTAATTTTCAAAAAAAAAAAATATATATATATAAATAAATAAATATACATAGTATATATAGTAGTCACTAGGGTGGTCCAAAAAACGCGTTTCGAGCTACAAGGCAAGCCCCCCCCCCCCCAAAAAAAAAAAGTTTCCATTTCCGGAGAAAAAAAATCCCTAATTTTTTTTTTCGAAATTCGAATATTAACACGTGTCACCGGGCACTTCAAACTCCCATTTAATTAACATGGGGAAATTTTGGATTTTCGAAAAATTGAACTCATACTTCAGGGTTTGATCGAAACTTGCCAAACTTCTTAGGGATTGAAGAGGAGTACCTATGAAATAAAAGCATACTAATCACTTTCATTTTTAACCCCCCCCTACCCCCCCCCCCCCCCGGGGCCCCAAATATGACCCAAAAATCAAAAAAATACATTTTTACGTATTATTGTTACTTTTTAACAATTTCTGTCGTATTTTTTATACGAATAATTACTAATGGACAATTTGAATTGTTTCCATGACTTTTTAAACAATTTTTAATTGTTTAAACAAATGTAACTTATTTAAACAATTATTTATTCCCAAACAATGTAAAAAATAATCGTATTTTCTGATTGAAATGTAATAGTTTGTCATTGTTTAGAGTAGTAATTTTTTTTCAAACATTACGTAATTATTTAAACAAATACTTATTGTTTATTCTCAAAATTTCTAAAAATTGACCCAGAGATGTTCACTTTTTTCTCAAATTGGTATCCTATGCTACTTTTTGTTGAATAATTATATAATTTGGATACATATCTTTTGATGTTCAATAAATTTCCATTTGTTTAAACAATTTCGATTTGCTTAAGCAGTTTTTTTTCGATAACTAAAAAAAAAAAAAAAATACATATAATTATTTTTCTGACTGTACAGTGTACAGAAAGAATATATTAACCATTTTTTAATTGTTTAAACAAATATGATTTGTTTAAACAATTATTTTTCCAAAAATATTTTTTAAATCGTATTTTTTGAATTAAACATAATATTGAATGATTTCGAGGAGTAGTAAATTCTGTTAAAAACGCCACAATCACCTCCATTTTTAAAAGGTGTTCGAGCGGCAAATTTGAAACAAGTTCAACGCTGCATGTGTGAATTACAGAAATATCTTGAAAACAGTCTTATAAATAATCGTATGAAGCTAAAACGTAAATCAACGACACGTTTTAATATTTATAACAAGTATGAAAATATAAAAAAGCAATCTGTTGAAACTCGAATCATAATTTGCATTAGTGAATGTGCTTTTTTTTATAATATAATTATGATAAAGATTGTAAAAATATGAAGAAAGCAATAATAAATACACTTTTATCATTTAAATTTTATTATGACTTTCATGATTTATTTAGTAATGCGCCAAAGAAGATGTAAACCATCCATACTCAATTTGAAGGAAATTTGAAGAAAAAAAAACAATAATTAATTGTATAAACAATAACATAAAGTCTTTAGTGGAATTTATTACTCCTCGCAATCATTCAATATTATGTTTAATTCAGGAAATACGATTAAAAAATATTTTTGGAAAAATAATTGTTTAAACAAATTATATTTGTTTAAACAATTAAAAAATGGTTAATATATTCTTTCTGTACACTATACAGTCAGTAAAAGAATTATATGTATTTTATTTTATTAAATTTTGTTAAAGTTATCGAAAAAAACTGCTTAAGCAAATCAAAATTGTTTAAACAAATAGAAATTTTTTAAAACTTAAAAGATATGTATCAAAATTATATTATTATTCAACAAAAAGTAGCATAGGATACCAATTTGAGAAAAAAGTGGACATCTCTGGGTTAATTTTTAGATATTTTGAGAATAAACAATAAGTAATTGTTTAAATAATTACATAATGTTTGAAAAAAAATACTACTCCAAACAATGACAACCTATTACATTTCAATCAGAAAATACGATTATTTTTTACATTTTTGGGGAATAAATAATTGTTTAAATAAGTTACATTTGTTTAAACAATTAAAAATTGTTTAAAAAGTCATGTAAAATATTCAAATTGTCCATTTGTAATTATTTGTATGAAAAAGACGACGGAAATTGCTAAAAAGTAACAATAATACGTAAAAATGTAGTTTTTTTGTTTTTGGGTCATATTTGGCGCGCTGTGGGCCTGAAGTATGAGTTCAATTTTTCGAAAATCCAAAATTTCCCCATGGTAATTAAATGGGATTTTGAAGTGCCCGGTGGCACGTGTTAATATTCGAATTTCAAAAAAAAATTAGGGATTTTTTTTCTCCGGAAATGGAAACTTTTGGTGGGGGGACTTGCCCTCTAGGGTGAAAAAAAATTTTGCAATGCATTTTTGGACCACCCTAGTAGTCACCCCATCTCACAGTCAGTCGCACAGTCGGAAAAAATGACTTTTTTGGTTCAAAATAACGTACAGCCTAAAAATATTGACCGATTTGGACCAAAAAAATTGAAAAAGAAGCTGATAAGATTTTTGAGAGAGCTGTCAAGCCTCATTTTTAAATTAGCCCTGGTAGGAAAATTTTGACCAAAAAGTACAGAAAACTAAAACTATTTTCACATTTGCAAATAAATACAATAAATTACAACCAAAATTACAGGCAAGTACACCTTTTTGAAGTATAGAATTCCTGAAAATAAAAACAAGAATCCAACGACCAAATTTGGACAACGAACATAAAATGCTCCTATTGTGATTTGAGAAAAAAAACATTTTTCTAAAAAAAAATAATAACTTTGGACAAAAATAAAAAAAGGAAAGAAAAATGAGAAGGCAACGAACCAAATCTCCTTCATTCCCTTTTTTTATTTCTTTCGTCTTTTTTGTTTTTATTATTATCAAATCACAATACAAAAACATGATGATTTATTTCATGTTTTTTATTGTTGATGTTTTCGTATTTTAATTTGATAATAATAAAAATAAAAAAGGCGAAAGAAATAAAAAAAAAGAGAAGGAAGGGGATTTGGTTGGTTGCCTTCTCATTTTTCTTTCCTCTTTTTTATTTTTGCCCAAAGAATTTTTTTTTTAAGAAAAATGTTTTTTTTTCATATTACAATAGGACCATTTTATGGTAATTGTCCAAATTTGGTCGTTGGATTCTTGTTTTTATTTTCAGAAATTCTATATATTAACTTGAGTATTGGACGTTAAATAGGATTTTGAATTTGATTTTAATCTAATTTAAAATTCTTAAATTTTAATTTAGCACAACTTTTTTCTATTATTGAGACGAATTTTTTACTTTTTTTTTTGTATTTTTTATACATAGTTGTATTTTATTGTAGTTTTAATTTTCTGCAAGAATATACAGGAATTTACAGCTTTTGCAGCCAAAAAGTTGTTCTTTTTCGACACAGGATAACAAAATATTTAGAATATTGCAATGAGATAATTTTCAATTTGGATGTGTACATGATCGCTATTACAAAAGAGCTTCTATGTTTAAATTTTAAAGGAATGGTAGAATATTCAAAGACAAGAATGAATAATCGTTATTAAAAAAAAAAACCTTACATTTAAAGCTTTTTTTCAAATATATAGCAATCGGTTGGACACCATATATATATTTTTAAATTTTTTAAATGACATATACATATATGTATATGTCATTTAAAATTATGTCATTGCAATATTTTTAATATTTCTTATCCTAGGCCGAAAAAGAACCACTTTTTGACTGCAAGTCAAAATTGAGCAATCGAGAAAGAATTGATCACGGTCATTGAAATTAAAAGATTTGAACTCTTGAAAATAATTGTTTTTTTCATATAAAGTTATAAAAACTGAAGCGCAAATTATCAAAACATTCAAAGTGGAATACTTTCGAATTTTTAACTATTCAAATTAAAGCTTTCAAACATGGTAATTCAAACGCTCAGTAATTTTCGCGTATAAAATGAAATCTTTAAAAACTTTTCAATTTAAATTTTTTTTTATTAACAGCCGTTAAACTGCAAAATTTCAATTTTTGAATAAAAAAATGTATAATTTTTCCAAATTATGTGATTTTAGGCAATTTTGAGCTATAAACATTAATTTATAAATTAAAATTTGTTTTAAAATCTTTTTAAATATTCTCTTAAAATTAATTTTTCAAAACAAAAAATCATTTTAAATTTTCCTAGCAAAGTTAGGACATTTTTTTTATTTTCTCAAAACCTTTAAATATTAATAAACAGCTTAAAAATTTTATTTCCAAATCTTCACAAATTTAAATTTAGTTTTTTACTTTTCGAAATCTTTTTCAGTTTTAAATTAGGTTTAGATCTTCTCAAAACGGAGCTCAAAACTGGTAAATATCTCTTAAACTAACTCAAATTTTTTCCCAATTGTTAATTGTTCCATTGTTATTTATGCATCAAAATTCAATCATTTTACTTACATATTTAAAATTTGTTAAATAGAACAATTAAAATTGTAACGTACAAAGTTTCAATTTAACACTCTGAAATATTAACGATTCAAGGCTTTTTATTTCAAATAATTCAGTTTAAAATGGTTCAGTTTTTAATATTTGATCTATAATTGCTTATTTTAAATAAAAAGTAAATATTGCTAAAAATTTAAAAAAATGGCTCAATTAAAAATTGTCAAATTAATTGGATTAAAAATTGAATATTTCAGATTAAAACAATATTTGAATAGGATTTGGAATAGAATAAGAGTGTTCAATTTTTCAAATTATTTTTAAATTAAGAATAGTTTATAAAGTTTCAATTGGACGTTTACATTTGTTTAACTACTGAGGCTTTCAAATTGAAAAATTTATTGAATCGTCCTGTAAAGTCAATTATTGTTCAATTTTCAATAATCGAACTACAGTTCAGTGTGATTGACTATAATAGCAGAAGTTCTTGGTAAAAATATACAACATAATTTTACGTACAGTTTCCCAATATTTCAACTTTTGTGAAATTTTGTATTTTTTTGTAAAAATTTGTAATTTTCTACAATAATTCACGTAAAATTAAAGGTGTTTTTATGACGTCAAACACTTAAATTTAAAAAATTTAAAATTCTGTAACTTTCTGTAATACTTTATAGATTTTTACAAAAAAGTAAAAGAAAATATTAATAAAAAGTTATACAAATTTTTGAATTGTAGAAACTTGTACTTTATTGTTAAATTTTTTACTTTTCTATGAGAAAATATTTTTAAAAAATTAGGTATTTGTCTTTAACTGTATTTTTTGTTAAATTTTGTACATTTTTTACAAAAAGTACATGTTTTAACAAAAAATTACAGTTGTACAAATGTACTTTCTTGTAAATTTTTTTTCGACAAGGGAAGTTATATTGCAAGAAATTCGAATGGAAACAATATTATAATAAAAAAATTCTCTCTCAAGATAATAATTGTTTATATTATATACAAATTTAAAAAACAAATGCATTAATCAGGCATTTTTCGACAGAAAAAGTCGTTTTTTTCGATATAAATTTTTTTTAATTAGGAAATTTATTATGATTTGAGCAAAATTCATAATTTGTTGAATAATCTTATGATTTTTCTTTAAAATTTAATAAACAAATGCATTATTCGGACATTTGTCGGTAGACAAATTAGTTTTTTTAATACCAGTCCTTTCAGTTGAGAAAGTCATGACAATTTCAGCAACATTCATAATTATTTGATAAACTTTATGATCTTTTTAAACAAATTTAATAAACAATTGCATTAATCTGGCATTTGTCGACAAAAAAATTCGTTTTTTTTCGATGTCAATTTTTTTAATTAGGAACTTTATGATAATTTCAGCTAAATTCATAATCGGTTGATAATTTATATATTTTTTCAAAAACAAATTTAATAAACAAATGCATTATTCAGGCATCTGTCGATGGAAATTTTTTTTTTTTTTTCGAAGTCAGACTTTTTACTTCGGAACTTAATGCTAATTTCATTAACACTCATTCTTAGTTGATAAATTCTATGATGATTCAAACAAATTTAATAAACATATTTCTGTCTGACATAAAAAAAAAAGAATTTTTCCATCGACAGATGCCCCAATAATGCATTTGTTTAAAAAATCATAAAATTGATTTAAAAATTATGAATTTTGCTGAAATTATCATGAAGTTCCTGATTTAAAAAGTTGTCATCGAAAAAACGATTTTTTCTGTGACAAATGCCTGATTAATGCATTTGTTTACTAAATTTGTTTATAATACTAACAATAATAATCACAAGAAGAAATTTCTTCATCATTATAGTGCTTTTATCCAAATTTCTTGCAATATAACTTAAAAAAACGTAAAATTATGGAAAATCGCAGAAAACATTCTTTCAACAAATAATTTGTTTATAAAAAATGTTTTCGTTTATTATATAATATCGGAACATCTTCAACTAATGTTACTCTATGAAACTAAGGCGATTTCAACAATTTCCCTGTTATCGACGAGCACCGGGAACGTCAAATAGAAAAAATGGCCATTTTTTCGTCATATTTGTTTATTTATAAAAAAATTGAAAGCCTAATTTAAAAGTCAGGCTTAACAACTCTCTTGGAAATCTTATCAGCTTTTTTTCAAATTTTTTTCGTCCAAATCGGTCAATATTTGTGGGCTGTACGTTATTTTGAACCAAAAAACACTCAAAGTAAAAAACATACTTTTGAACTTTAAAATTAAAGCTTAAGAAAATGGTAATCCAAAGCTCAGTAATTAAAGTGTATAAAATGGAAGCTTTTAGCACCTTTCAATTAAAGATTTTTTAATTAAAAGCCGTTAAACTACAAGATTTTAATTTTTATATATGAATAGAAAAATTTAGAAAATTTCAAACTTATATCATTTTAAGCAATTTTAAGCTAAAAACATTAATTTATACATTAAAATTTGTTTTGAAATCTTTTTAAATATTCTCTTGAAACGTGGTTTTAAAAAAATCATTAAAAAGTTTTCCAGGAATCCAATAATAATTTTATTATCTTGGAACTCAAATTTGTCCTACAATTTATTGTTTGAAAATCCCGCAAAAGTAAAAAAACTACCTTAAAATCATCGAGATTTTTCTTTTAAAAATTTCGAAATCTTATTAAATAATCTTATAAAATTAATTTAAAAAAAATTATAGTTATTTTTTGTAGGAATTTTGATACAAATTTTTTATTCATTTGAAACCTTTCAAACTGCTTAAAAAGGTTATAAATTCTTTGTTCGAAATCTTCAAAAATCTACCTTGTCTTTTAATGGTTTGAAGTCTTCTAACGTTTTAAATTATTTTGGAATCCTTTCAAAACTTCTAAATATATTTCAAGCTTACTCGATTATTTTCCAAATTCATAATTATTCAATTGCCATTTATTATTCAAAAAAAGATTGTTAATCTTTTTAAATGTTTTTTTATTTCATTAAAACCTTCAAAGGTCCTGAAAAAGCTTCAAAATTTTATTTCGAAAGCTTCAAAAATCTTTCTTCTTTATTTTTCGAAATCTTTTCCAGTTTTAAGTTAAGTTTGGATTTTCTCAAAACTTGTAAGTATCTCTAAAGCTAACTCAAATTTTATCAAATTGATCATTGTTCAATTGTTATTTATGCATCAAAATTAAATAATTTCACTTACATTCATTAAAAATTTGTTAAATAGAACAATTAAAATTGTAACAAAAATTGTTTAGTTTTTAAATTTTGATTTATAATTGCTCATTTTTAATGAAAAGGAAAATATTGCTAAATATTCGAAAAAGTGTCATCCTTAATTTAAAAATTTCAAATTAATTGGTTAAAAATGGAATATTTCAGATTGAAATAATATTTGGCGTTTAATTTTTCAAATTATTTTTAAATTAAGAATAGTTTATGAAGTTTCAACCGAACGTTTACATTTATTTAACTACTGAGGCTTTCAAATTGAAAAAATTCTATTTTTAACTTAAAATCTGTAATTTGCTTAATTTTTAAGAGATTCAAACTCGTCCTGTAAAATCAATTATTGTTCAGTTTTCAACAATCGAACTAGAGTTTGATGTTGTTTATTATAATAGCAAAAGTGTTATTTTTTACGATTTAAACTAAAAATACGCATCCTAGCGTATGGAGTGGCTTTGAACAAATTTGTAGATACAATTTAGGCGAAAAATTGTATTTTAAATCAAATGTTATTGTAGCTTGTGTCCTTTTTCCGAAAAGGTAATTTTTTTTTATTTCTTATACATTTTTATACAAAAAGTTTATAACAAATTTGTAGATCTTTTTTGGTTGGACAACATTTGTCTCCTTGTTTTCTATCGTCTCTTTCTGAAAATTATTAATAACAAATTTGTAGATCCTTTTCGGGTGGATAACTTTTGTCTATTTTTTGTGTGGCTTGTGTCGTTTTCCAAAAAATGTAATTTTTTTATTTTTAATGTTATTTGTTACGATTAAAGCAATAACTACGCGTCCTATAAAAAAATTATCAATGACAAATTTGTAGCTCTTTTTTGGATGAGCAACTTTTGTCAATTCATTTTTTTCCTAGTTTGTTTCATTTGTCCAAAAATTAAATTTGTTAATTCTCAATGTTGTTTTCTACGAATAAAACAAAAACCACGGATCCTATCAGAAAATAAATAATAACAAAATTTGTAGCTCTTTTTGGGGTAAACAACGTTTGTTTTATTTTTTTTTCGTAGCTTGTGTAATTTGTCAAAAAATCTAATTTTTACTGTTGTTTTTTACGTATAAAACAAAAACCACGCATCCTACCAATAAAAAATAAATTATAACAATTTTGTATTTATTTTTTGGGTAAACAACTTTTGTGTTATTAATTTCTTTGTAGCTTGTGTCGTTTGTCCAAAATTTTAATTTTATTTTCAATGTTGTTTTTTACGAATAAAACAAAAACTACGTGTCCCATAAAAAACTAATCATTTACAAATTTTTAGATCTTTTTTTTGTTTCACAATTTTTGTTGATTCATCTTTTTCTGTATCTTACATAGTTTAACCGCAAAATGGAATTATTGATTTTTCATTATTTTTTGTGCGATTAAAATTTGAATTTTCGATTTTTTTTTTTAATTTGAAAAGTTGTTATGATAATTTTGTAGGACTTTTTTTGGATTTAAAAAATGCTACAACTCTGATAATTTTTTTTTTATCGAAAAAAGTCATAGGGATAAACTGTCCGACTTCCCGATTACTACGAATAGCCGTATATATAATAATAATGGTCACAAAAATTTTGAAAATGCTCTAACTTTTTGAATTTTTATTCAAAATAGCTGGTTAACGAACACAATCTTTCTTTTTGGTTATGATGAGAATGTAAAAATTAGCCATTTGTATTTAACTATATCTTTTTGTTAAATTTTTTACATTTTTTTTACAAAAAAGTACAAGTTTTAACCAAAATTTACAGTTGTAGAATTGTTGTACTTTCTTGTAAAAATTTTTTCCATCAGGGTTCTAGGTTGAAAATTAACTTTTATGCGTGGAAAACTGAACTATCTTCTAAAGAATCCGTACTTTTGGCTTGAAAATTTAACTATTTTGTTGTAAATGTAAACATTTGAATAAAGGTCATGGTTGATGGTTCAAAAATTCAACTATTTGGTGGAAAATTCGTCTTTTTTCTTAAAAGGTCAACTATTTGGTTGTAACTCAACTCTTTGGTTGAAAAATCGTCTTTGGGTTTGAAAATTCATCTCTTTCGGTTGAAAATTCAATCATTTTGTTGAAAATACAGTTTATTTCGAACAGGAATTTAAAGTATTTTATATTGAGTTTAGTATGGTATCTACATTAATTTTATTTAAAATATTTCATTCCCTTTTATTCCTCTATTTTCGTGAAAAATCACCCAATTTTCCCTCTTTTGGGAGCATTTTGGACTGTGAAGTCTGTAGATTTTTTTTCCATAATTTACTTTTTCTTCTAATAATTATTTCTTTTAGTGTACCCATATGTAGATATTTTCGATACGAGTTCATTGTGCTGGGTACACTAAAAGTCTTAATTAAAGTATAAGAAGAAAAGTAAATTAGTTAAAAAAATGTTCCTAAAAATTCTGTTCAATAAAATTACGCTTAACTATTAAATTTTTTATAAAAAATGAGGCTAATATTGCTGAACAAAATTTTTGTGAGCACGAACGCAATGAAGATATTTATAGTTTAACGTTTGACCTGACGAGAGAGTGCAAGATTTCATCAGGCTGGATTACATTTTTTAGGGATTTTCTTTCTTTCTTGAAAAAAAGGAACAGGAATTTCCACAAGCACATTGCACTTTTCAAACTTGGCTATTTTTGAACCACCCTCGTATGCACCTTCCATGAAAAGACTCTCTTTCGATTCATCGGTCAAGCAAAGAGGATGAAAGATCCCTGGGGTGCTGCACGCAGGTAGGAATCTCTTGTATTCACTATTCAGTAACATCCTCTGGAATTCAAAAAGGTTTCATGGGTGGAGACTTTGGAGAATCTAGGATCTCCGATCTCTTTTCCAAATAGTCGGGTAAAGAATCCTCTTGGAAGCGTCTAAAATTGGCCCATTTTAGAAGCACTGTGTGAAACAGGAACTGTTTGAAAATACATTCGACGTTCAAATGAGGGCCTGATTTGAAAAAATTACGCTTTAACTGGTCAGAAATGTTTAAAACTATCGAAAAACGGGCTGAACTCGGGAAGTGATTTTCTGCAGTTTTCCTCTCCCTTGGTCAAACTTCCAGACAAATGCGAGTACTTCTGATAAAAATGAAATCGTCTGGCAGTATATATTCTCTCATGCTAAAGAACTGAAAGTCTTCAATGGTTTATTGATTAAAAAAATTTTATCAAACAAGTAAATTATTTATGAAATAACATTCTGTAAAGTATTTTTCAGAAAACTTGAACCAAGACAAGACTTTCTATAGAGTTTAGGGTGACCAGATGGCTTGATAGGAAAACCCGACCAGGACATTATCCCACTTCACAACCCTCTAATTTTCCCCACCCCTAATACCACTTGACTTAAGGTGCGTCATTTACAAAAACAGGGTTGCCACAAAATACCAATTTCGAAATTCCTTAACTCTACCTGACTTTCCCCTGACCAATTTATCATTTTTCCTGACCGGTACAAATTTCTCTTTCAGGTTAAATTTTCTACCAAAGAAATTAATCTTTAACCAAAAAGATAAATTTTCAACCAATAAGATTATTTTCTACTAAAAAACATGAATTTTCAACAAAATAGTTAAATTTTTAACAAAAGAAATTAATTTTCAATCAAGAAGATTAATTTTCACCAAAAAAATGCATTTTCAACAAAATAAATCATTTTCTAACTAAAAAAGAGAAATTATCAATTCAAACTAGAATATCTATATTTACAGTTTACAAAATTTAGTTTTAACATTAAAACACGAATTTTCAACAAAATAGTTTAATTTTCGACCCAAAAAATGAATTTTTAACGAAATTTTTTAATTTTTAACCAAATAGTTGAATTTTCAACTGTAGAAGATAATTTTTCAACCAAACACGGAATATTACATTTTAAGTTAAAAAAATTAATTTTCAACAAAAAAATTCAACAATGTAGTTAAATTTTTAGCCAAGGAAATGTAATTTCAACTATAATGAAAAATCTTTATTTAAAAAAATGAACTTGAATCAACTAGTTGTATTTTTGACCAAAAGGATGAAATTTCGACCGTAAAGATGAATTTTCTGCCAAAAATGATGAATTTTCAACAACATACATGAATTTTCATCTAAAAACATAAATTTTCATCTAAAAACATAAATTTTCATCAAAAAATAGTATGGTTATATTTTCAGTTAAAAAAATTAAGCTTTAACAACACCAAAAAAACGAGTTTTCAAAAAAATCGTTAAATTTTCGACCGAAGAAATGAATTTTCAAAGAAAAAGATGAATTTTTCAACAAGAAGATTAATATCCTACAACAAAAGATGAATTTTTAACGAAATGCATTAATTTTCAACCATGTACTTGAATTTTCAACCAAATAGTTGAATTTTCAACTGTAGAAGATAAATTTTCAACCAAACACGGAATATTACATTTTAAGTTAAAAATATTAATTCTCAACAAAACAAATTCAACAATGTAGTTAAAGTTTTAGCCAAGAAAATGTAATTTCAACTATAAAGATACATCTTTTTTTTTAATGAACTTTGAATCAAATAGTTGTATTTTTGACCAAAAGGATGAAATTTCGACCGTAAAGATTAATTTTCTACCAAAAATGACGAATTTTCAACAAAATATATGAATTTTCATCTAAAAAACATAACTTTTTATCAAAAAATAGAATGATTATATTTTCAGTTAAAAAAAATTGAGTTTTAACAACAACAAAAAACGAGTTTTCAACAAAATAGTTCAATTTTGAACCAAAGAAATTAATTTTTAATAAAATACATGAATTTTCAACTATATTGATAAATCTTTAATAAAATTAAATAAATTTTCAACAAAAAAAAGGTTTTTGGATTAAAATGATGAAGTCAATAAAAAAATGTAGTATTCAAACAAGAAAGATTTTTCAGTCAACAAAGAAAAAAAATTCCATCCAAAATGTGGAATTTTCATGCCGAAAAGACCAATTTTCTATAAAGCAGTTGAATTTTGAAAGAGAAAATATGTATTTTCAACAAAAAAGTTCATATTTGACCAAATAGTTACATTTTCAACCCAAGAGGCAGATTTTCAACAAAACAGTTGAATCAGAGATGAGGGTTGAATTTTCAACCAAAATATTGTCTTTTTTATTTTTAACAAAATTGTATGCTCATTCTCTAATTTTGTAAATTATAGAAATAACTTTTTTCGAAGACAACATTTTAATTTAAATAATTGAGTACAATCTGTACAATATATTAACGATTTTAAATACTTTTCAGAACTTTGAATATTATAGGGCAATTCGATGTTTTCCTTTCCTTTTAAATATTAGTAAAATTCGCAATAAAAATCGCGAATTTTCGTTTTCGGGCAAGAAAAATCAGGACATACCCGTGCAGAAATTTCGATAGGGCTCTAGTGGGGCTCCGACGAGTTTTCCCTATCTCTAATCGGGCTCTAGTGAGGAAAACTAGTCGGGCCCCCATATAGAACGTAACGCTATGGCCATAGGGGCCCTACTAGATTTTCTAATAGGGTTCTAGTGGGGGTAGCCCGCCTACAACCCCATTTAGGAGAAGGGCCCCTGTGTTTGATTTAAATTATTGGGTAAATAATATTCTGCATTATAATTTAATTTACGAGTATTTTATTAATGATTTGATATGTTTAATAATGTATTATTATATAAATTAGAGAAAAACTTGTAAACATAAATAAATCAAGTCACGCGTAAAAAAAAGCCAATTCTGATTTTAAATAACCTCAATTTGATCATCATCTTCCCGTTTGACTTTTCTCATTAGGCGGAACTTTTTGCTCTGAAGTCGTCCCTGCTGTTGCAGGCGCCTTTTCGCTTTCATCATGGAGAAAAATAATTGTAAAACACAAACAAAATTACATTGACAACTAAAAAATACAAAACTTGAAAGCTCTGGTAAAGCACTGGACAGCCGTATTTGACATAACCTCTTTAACTTTAGCTGACACATATGTGCCTGGCCCCGAAAAAAAATGTTCAATACTGCCCTAAATCAAGTTTTCGAGAATAACGCGTTCAAATAGTCCAAAAAACATGATTTCTGCATACTGAAACCTTCAAAAACCTCAAAATTAATATTTTAGGCAATATAAGATTGTAGGAATTCTCGGGTCGGGGCCCCATTAGATACAGATAGATTCGCCATACCAACACGAAGCATGGAATTCTTCTCTAGAATCTGACAGGGCCCCCATCAGTTTTTTCTAGACTAGATATTCTGGTGGGGGCCCCATCAGAAACCAACTTCAAATAGGGAAAGATGGGGAAATTTCTGCACGGGTAGCACAAAAAATCAGAAAATCAGGATAGCGATTAAAAAATCAGGAAATGTTGAAATGAAATAATAAATAAACATGAGAGAAAAGAATTTTTTGAACAACCTCTTTCTTTTTTGTTAATATATTTGTTTTGAAATAAAACAGATATTTGATATATTCTTCAAATTTTATATATGACTCACATTAAATACTATTCTCCAACCGAGCAAGTCACGCCTACCCCGAAAGGGAAATGGCTTAATGGTATAATAATAATTTTTCCTTGAAGTAGTTACCGAGAGCCTTTTTGTTTATATCAATATTAATATTTATAATTTGTTCATAACTAAACAGTTGTAATGAATAATAATAATAAATGGTTTAAACTATTATTTCTCTTAAATTTAACTTATTATTCCCCCGATATAACTGAAAAGTTGAAAAAAGTTGAATAATTCGGAACAATCGCGACTTTCTAGCTCTATCCTAGGAGGAAATTGCTATAAACAATAAAAAATTGTTTAAACATTTCATTTGTACATCTAATTATCAATAGAAAGTAAGACTTTATGTATTAGAGACAATTTGTAAAAATTAAATTTTGGAAAAACAACTGAAGGTACGAAAAAAAATTAAAATGCAAAAATTGTACACCCAGAAAAGATTTATAAATTTGTTATTATAACCCCTTCACTGTCAGGCGAAAAAGAACATATAGTGCCAAAAATGTTTTCGAGAAAAAAAATTCAAAATCACATGATATTTGCAGGTTCAATGTTTTCGGCATCGCTGAAACCAAATCCAAAGTTGGATTTTCAAAATTCAAAATGGTGGATCCAATATGGCGGACATGAAATGGTAAACATTTTTGGATCTGGATAAAAATGGTGGTAGTTAGGATTTTGGGGTCGGTGAATCAAAATCTGGTGCTGGATTTTCAAAATTCAAACTGGTGGATCCAATATGGCGGACATGAATTATTCAGAATGTTCGGACCTTCATAAAATTGATGATACATAAGTTTCTGGGGTCGCTAATTCCAAATCTGATGTTGGATTTTCAAAATTAAAAAATTGCGGATCCAATATGGCGGACATGATATATTAAAAATGTTTGGATCTGGATAAAATTGGTGATACATAGGTCTCTGGCGTCGCTGATATGAAATCTGATGTTGAATTTTCAAAGTTCAAAATAGCGGATCCAATATGGCGGACATGAATGATTGAAAATGTTCAGACCTTGATAAAATTGGTGATACTTCGGTTTTTGGGGTCACTGAATCGAAATCTGATGCTTGATTTTGAAAATTCAAAATCGCGAATCCCAAAATTTTTAATCATCCATGTCCGCCATATTGTACCCGTCACTTTGAATTTGAAATATCCATCATCAGATTTGAAATCAGCGACCCCAAAAACCCTAAGTATCGCCAATTTTATCCAGATCCAAACATTTTTAATATATCATGTCCGCCATATTGGATCCGCAATTTTTTAATTTTGAAAATCCAACATCAGATTTGAATTTAGCGACCACATAAAACCCCTAATATACTCACGCACAATTAAATCGAATAACGTTAAATAATTTTCTTTTGAAATGCCCACATATATGTCATGACTTTGAAAAACAACACAAGGCACGAAAAAAATTTATAAACAAAATTTGTTCACTCAAAAAAGATCTACAAATTTGTTCTGAATTATTTTTTGATGGAATGCGTATTTTTTGTTTAAATCGTAAAAAATAACCTTGAAAATAAAGAAATTATGTTTTTGGAAAAACGGCGCAAAGTGCAATGAAATGTTAATTAAAATGTTTGTTTTTTTATAGGATGCACACTTTTTTCAATTATAAAAACAAGACAGTGAAAATACGTATCTTTCAATATCAATGCATATTATGGATTGCAATAATATACAGGGTGGATATAGAAAAATGTTTCCGACAAAAGTTCAAAGGGGCCTTGAATTCGATTTTCAAGGTTATTTGAAGGTCAAAGTGATTTAAAAAAATAGAAACCCCTACTTTTTACCCCAGATTTGAAAAGAGTGGGGAAT
The DNA here is from genome assembly GCA_932195095.1 of Andricus curvator. Taxonomy (NCBI): domain Eukaryota; kingdom Metazoa; phylum Arthropoda; class Insecta; order Hymenoptera; family Cynipidae; genus Andricus; species Andricus curvator. Next base: position 84,772 of record CAKNYM010051878.1, on the reverse strand, counting down.
TTTACGTTCAAAATGATATTTTTATGAAGGTCATGGCAAGGTCGAAGGAAGGTCAAAATTGCGATAATCTTTAAATAAAGGGTGCTAGCTCGGAATTTAGGTTGGGAACAGCAAAATGTTTCGGACGAAAGTTATTAGAGGCAAAGGGATCACCTACTGGTACCAATGACCTTGAATTAAAACTTCAAGGTTATTTGTAGGTCAACATTTTACTGTTCCCAACCTCAATTCCGAGCGAAAACCCATTATTTAAACATCCCAAACTTGACCTTCATTCGACCTTGCCATGCCCTTCATGAAAATATAATTTTGAACGTAAAATTTCTCGCTCTTTTCAAATCTGGGGTCAAAAGTAGGGGTTTCCACTTGAAAAAATCACTTTGACCTTGAAATAATCTTGAAAATCGAATTCAAGGTCAAGATCATTGGTACCCTCTCTGCTCCCTTCAATTTTTGTCTGAAACATTTTTGTATATCCACCATGTAAATTTATTTAAATAATACATTTGTTAGGGTAGTTGAAAATTAAAATTATTGCAAAATAGGAACAAATATTAAAGTCATTATAAAAAATAAAATTTGTACATTAGTTTGCAACATCCGAATAAGCAAGGTACAGAAATAAATATAATATTCATTTGCTATGATAGAGTTGATCTTAATGTAAAAAAATTCGCACTTTGGACAAAATCGAGGGCGAAGCACGATATACGTGATGAGAATGTGTTCGTTAAAGCCAAAGGAGCTTTAACAAAAGAGAATTCACAATTACCAAATTGCAGCTGTCGATGTTTAAACTCTAATTTTAAAAGGTCTGAGCACAAATGTAGAGAAAGTACAAAGACCGAACGCGTAGAGCAAGCTCAATATTTTATCGAGCGCGAAGCGCGAAATCGAAAAGACGCGCTTCGTAGGCGCGCTCAAACTTGCGAGCGAAACGAGCCGCGCGCAATAAGAATGAGATTTTTTTTTCATCGAAAAGTTAAAAAATCAGAAATTATTGCTAATTGTTATTTAGTTATTTAAACAATGAATTATAAATTATTTCGTATACGTACATATCTGCAGCGGGAAAGGTGGTAAATTATACTTCTTTTTTTGTAAAATGGACAAGGAAAACATTTGTATAAAAAAAAAATTATATTATTATGAGAATGTAAATGAAAAATAAATTGTTTCCGAAACTTATGACAGACTTGCGCAAGCGGCGCCGCGCCGCAAAGCCTATAAGTGTGGAAACTATAAATTCTTTTCGAAAACGTTTTCGTTCTTGAAATGCAAAGTTTGAAAGGACAAACTGGTTTACCTGGGTTTTGTGAGTAGATAGGATAGGTAGATGGCAAAGGGGCACCCAGGAGAAGGGAACAAAGCAAACAGGTGTTCGGTGCTGAAATAGTGCTAACCTCTCGACTCAAGGTATATGAGTTTAGTTTTATTTTTCTAAAAGCATTCTTGATTTTCTTCTTTTTTTAATTTTTATGTTGATGTTATGTTTAATCGTTAAATTTTTTTATTTCATTTTTTAAACTTGAAATTTTTTTTTCTCAAACTTGCTGTAGCTCAAATTTGATTCACAGAGCTATAAAAAGGAAGAAAAATGGTTAACTTGTAAAAGTAATTGTTATAAACAAATTGTATTAACAGATAATCGACTTTAGGGATTATTCGTCTTTAAAGTATATTTCTGCTCTAAAATTGCTTGATTTCATCGTTGAAATTATTTCTGGCCATTAGAAATTAAGATTGGACGTTTTTAATTATTTCTATAAACAAATTATATAAACAAATGTATAGCGCAGACATTTATAAGTAGAAAGAAATCTTTTTTTTTTCTAGTCTTGTAGGAATTATATTAACAATTATGTTTTCTGAAACAAATTTTGACGTTTATCAATATTTGTTCATTTTATAAGCAAATTTATATAAACAAATGCACATTTTAGGCGTTTTAAGCAAAAAGAAATCAATTTTTCTTCTAATCTCGTTGAAATTATGTTATATGTTTAAAATTTATAATTACTTATATTATTATATTATAATTAGTTATAAATACATATGTTAAATGTTTTCTGGAAATTTTTTGCTATGCACCACTGATCGTTTATTTTATAAACAAATTATATAAACAAATATACATTGCAGTCATTTATAGGCAGAAAGAAATCGTTTTTCTTTGATTATTTTTTAAATTATATTTCCGATTATGTCTTAATGAAATTTTATCATTCATCACTATTTTTTCCTTTTGTAAACAAATCATGTGCACAAATGCACATTTTAGACGTTTTCAGGCAAAAAGAAATCGCTTTTTCTTCTAGCGTAATTGAAATTATATTTCCAATATGCTTATTTATAAAAAAAAGGCAAAAAACACCCTGATATTCTTCTATCTTATAATATCCACAATATGCATTGGTTCACAACAATTGTTTAGAAATTTTATAAATTCTATTGTTCCACAAGAGTTCATGTAAAAACATTGCCAACATATAATTTGTTTATAAATTTCACGGGTTCCATTTTATCACAAAATTTGGTCAAAGAGCATCATTCACAATATAATTTTAACAAGACTGGAAGAAAGAACGAATTTTCTGCCTATAAACGCCTGAAATGCGCATTTGTTTACCTCATTTGTTTATAGAAATATGAAAACATAAGCAAATAGTGTTAAATAAAAAAAATTCATCTAGAAACATAATTGTCAATATGATTTGAAAAATAATAAAAGAAAAAGTGATTTCTTTCTGTATATAAATGTCTGCAATATACATCTGTTTATATAATTTGTTTATAAAATAAAGCAGTATTGATGAGACTTAAAATTTTTTCAGAAAACATCATTGTTAATATAATTCCCATAAGACTAGAAGAAAAAACAATTTCTTTTAGATGTACATTTATTTATATAATTTGTTTATAGATTTAATTAATAAAATCTAATCTTAAATTTTAATGACCACATATTATCCTAATCATGAAAGTAAGCAATTTCGGAAAAATTTTCTCCAAAAAGAAAAGAATTTTACTGCTTCTTTTACTTTGAATTTCAAAACACATTATCCAGCACGAGAAAAAAATGAATTTCTATGAGAAATGTATGGATTGATTTCGAACTTTTTTACTAACGAATCTTGAACCAGGGAAATGAATTTTCAAGAAAGTTCAACTATCAACAAATTAATTGAATTTTAAACTAAGAATAGAATAGTTAAATTTTCAGTTAAAGAAATTAATTATCAACCGAAGCAAAAACGAATTTCCAACAATATAATTGAATGTTTAACCAAACAAATGAATTTTCTACCGAAATAGTTAAATTTTTAACCCAAAAAGACGAGTTTTCAGCCAAATAGATAAATTTTCAACCAAAAAAGTAACTTTTTAACAAATAAAAAGATAAATTTCCAACGAAAATTTATTTTCTACCAAAAAGGAGAATTTTCAACACAATACATGAATTTTTAACTAAAAAGATCAATTTTTAACAAAAAATGGAATAATAGATCAATTTTCAGCTAGGAAAATTAATTTTCAACACAAAAAAAGACAACAAGATACTATTTGAACAATTGCAGTAACTCTAATATTATATACAATTTTTACAATTGTACAATCTTAAAAAATGTTTGCAATCACAAAATGTGTACAAACAATATGATGCAATTGTAAAATGCATACAAATTGGTGCAAAAGTGCCCATTTTTATCAAATGTACAATCCTAATAATTTCTGAAATATACAATTTGTACAATTTTTATGTGCAATCGTGAAATTGGTGTAATCTTTCAATTTCAATATATGGAAAAATGTATAGCTACAGGCACTGTATATCTAACAATTATTTTGACAATTCGAAAAATGAGTGAACACGTACAATTTTGTCCAATAAAATATTTATTTTATTAAAATGTTTACCCCCCCCCCTTCACCTTAAAAATAAAAAAAAATATTTAAAGCACGTTTAACGATGTGGCGATTCAATTTCTAAAATTTTTAGTAATTTCTTCATGGTGCAACTGACACAACAGTACAATCTGTAAAATTTTCACAATCGTACAATTTTGCTGAAGTTGCACAATTACTCTGATTCGTAAAATTTGTACAATAGTATAACAAGAAAATCAAATTTTTAGAAACTGACTATATTTTTTATTTTTAGGGGTTTGCTTATGAATATTTTAAGAGTTCTTTTGAGTTCAAATAATTTTACCTCAATTTTTTGAAAGAAATCTTTTTATTTGAAAATTTTTGTAAAAATATGTATTAAATATCAGCAACTTTAGAAATGCATTGCAAAATATTTTGGATTGTTGCTTTTTCTATTTGGAAAATCTAATATTCTAAATTTGTAAGGAATTACTTGAGAATTTGAGTACGAATAGCAGCATTCTTTCGGTATATTTAGGACTCCCTTATTAAAATATCCTATAGCTTTGCCTCTATTTTCAAATAAACAAACTACTGTAAACAGCAGAAAATATTCAACCTAAAAAAAATGGTAAAATCACCATTCTCAAACAAAAATTTCGAGTAAAAATCCCACCATGAAACGAGTATCCGGTGAAGCATGGTCACATCATTGAGAGATCCGCGCCACTTTTCCTCAACACTTCCTTGCACTCAAAAATGCATAAAAACACCTCATTCACTATCTCCAGTACCAAAAAATTTTGGAACCACTTAAACCTCGTAACTACTACGATCACAATTCCAAAAATCCTATTTTAAAACACCACTTCAAATAAATTTCAAATTACAAAAATTACATTTAAAAAAAAACTTTGAATTAAGCGGCATCGTTCCCACACTATGATCACTGTCTTAGGTACCGGAGGACTTTCCCGGTTCCGTGTTCGAGTCGAACTGAATGCAGCCCCGTTAGACTGGATTTTAGAAGTTTGCTGAGAGCGAGAGAACGAAATTCTGAAAAGCCCAAATCTCGTTTTCTGCGCGCAACTTCTGAAAGAAAGAAAAGTGGAGGCGTAGGACCCCCGCAGGTAAGGGTTCAGTGTTGGCCCTAACTCAGGTTAAAAAAAAGTTTCAGAAAACGCTTGGGACAGTGTATTTGAAAAAATTGTGTCCTTCATCAACGATTGGCTGCAGAAGCGGCGCACAGTGGGAAACTATAGCTGTGAATTCGATCTCGAGTGTTTCCACTTTGTTTGTATTTATTTATTATTATTTTATTATTATTTATTTATTTATTTATTTTAATTATTTTTATTTTTTTTATTTTTTTATTTTTATTTATAGTGCTCATTTCACGAGCGCTTTGCTTCCCATTAGCAAATTTTTTTGCTTCTTCATAGAGGAAGCATTAGTTATTTTTTTCAATAATCGACAAACCAGTCTTCATTTTGAACAATTTAAAAATAGAAATTCACAAAAAGTACAAAATTACAAAATAATACAAACCATTTTTTAAATACAAAGACAAATCAGACAAATCAAATTTTGTATTCGAAATGATAATTTTTCGAGCCGGAAAGGGGAAGGAAAAAGTTCTGTCGCAGCCTATCCCTTTCCCAGCTTCATTGATTTCTTTACAAAAATTGTCCGAATTATTATATTTGAAGATTTATGATCAAAAAGTTTTTTCTATTCATGCGTCAACTTTGAATTATGTCGATGAAAAAAAATTTTCTGTTTGAAACAGATGATTCAAATATTATAAATGAGCATAACTTTCTTAATCTTCAATGAAGTGTATTAATATTATAGATCAATCGATTTACCTCGAATCAAGGAATCTTCTCCGTTCTTGCATCAATTTTGAACTATATTAGTGAACAAAGTTTTACTATAAAAAACTTTTCTATTCTCGCATCAACTTTAAATTACGAGAGCGTGAGAACATTTTTACTATAAAAATCGATTTAAAAAATATATAAATTACCATCACTTCCCCACTCTTTAATAAAATGTATTGATATTATAGGTCAATCGATTCGTCTAGAACCAAGGAATCTTTTATATTCTTGCATCAACTTTGAATTATGCAAATGAAAAAAGTTTTACTATAAAAAACCGTATTTTCAAATATTATACATTACCATAGCTTCCTTACTCTTCAATAAAATGTATGAATGTTATAGGTCATTCGATTCGTCTTGAATCAACACAACTTTTCTATTCTCGCATCAACTTTAAATTATGATAATGAGAAAATTTTTACTATAAAAATTGATTTTAAAAATAGATAAATTACCATAACTTCCTTACTCTTTAATAAAATTTATTAATATCATAGGTGAATCGATTCGTCTTGAACCGAGGAATCTTTTATATTCTTGTTCACAAAAAAGTGTGACATCCACACACACACACACATCAACACACACAGACACATCCGGACACTTCCTCTATGAGGAAGCAAAAAATGACTTTTTTGGTTCAAAATAACGTATAGCCCACAAATATTGAACGAATTTGGACAAAAAAAATTAGAAGAAAAGCTGATAAGAATTCCAAGAGAGTTGTTAAGCCTGATTTTTAAATTAGGCTTTCAATTTTTTTATAAATAAACAAATATGACGAAAAAATGACCATTTTTTCTATTGGACGTTCCCGGTGCTCGTCAATAACAGGAAAATTGTTGAAATCGCCTAAGATTCATAGAGTAACATTAGTTGAAGATGTTTCAATATTATATGATAAACAAAAAAGCATTTCATAAACAAATTATTTGTTGAAAGAACGTTTTCTACGATTTTCCATAATTTTACGTTTTTTTCTTTGTAATGGTAACATTCTCCAAAATTTTTAAATTCATTTAATTGATCATTCCTCAATTTAAAAATGTCTAATACAATGTTCTAATCAATTTTCCGGATGTGTGTGTGTGTGTGTGTGGATGTCACACTTTTTTGGGAACACGATAACTTGAAAACGGTTGCAGATAAATTGATGAAATTTGGAGAGCTTATTTCCCCCACTAATATCTTGAAACTGACCGAAGGATTTCTGAAAATATTTGTTGCATTTTTTTTAGCACTTAATAGTATTTTAAAAATCTGTTTTTATGGCAAAACTTTTTTCGTTGACATAATTCCAAGTTGATGCAACAATATAAAAGATTCCTTGGTTCGAGACGAATCGATTGACCTATACTATGAATATATTTTATTGAAGCGTAGGGAAGTTATGGTCATTTATATATTTTAAAAATCAGTTTTTTATAGTAAAACTTTTTTCATTATCATAATTCAAAGTTGATGCAAGAACAGAAAACATGTGTTGATTCGAGTCGAATCGATTGACCTATAATATTAATACATTTTATTAAAGAGTAAGGAAAGATATGGTATGTATGTATACCATTAAGCCATTTCCCTTTCAGGGTAGGCGTGACACTACCCGTTTCGGGTAGTGTTTCTAGGTGGATAGTTTCTTGTAGTAAATAACTACTACAAGTGTGGGCTCACCACACCCACGATGTGCCAACAGCACTCAGTATTCTTGAATGGTCACCCATCCAAGTACTAACCGCGTCCAACGCTGCTTAACCTCAGTGATCTGACGAGAACTGGGTTTATCAGCATGGTATGGCCGTTGGCCATTATGGTAATGCATAATATTTGAAAATACGGTTTTTTATAGTGAAACTTTTTTCTTCTACATAATTCAAAGTTGATGCAAGGATATAAAAGATTTCTTGGTTGGAAACGAATCGATTGACCTATAATATTAATACATTTTATCAGAGAGTAGGGAAGTTATGGTAATGCATAATATTTGAAAATCGGTTTCTTATAGTAAACCTTTTTTCACTAACATAATTCAAAGTTGATGCAATAACAGAAAAGATCTGTTGATTCGAGTCGAATCGATTGACCTATAATATTAATACATTTTATTGAAGAGTAAGGATGCTATGGTAATGCATAATATTTGAAAATACGGTTTTTTATAGTAAAACTTTTTTCTTCAACATAATTCAAAGTTGATGCAACAATATAAAAGATTCCTTGGTTCAAGACGAATCGATTGACCTACAATATTGATACATTTTATAGAATAGTAGGGAAGTTGTGGTAATTTATATATGTTTAAAGCCGTTTTTTATAGTAAAAATTTTCTTATTCTCATAATTTAAACTTGATGCGAGAATAGAAAAGTTGTGTTGATTCACGACGAATAGATTGACCCATGCTATACATTTTATTGAAGAGTAAGGAAGCAATGGTAATACATAATATTTGAAAACACGATTTTCTAAGGTAAAACTTTTTTCACTAACATAATTCAAAATTGATGCAAGAATGGAAAAGATTCTTTGATTCGATAAAAATCGATTGATCTATAATCATTTATAATATTTGAGTCATCTGTTTCAAAAAGAACAACTTTTTTCATCGACATAATTCAAAGGTGACGCATGAATAGAAAAGACTTTTTGATCATCAATTTTCAAACAGAGTAATTCTGACAATTTTTGTAAAGAAATCATAAATCTGGGAAAGGGATAGGGTGCGACAAAACTTTTCCCTTTTCCAGCTCAAAAAATTATCATATCGAATACAAAATTTGATTTGTCTGATTTGTCTTCGTGTTCAAAATTTTTGTTGTATTATTTTGTAGTTTTGCATTTTTTGTACATTTCTATTTTTAAATTGATCAAAATGAAGACTTTGGTTTGTCTATTATTCAAAAAAATAATTAATGCTTCCTCTATGAGGAAGCAAATACATTTGCTAACGGGAAGCAAAGTGCTCGTGAAATGAGCACCATATAATTATATAAATACAAATAAAGTGTACAACTCGATATCGAATTCACAGCTAGTTTATATAAATTTTATTTTTAACCTTCAAGATTAAGAAAAATGTCCCATTATTTATGGTCATGTTTAAACTGAGAAAAATTCCTGATTATTGTTAAATAACAGTCAAAATGGTATTTTTACAATAAGAGAAAAATAACCATTGTTGCATATTTTCATTGCACTATTTACATTTAAATAATAATATTGAAAACCAAAACTTACCACAACCGGTTAATCTTTACTAGTTCTATTAAAAATTATCATTTTTCAACATGAATACATTTTAGAAAAACAGAAAAATGTGAAATTTACAAGGTATTTAAATAAGTTCTTGCTCAAATCATTTTGTCAATTTTTCATAGGTTCCAGGATTTTTGTCCCAATATATCTTGATTTGATAACTTCTTAATTCAAAAATCAACTATTTTTTTGAAATTTTGGTTGTAAATTAACTTTTTTAATGGAAAATTTAACTATTCCATGTTTTATTTAACATTTATATTGAAAATTCAGCTATTTGGTTGAAAATTTCTGTATTTTTTTGAAACGTTGCCTTTTATGGTAGAATATCTTAATCTTCTTGGTGACTAATTCACTTTTTTTGTGGAAAATTCATTTATTTTGTTAAAAATTGATGTTTTTTGGTAGAAAATTAATCTTTTTGGTTGACAATTAATTTTTTGTCTGAACATTAGATTTTTTACTGAACATTAAACTATTGCCTTTTTTTGTCAAAAATTCATTTGTTTGGTAGAAAATTTAACTATTTTGTTGAAAATTCATCTATTTTGTTGAAAATTTGTTTGGTTTTTTTTGGTACAAAATCCTTTCTTCCAATTGAAAATTCAACTATTGGGTTGAAAATTCATTTTGTTGTTGTTGAAGATTCATTAATTTAGTTAAAAAATAATTTTTTTGCTCAAAAATTTAACTATTTTGTTGAAAATTCGTTTTTTTTGTGAAACTGAATTTTTCTAATTTCTTCACTTGAAAATTCAGCTATTAAGATAAAAATTTCTATAGTTTTTAACAAAATAAATGAATATTCAACCAAAATGGTGAATTAGACACCAAGAAGATTAATATTCTGTACTAATTAACCTTTTTGGTTGAAAATTCCTTTACAAATTTAAAATTTGTTTCAAAATTCATGTATTTTTTAAAAATTAATATTCTTGGCTGAAAATTCATTTTTATGATTGAAAATTAGTTTTTTAAAATTAAAAATTAATTTTTTAACTGAAAATTTAACTATTATATTTTTCGTCGAAAATTTATATTTTTTGATAGACATTTAATCTTCTTGGTTGAAAATTCATATAATTGGTTGAAAATTCATTTATTTTGTTGAAAATGTATCTTTTTTTGGTAGAAAATTCATCTTTTGAGTTGAAGATTCATTTTTCTGGTTAAAGATTCATTATTTTAGTTAAAAATAAGTTTCTTTAGTTAAAAATGGAACTATTTTGTTGAAAATTAGTTTTTTTTAAATGAATTTTTTTACTGAAAATGTGGCTATTCCATTTTTGTTAGAAAATTGATTTTTTAAAGTTGAAAATTCACTTCTCGTCTTTTTTTGGGTCCAAAATTCAATTATTTTGATGGAAAATGCATGTTTTGGGTTTTAAAATTCAACTTTTTGTGAAAAATTCATTTGTATTACTGTGTTGAATTTTTAAAAACTTTTTATTTGGTTAGTTTGAGTTCTTTGTAATTATTAGTTTTTACAAATCTCTGACCGATTTCAAGATGATTCAAATTTTAGATTTAAAAAAAATTTTATAATCTGTTTACTGTTATCATCATTTTCAAAGAAAACTCAAAATGTTAATTTTCTTTTGGTATTTAAAAATCTTTTTATTGGGTTAGTTCGAGTTGGTCGAAAACAAACCCCTTCCACAAAAACCTTAAAAGTTACTTATTTCTCACGTACATCTGACCGTTGTCGAGATGATTCGAAATTTTGATTTTTGCTAATTTCGAAAATCTTTAACTGTATTCTGGATTACTTCGAGGTTGCCGATGAGCAAACCCCTTAGAAAACCCTGAAAATGTTGTCAGTTTTCGCGTATCTCTCGCCGTTTTGAAAATAACTCAAAATTTCCTTTTTTTTTGTATTTTAAAAATCTTTAAGTTGGGTTATTTTGAGTTGGTCGAAAACCAACCCCCTCTGTAAAAACCTTAAAATTTTGGTCGAAAGCAATTCCCCTCTTTGAAACCCTGAAAATGTTGTTAGTTTTCACGTATCTGTGACCCTTTTAGAGATAATTCAAAATTTTTTTTTAATTTGGAACATTTTTTTACTGGTTTAGGTCGGGGTGGCCGAGGACCATTTCCCTTTAGAAACCCCTGAAAATGTTGTCAGTTTTCGCGTATCTCTCGCCGTTTTCGAGATAACTCAAAATTTTGATTTTGTTTTGCATTTTGAAAACACTTTCTTCCCTTTCCCCTATATGTTTAGACTGTTTAGACTCTTAGAGTGACTAACAATGAATTATAACTATAACTCGACTTATTTTGTATTGTATTCATAATTTTCAACTATTTTATTAATTCATTGTAATAATTAATCCAGAAATGTTGACTTTTGAAATTTGCGCCCACTTGAATTATCGAGTTATCGAATCTTGCTCCCGATTATCGACAGCTGATTGGCTGATTCTATACTGTGACCTGCTGTGACTTACATTATATGTCAATGGCTAACTGAATTGACCAATAGGGTTTAGGGACTATGCATGAAGTTAGCCGAAATGCATGTACTTTTTATAATAGGTTAATATAGTGCTCATTTCACGAGCACTTTGCTTCCCGTTAGCAAATTTTTTTGCTTCCTCATAGAGGAAGCATTAGTTATTTTTTTCAATAATAGACAAACCAGTCTTCATTTTGAACAATTTAAAAATAGAAATGCACAAAAAGTACAAAATTACAAAATGATACAAACGATTTTTTAAATACAAAGACAAATCAAATTTTGTATTCGAAATGATAATTTTTCGAGCCGGAAAGGGAAAGGGAAAAGTTCTGTCGCATCCTATCCCTTTCCCAGCTTTATTGATTTCTTTACAAAAATTGTCCGAATTATTCTATTTGAAAATTTATGATCAAAAAGTCTTTTCTATTCATGCGTCAACTTTGAATTATGTTGATGAAAAAAGTTTTTCTGTTTGAAACAGATTATTCAAATATTATAAATGAGCATAACTTCCTTAATCTTCAATGAATTCATTGAAGATTAAGGAAGTTATGCTCATTAATATTATAGATCAATCGATTTACCTCGAATCAAGGAATCTTTTCCGTTCTTGCATCAATTTTGAATTATGTTTTACCATTACCATAGCTTCCTCACTCTTCAATAAAATGTATCATTGTTATAGGTCAATCGATTCGTCTTGAATCAACACAACTTTTCTATTCTCGCATCAACTTTAAATTATGAGAATGAGAAAATTTTTACTATAAAAATCGATTTTAAAAATAGATAAATTACCATAACTTCCTTACTCTTTAAATAAAATGTATTAATATCATAGGTAAATCGATTCGTCTTGAACCGAGGAATCTTTTATATTCTTGTTCACAAAAAAGTGTGACATCCACACACACACACATTAACACACACGCACACACATCCGGACAATTGCTTAGAACATTGTATCAGCCATTTTTTAATTGAGGAAGGTTTAATTAAATTAATTAAAATTTTTTGGAAAATGTTACCATTACAAAGGTTCCTCTATGAGGAAGCAAAAAATGACTTCTTTGGTTCAAAATAACGTATAGCCCACAAATATTGAACGAATTTGGACAAAAAAAATTAGAAAAAAAGCTGATAAGATTTCCAAGAGAGTTGTTAGGCCTGATTTTTAAATTAGGCTTTCAATTTTTTTATAAATGAACAAATATGACGAAAAAATGGCCATTTTTTCTATTTGACGTTCCCGGTGCTCGTCAATAACAGGAAAATTGTTGAAATCGCCTAAGATTCATAGAGTAACATTAGTTGAAGATGTTTCAATATTATATGATAAACAAAAAAGCATTTCATAAACAAGTTATTTGTTGAAAGAACGTTTTCTACGATTTTCCATAATTTTACGTTTTTTGCTTTGTAATGGTAACATTTTCCAAAATTTTTAAATTCATTTAATTGAACCTTCCTCAATTTAAAAATGTCTAATACAAGGTTCTAATCAATTGTCCGGATGTGTGTGTGTGGATGTCACACTTTTTTGTGAACACGATAACTTGAAAACGGTTGCAGATAAATTGATGAAATTTGGGGGGTTTATTTTCCCCACTAATATCTTGAAACTGACCGAAGGATTTCTAAAAATATTTGTTAAATTTTTTTTAAAACTTAATAATATTTTAAAAATCGGTTTTTTATAGTAAAACTTTTATCATTAACATAATAGAAAGTTGATGCAAGAATATAAAAGATTCCTTGGTTCGAGACGAATCGATTGACCTATAATATTAATACATTTTATTGAAGAGTAAGGAAGCTTTGGTAATGCATAATATTTGAAAACATGGTTTTTTATATAGTCAAACTTTTGTCACTAACATAATTTACAATTGATGCAAAAACGAAAAAGATTCCTTGATTCGAGGCAAATCGATTGATCTATAATATTAATACACTTTATTGAAGATTAAGGAAGTTACGCTCATTTATAATATTTGAATCACCTGTTTCTAACAGAAAAACTTTTTTCATCGACATAATTAAAAGTTGACGCATGAATAGAAAAGATTTTTTGATCATAAATTTTCAAATAGAATAATTCTGACAATTTTTGTAAAAAAAATCATAAAGCTGGGAAAGAGATAGGGTGCGACAGAACTTTTCCCTTCCCTGTTCCGGCTCGAAAAATTATCATTTCGAATACAAAATATGATTTGTCTGATTTGTCTTTGTATTTAAAAAATTGTTTGTATTATTTTGTAATTTTGTATTTTTTGTAAATTTCTATTTTTAAATTGTTCAAAATGAAGACTTTGGTTTATCTGTTATTGAAAAAAATAACTAATGATTCCTCTATGAGGAAGCAAATACATTTGCTTTCACGAGCACTTCACTTTCACGAGCACTTTACTTCCCGGGAAGTAAAGTGCTCGTGAAATGAGCACCATATAATTATAAATACAAACAAAGTGGAAACACTCGAAATCGAATTCACAGCGAGTTTTAAGTTATATTGCAATAAATTTGGATAAAAACAATATAATAATGAAGAAATTTCTTTTTGAGATTATTATTGTTTATATTATAAACAAATTCATTATTCAGGCATTTTTCGATAGAAAAATTCGTTTTTTTTCGATATCACTTTTTATTTGGGATCTTCATAATAAATTCAGCAACATTAATAATTCTTTGATTAATCTTATGATTGTTTCTAAACAAATTTAATAAACAAGTACATTATTCGGGCATTCGTCGACAGAAAAATTCATTTTTTTCGATGTAAACTTTTTTAATTAGGAACTTCATGATAATTTCGGCAAAATTCATAAGTTTTTGATTAATTTTATGATTTTTTAAAACAAATTTAATAAAAAAATGCATTATTAGGGCATCTGTTAACGGAAAAATTCTCAGAAACTTAAACTGAAAGGACTGAGATTATAGACACGATATTTTTTGTAACAAATGCAGGAAATTTTCGATTTGAGAAACAATAAGAATAAATTTTTTGGTAATTTATGGTAATTTTGGGAAATTTATGGTAAAATTACCAAAAATTATCGGAAATTTTCGGTGAATTGGTATATTACCGATAATTTCCAGAAATTCAAGGTATCCAGAGCTTTTTGGAAAAAATCCGAAAATTAAAAAAATTTCCGGAAAATGGAAAATTGCTAAATTTTCGGGAACTTATGAAAAGTTGCTAAATCATCTGAAATTTCAGGTATCCAAAGCTTTTGGAAAGATTCCAAAAATTTCCAGAAATTTATGGAAAATTGCTCAATTTCCGGTAATTTATGTAAAATTGCTAAATTACTGGAAATTTCAGGTAGCCAAAGTTTTTTGGAAAGAATTAAAAAAATTCCGGAAATTTATGGAAAATTGCTAAATTTCCCGAATTTCCGGAAAACTGATAAATTACCGGAAATTTCAGGTATCCAAGAATTTCTCAAATTTCCGGTAATTTATCGGTAATTGATGGTAATTTATCAGTCATTTATGGTAACTTATCACTTCGAGTTTGTCCGGCAGTCCTGGCAGTCCTGGAAAGTAAATCTGAATGGAAATGCGCAAGCGCAACAGCAAGAAAAATTAATCTGGCTGGAACTGCGCAAGCGCAGCAGCTAGGAAAAGTCTTTTTATAACTGCTTTTTATCACGGCTTTGGAATTGGTCACTTCCCACACGCAATACATGCCTTGAAAAGCGAACATTTCGTGCGTGCGTTACAAAAAATCTTTTTCGTCGACAAATACCCAAATAATGTATACGTTTATTAAATTTGTTCAAAACATCATATAATGTATCAACTAAGTATGAGTGTTACTGAAGTTATCATTAAGTTTTCAATCAAAAAGATTGTCATCGAAAAAAAAAACTTTCCATCGACAAATGCCCAAATAATGCATTTGTTTATTAAATTTGTTTAAAAAATAAAGTAAAATTCATCAACCGCAATTATGAATTTTGCTGAAATTATCATGAAGTTCCCAATTAAAAAGACTGAGATCGAAAAAAACGAATTTTTCCGTCCGCAGATGCCCGAATAATGCATTTCTATGTTAAATTTACACAGAAAAAACTGGGGTTTCTATTAGAACCAATTTTTGGTTCCAAAGGAGCTGCAACAAAAAGGAACCTCTCTTGCTGAAAAGGAACCCAAAATGATAAATGGTTTCTAAATTAACCCAAAGTATGGATTCAAACGGTTCTAATAGAGCCTTTTTGTCACTTCTGCCTTGACTCACTTCAAAGATTTTACGAGTTAATGATGCACATTTTGCTTTATAATTCGGATTAAATAATATTGCACTGGGAAAAATTTAATGAAGAAACTAAAATCATAGACATTAAAAATTCTTGAAACGAAGATATCGCAGATGAAATGTGACAGTTTTTAAGGTTATGTTGAAAGTCCTATGTTTTCCACTGCGCATGCTCAAGAAGCGCGGGACTATTTAAAATGATATAATATACACTTGCAATATTAAGTTAATATTAAATTTTTTCAAGAAGCTAGGTATTTCTATAATTCAATTTAATTAGTTTTAAAAGAGAATATAAAACGTTTGTTAATATTTATCTGTATGACTATTCATATTATTTATTGATTTCAAAAAGGCCCGCGCTTCTCGACACATGCGCAGTTGAAAACGTCGCAGCACCCGCTGATGGCCATCTATCGGATATGAAAGAACTAAAAAGGAACCCTCAATAAGAGTTCCTTTAGAGCCTAAGTTCTAAATAATCCCAAGATTTACTTGAGCCGCAACATCACTGATCCCTCAGTTTTTTCTGTGTAATTTTTTAAATCATAAAACTTATCAAATAGTCATGAATATTGCTGAATTTATTATGAAGATCCCATTTAAGACGAGTGACATAAAAAAAAAAAATTCTAAATTCTTAAAAAAATAATTTGCTGAAATTATCATAAAGTCTCAAATTAAAAAAAACTGACATCGAAAAAAAAACGAATTTTTACGTCCACAGATGCCCGAATAATGTATTTGTTTGAAAAAATCATGAAATTGATCAAAAAATTATGAATTTTGCTGAATATAATATAAAGATCCCAATTAAAGAGTCTGACATCGAAAAAAATATAATTTTTCCGTCGATAGATGCCCGATAATGCATTTGTTTATTAAATTTGTTAAAAAAAATCATAAAATTGATGAAAAAATTATGAATTTTGCTGAATATATTATAAAGATCTCAATTAAAAAGTATGACATCGAAAAAAAGAATTGTTCCTTCGACAGGTGCACCAATAA
Organism: Andricus curvator; assembly: GCA_932195095.1. Classification (NCBI taxonomy): domain Eukaryota; kingdom Metazoa; phylum Arthropoda; class Insecta; order Hymenoptera; family Cynipidae; genus Andricus; species Andricus curvator. The sequence continues at coordinate 68,029 of CAKNYM010051878.1, read as the reverse complement.
TGCATTTGTTTTAAAAAATCATAAAATTGATCAAAAAATTATGAATTTTGCTGAAATTATCATGAAGTTCCCAATAAAAAAGTAGACTGACTTCGAAAAAAACGAAGTGTTCCGTCCACAGATGCCCGAATAATGCATTTCTTTGTTAAATTTGTTTTTTAAAATCATAAAATTTAGCAACTATTCATGAATGTTGCTGAATTTATTATGAAGATCCCAATTAAAAAGTCTGACATCGAAAAAAATAATTTTTCCGTCGACATTTGACCCAATAATGCATTTATTTATTAAATTTGTTTAAAAAAATGATAAGATTAATCAAAAAATTATAAATGTTGCTAAAATTATCATGAAGTTCCTAGTTAAAAAAGTTGACATCGAAAAAAACTAATTTTTCTGTCGAGAAATGCCTGATTAAAGCCTAATTTAAAAATCAGGCTCGACAACTCTCTTGGAAATTTTTTTTGTCCAAATCGGTCAATATTTGTGGGCTATACGTTATTTTGAACCAAAAAAGTAATTTTTTCCCACTGTGGGGCAGAGGCATAGGCTTATAATATTAAATGGCACAATTTGTACATAGTATAATAATAATATACTATGTAAACATTTTACATAAATAATAAATAAACAATAAATAGTGAATAATAAATAATAATAAATACAGGTATAAAATTCATATTGCCAATGATTTCTATGATTTTCCAAAGATTTCACAAATATTACCAAAAAGTATTTCAAAAATATTTTAAATATTTCGCAAAGATATCCAAAGATATCACAAAGATTTCAATGATTTTACAAAAATTTCGTAAAGATTTCAGGTAGATTTCAAATACTGCACAAAACAATTTTAATAATTTTCCAAAGATTTCGCAAAAATTTTGAAGTTTTCGCAAAGATTTTTGATGGATTTGAAAAATTTCACAAAGAATTCGGATAGATTTGAAAGATTTCATGAAGACTTCAATTATTTCACAAAAGGATTTCCGATAGATTTCAAAGATTGCACAAAAATTTCAATATAACTTCCCAAAGATTTCAAATATTTAGCATTAGCACAGATATTGCCAAAGATTTCAATGATTTTTCAAAGATTTCAATAATTTCACAAATATTATCAAATATTTCAAAAATATTTCGCAAATGTTTCCAAAGATTTTAGAAAGATTTGAACAATTTCCCAAAGATTTCAATAATTTCATAAATATATTTTCAGATATTTCAAAAATATTTTCAAATTTCGCAAAGGTTTTCAAAGGTTTCAGAATGAGTTTACAAAGATTTCAAGGATTTCTCAAAAATTTCAGAGATTTTACAAATATTGCAGATTAATTTCAAAGATTGCACGAAGATTTCAAGAATTTCCCAAAGATTTCATAAGGATTTTAAAGATTTCGGAAAGATTACAAAGATTTCACAAGGAATTCAATGATTTCCCAAAGATTTCAATAATTTCACAAATATTACCAAATATTTTAAATATTTTGCAAAAGATTTCTAAAGATATCAGAAAGATTTCACAAATATTTCAATGATCTCCCAATTTTACAAATATCAGATATTTCAAAAACACTGTTAGAAAAATCTCTACTAAATTTAGTATACATGTAATGGAAGCAAGAATGCATAACCTGAAATTAAATTTAGTATACCAGCGTACAGTAAATTTAGTATATTCTTACTGAATTTAGTATACACGTATATGAAATTTAGTATACGCGTGTACTAAATTCAGTATAAATATACTCAATTTACTGTACGCTGGTATACTAAATTTAATTTCATGTTGTGCATTTTTGCTTCCATTACATGTATACTAAATTTAGTAGAGATTTTTCTAACAGTGAATATTTCAAAGATTTCCAAAACATTTGACAAAGATTTCAATTATTTCTCGAAGATTTTATAAAGATTTTTAAAATTTCGCAAAGACTGCAATGATTTCAGTAATTTCACAAATATTACCAAATATTAAAAATATTTTGAAAAGATTTCTGAGGATATGAGGAATGATTTCCTAAGGATTTCACAAAGATTTTTATAATTTCACAAATATAATCAAATATTTCAAATACTTCGCAAAGATTTCCAAAAGATTTCAAATATTTCGCAAAGATTCCAGATTAATTTCAAAGATTGCACGAAGATTTCAATAATTTGCCAAAGATTTCATAAAGATTTTGAAGATTTCGGAAACATTAAAAAGATTTCACAAGGAATTCAATGATTTCCCAAAGATTTCAATAATTTCACAAATATTACCAAATATTTTTAATATTTTGCAAAGATTTCCAAAGATATCAGAAAGATTTCACAAATATTTCAATGATTCCCCAAAAATTTCGGATAGATTACAAAGTACGTGCACAAAGATTTCAATGATTTCCCAAAGATTTCAATAATTTTACAAATATCAGATATTTCAAAAATATTTTTCAAATATTTCGCAAAGATTTCCAAAACATTTTACAAAGATTTCTATTATTTCCCGAAGATTTCATAAAGATTTTAAACATTTCGCAAAGACTTCAATGATTTCAGTAATTTCACAAATATTACCAAATATTTCACAAATATTTCAAATATTTTGAAAAGATTTCTAAAGATAGAAAGCCTTACATAGATTTCAATGATTTTATAAGAATTTTAAAGATATCAAATATTTTGCAAAGATTTCGCATAGATTTAAAAGATTTCGCAAATATTCCAATTATTTCACAAAAATTTCAGATAGATTTCAAAGAGTGCACAAATATTTCAATGATTTCCCAAGGATTTCACAAAGATTTTTATAATTTCACAAATATAATCAAATATTTCAAATATTTCGCAAAGATTTCCAAAAGATTTCACAAATTTTTTTAATATTTCGCAAAGATTTCAGATAGATTTCAAAGATTGTACAAAGATTTCAAGGATTTCCCAAAGATTTCATAAAGATTTTAAAGATTTCGCAAAGATTTAAAAGATTTCACAAAGACTTCAATAATTTTTCAAATATAATCAAATATTTCAAAAATATTTAGCAAAGATTTCCAAAGATTTCACATGGATTCCACAAATATTTCAATGATTTCTACAAATTTCACAACTACTTCAATAATTTCATAAATATTTCAGGTATATTTTTGAAAAAATTCAAACGATCCGATGAATCAATTCATTCGATTTTAGAGGGGGGTAAATCAATACTTTTTCCCTCCATGGTGGCTCAAAAAATTAAAGTTCCTTTCATAGGTGGGATCATCCCCCAAAAAGCTTCTATTTGGTGAAAAAACAATTGTGATTTTTTTTCAAATGTCCTGAACAAAGGGATCTTAGATCCCACGGGGCTAAACCACCCCCAACCGTAAAAAATTCTTACAGGTTTGATAAGAAAAAAATTTAAATATCGTAGACGTAGAAAACCCATGTGGAAAAGTTAATTGGGGCCAGATTGGGCCCCAACCAGATTGCCCAATTAATAGTTGGGCCCCAATTGGGCAGCCCAATTACTGCCCAACTGGGCTACTGTCTGGGTTGTAACGGTCAGCCCAACGAATGCCCAGATTGAGGTAAATAGCTGGGCCTTAGTTGGGCAGCCCACTTTATGCCCAATTAATAAAAAAGGGTACAATTATTGAATTCATAAAGTTGAAAGTATAATAAATGATAAATATTTGTTATTATTTTTTTTTAATTTTACACTTTTTTATGATTTAAGAGCGTTTAGCATCCTGTTATTCCTTTTGACCTCCATCCCAGTCTCATCGAACAGTCAGCTCAGTCCTAAAAGCATCTGACGTGGTGTTTTCTGCATTAAATTTGGTTTAGTACAAATTCTCAATTGAGAATGAGAAACAACACAAGGCAATGACTTATTTTGTTCATTTTTACTATAAAAAAACGAAAGAACTTTGTGAAAATAGTCTGATTTTACGGAAGCTTGAACGGACTCGACTGCAAGAAAAAATGGCGTGCGCGACTGCTTTAGTGCAGACGGCAGAGCCCGTCTGTGGCGTTGCGGGTCGCGCAGCCGCACACGTTAACTAATACAGGCGGGGTTTTTAAAATTAAAAAATGCTAAGTTTAAAACAAATCTTTATTCACTGTTGTTTTACTTGAAAATGTTACTGTACTCTGCTGATCTCTTCGTCGCTTTTAAGAAATTTCGATTTTAATTTAGAGCTTATATCGAATTCGAAAACAGTTTCATTATTTTAAGTATATGAAAAATATAATATGTAAAATATATTATAAACTCACCGTAATGTTGAAAGAGAAATTTTAGTGTATAAACAAAATTTAATGGTCAGAAGTTCTTTTTAAGAATGAGAGAAAAAAAAATTTCAGCAAATTAATATACTTCAACATTTCCAACCAAAATATAATAAACAAGGTATATTCGTAAATGATTCATTCACTATGTAAGGTTATAATGTGAGAATTATTTTCATTCATATGAATGAAATATGGATGCTGGATTCTGCTTGAATCGCTCAATATTTTTTAACGCGTATGCGTAATTTATTATTCGCACGGCGTTTTTCATCAGAATTATCCCGATTCATATTTACTTCTAAACGGATGCAGTTTAAAATAAAATTAGCGATGTAAGTAGCAGCAGACCACAGCCGACATTTCATCTCTCTACTGCCCTCTATCGATATAACTGGGGTTACTTTTTGGGCCCAGGCAGGTTTGCTCCGATAATGCTCATTATGGGCGTTCTATGGGTAAGCCCAATTTAAGCCCAACTAAAAATAAATAAGCACTGATCGGCTTTATCAACATAAGTTTTGATAATTAAAACTTCTGAATAATTGTAAAAGCTTCAGGATTTTAATGGATTTGAATACACTTACTCATATAATTAAAATAATCTGTTAATTAATTTAGAAAGTCCACTATGAGTGTTCTATGGGTATGCCCAATGTAAGCCCAAGCAAGAAATCAAACACTGATCGGCTTTATTAACATAAGTTTTGATAATCAAAAAGTCGCAATAAATGTAAAAGTTTCAGGCTTTGGATGGGATTGCATCCATGTAATCGTATAATAAACATTATCTGTTATTTAATGCATAACGTCCACTATGGGCGTTCTATGGGTATGCCCAATGTAAGCCCAATCAAGAAATCAAACACTGATCGGCTTTATTAACATAAGTTTTGATAATTAAAAAGTCGGAATAATTGGAAAAGTTTCAGGATTTGGGTGGGATTGCATCCACTTACTCATATAATTAAAATAATCTGTAAATTAATTTCACTTTTTGTTATCTGGGCTAACCAGTTGGGGCCCAATTGGCGCCCAATTATAAGTTGGGCTAAGTTGGGCCGATTTCCACATGGGAAGTGTTCAGAAAAGGGAATAAAAAGAAGTTGAAAACCCTCAGCAGAAATTAAAAAACACCCCTTTAAAAAAAATGTTCACCATCACCAACATTTTTTGAATAATGTTCGTGATTATTTTGCTTCGAATCTACGAAATATTTTGGTGGTTTAACCCCCGTGTGGGATCCAAAATCCGCTTGTTCAAACAATTTGAAAAAAATGTACAGTTGTTTTTTCACCAAATGGACGCTTTTTGGGGGGGTGAGCCCAAAAATCAAAGGAACTTCAATTTTTTGGGCCACCCTACTGTAGGGTGGTCAAAAATGATTTTTTTTCTCGAATTTTTATGCACATCGCCCGAAAATTTGTTCGAATCCACAAAAAAATGAATCCAATTTTTTTGTTTTGAAAAAAAAATTATATTTAGAGGTATCGCAAGCCACACGGAGTTTAACACGTATTTCCCATAAGAAAAAAAGACGTTTTTGTACATTTTAATCAGAATCGTCAATATTAGCTGAATCGGGTTGTAATTAATTCAACATTTCTCTTTACAATTAGCCGCATAGAATACGAATAAAATAATACTTTTTAAATATCACCCCCATAAGTCTGTTTTATAGGGAACCAAAAAAACCCCATAAGTTAAAAAATGGTTTTTGCGAGTTTTTGGCCCTAATTATAATTTTGTTGCGGTTTTTTAATGAAAATTGTTTCTAATACATGAAATACTACTTTACACTGATAGATTAGATTAGATGTTTAAATAAATTTTTTAAACAATTTATTATGGTTTTTAGCTAACTTTCTCTCGTATAGAGTTAGAAAGTCGAAGTTTTTTCAAAAATTTTCCATATTGTCCAATTTTTAATTATAGTGAGATAAATCTTAATTATTATTAACAAATATAATTCTTTTAACAATTGTTATTATTGTTAATAATATTCTCTTAAAATAATGCTTGAAAACTGTAGTTTTTACCAATTTTTTCACTTTTTGTTCAATTTTTTTCAAAATTAATTGTTTGAACAATTTATTATTATTTAAATAATATCTTTGAATAATGTTAGAAACTTGCGGGTTTGTCTGAAATATTCAACTTTTTATCCACTTTTCACTTAGAGTTTGGTAATAATTATTGAAATTTGAGAAAAATAAATGTTTAGGCAAATTATTATTGTTAAAACTATCTTCTTCTATAGAAATGCTAGATAGTTGCGGTTTTTTCTGAATTTTTCAACTTTTTGTCAACCTTTTACTTACCGCGTTAATAATTGGAAGTTATCCATATAGAAAGTTTAAAGAATATTTCAAATATCTGTTTTATTTCAGAAAAATATACTCACAAAAAAGAAAGAGATTGTTTAAAATATGATTCTCTCTAATGTTCATTTATTATTTGTTCATAACTAAAAAGGCAAATCAAAGTTAAACATTTTAGAAAAAACCGCAAATTTCTAGCACTTATCTAAGAGAAGATATGTAGTTATAAACAATAATAAATTGTTTAAACAATTATTTTTGTTAACTTGAATTAATTGTTACCTCACTAAGTGAAAAGTGAACAAAAAGTTACGAATTTAAGAAAAAAACGGCAACTATCTAGTATTAATATAGAAGATAGTTATAAACAATAATAATTTGTTCAAACAATTATTTTCGCTAAATTCAATTAAATATTAACTAACTTTAAGTAAAAAGTGGAAAAAAGTTAAAAATTTCAGAAAAACCCCGCAATTTCTAGCATTATTCAAAGAGAATATTATTAACAATAATATTTCGTTTAAACAATTATGTTTTTTTAACATTAATTAAGTTTTACCTCAGTCTAATTGAAAATTGGACACAAAGTGGAACATTTTTTTTAACCGCGACTTTCTAACTCTATTCTACGAGAAAATTTCGAAAAACAATAATAAAATGTTTAAATAATTTATGTCAAAATCTAATTACCAGTGCAAAGTAGTATTTTATGTATTAGAAACAATCTGCATTAAAAAAAACCGCAAAAAACATAATTAGCGCCAAAAACTGGCAAACCCCGCATTTTTTCACTTATGGGGATTTTGTGGGACCCTATAAAACAGACTTATGGGGGTGATATATAAAAAGTAATATTTTATTCGTATTCTATGGCTAATTGTGAAGAGAAATGATGAGTTTCAACCTGATTCAACTAATATTGACGATTCTGAATTAAATTTACAAAACGCGTTTTTTTCTTATGGGAAATACGTGTTAAACAGGTTAAAACTTCATGGGGCTTGCGCCACTTCTAAGTATCACTTTCTTTCAAAACAAACGGATTTATTTTGTTGTGGATTCGAACAAATTTCCGGTCGATATGCATAAAAATTCAACAAAAAAATTACCCAATGCATTTTTGGACCACCCTACTCCTACTGTACACTCTACTGTACACCAAAGGAAAAAAAGTTGACGACGCCTTCCTTAAAAAAAAGCTTGTGCGGCCAATTTCGTTCTCTCGCTGAACGGAGTATAATGAAGAGTAGGCCCCGCCCCCAAAAGTTGGTAGCAAGTAGTGGGAAATCATTGGTAAAGGATAAATAATGCTTCAGAATTGGCAGGAAAAATGGACCAATCAGAAAGGTGCTAGAACCGGGAGTAGAAAAGGGAACGCCCCTTGGGGAAAAGATCCGGATTTATTGTAGCGCTTCGGTTGCCCCTACTGCCCTACTACTAGGGAGAGTTAGAGATCCTCAAGGGAGAGTTGAGACGCGGGGTACTCAAATTCTGATTGGTGCCGTTGTACCGGAACCTGCTATTCTAAAAATGGCGCAATTTTCAAATAGAGTGTTCATTTCACAACAGATTTAATACAAAATAAAGAGAACATCATTGAATTAAACATTTAAAATAAACAAAATGTAATTACAAATCACTTTCAAGCATATATATTAAACAAATTTCCGTAAATAATATTGGTTAAATAAATACATTCTGTAGGTTGGAAGCAAAGCTTTGATTCGAAAAGGTTACAAATAAAGTAAAAATAAATTGTAGGAAAGGATGAAGATTTAAATGATAAAATTTCATAAATTTATATTCTGGACATAATCGAAGAATCAGTTTTAAGAAAAATGCATACATTTTTTTAAAAGAAACATGAATAAATTTTTAAGATACATGAATGAAATCTTTTCAAGAAAAATATTTGTTTCTAACAAATATAAATAAAAATATTATTTTAAGTGCATGTGTCAACATTTTTTCAAATAAATAAAGGAAAAAGTAACATGAGTGAAAAGCTATTTTTATTTCACACTTAAAAACGATATGGACAAATAAAAACATATCATTGATATGTCGTGTGGATCGCCATGCTTTTGCTAGAGTACTTTTTATCAATATTTTTTTCTTTGGCCTTAGATTGATTAGAAATTCTCAGACGAGAATTACAGAAGCACATGATTTGTCAGTTGCTTTCCAATCTGCTCGATTGATTGAGAATTTTGGATTCAGAATATATATTCTGAATCCAAAATTCTCGAAGTTTGGGATCTCGTGGAATTTGTTTCAGGAAAAACCCGTTCTTAGATGAATTATTGCAGTATAAAATACACCATTTCACCATTTTTGCAAAACACTTATATCTCACAAAAATATTGTCAATATTTTTCTTTGGAAACTAGGTTATACACAACCTCTTTTTCACTTATTTATTAATCACGAAACTCGCATATCACACTTCACACGTCATAGCTTCAAAATAAATAAACTAAGAAAAATAATTTATAATAAATAATGGGCCTGCATTACGCAGTTTCCATTTTTTAATCCTTTTGCTGAAATACGAACATTTCTCGATGCTCGCTCGCGTGCTGTCACGTATTGCGCTACACGTCCATTTTCAAACTTTTCGCGCCGCAGTGAAATATCAAGTTCCGGTACAGCGGCGAGCATTGGAGGGGGAAACGTGTCTCAACTCTCCCTTGAGGATCTCTAGGGAGAGTTGTGTCACCCCTTACTCCGCTTCTGATTGGTGCCGCGAAACCGGAATCGGATATTTTGAAATTGGCGCGACTTTCAAGTCAAATTCAATGTTCAGACACTGATTAAATAGTAAATAAATATAATAATAATAATAACTGTATAATAAGTGTAATAATTAAGAATAAAAAGTGAATAATCTTTTTTTAAGCACACTTCTTTTTTAAAATACTATTAAGGATATAAAGGATATATAATATAAAATATATATAAAGGATAAATGCTGTAATATCTAATAGACAGTAAGTAGAATAACAATAATAATAATTTAGATTCGATCATTGAAAATTACTGCAAAGTAAAAAATAATTTTTTTAATGACGTGAATTTTTAAAATATTAATTAATAAATTGGCTAAATTCAATCGTATACTACAAATTTTCGAATTCCCGCAAAAAAAAAATTTTAAAGAGACAACACACAAGGGAAAAATTTCTAATTTGTATTGTTTATGAAGTTTGTTTGAACGCTTTTGATTAAAATATTTCAAATAAAAATAAATTTAATACCATCTTAGAGAAGACCAATAATATTTTTCAAAACAGAGTTAAGAAATCAGATATAAAAGAAGTATTTTTTATGAAGCTAAAAACATTTTCTTACAATAGGTGTGTGTAATGATTTTTCTAGTTCTGAAAACTTGTTTCTTTATTCAAATAAGTCTTTATTTCAGAACAAGGTAAAAAGTGAGAGAGGATTTATGTTACAACTGAAATGTAAAATAAATAAATAAAGTGAAGAAGTTTTCACTGCTGATTTGCTGTGATTATATTTCAATTTTTTTTAAATTTTAAATTGCACAATAAATATCGCAGAGAATTGATGTTGCAGACGACCGTTCATTCGTTGGACCTGCCTCTTTTTTTAGCCTCCTTTTATTATTTACAGTTTCCCACATGTTACAGTCAGAATGTACCTGCAATCATAAAAAAAAGAACATTTCCGACTTTTATTACATTATTTATTGAACATTTAAAATCTTACCTCACGAACAGCTGATTTCAGTGGCGTAGCCAGGGGGGGGCTGAGGGGGCTC
>CAKNYM010051878.1:19622-57564 GCA_932195095.1 Andricus curvator | reverse complement strand
CCCCCCCCCCCCCCCCCCCCCCGAAATTTCGTAATCACGTCTATTATACACTGGAAAACTTCATTCTATTTACAACAGCTTGTGTCTATGTTCTGACAGCTCAGTTATTTGCCATAAATGCTAATGAGAAAGAGGGATTATTATACAGTATAGACACCATTATAAACTGGTGCGTCTATTCTTCATGTTACCTGGGAAAATTAAGGCAGTAAACTGTAGATTTTCACGTTTAAAATTAAGTTAACTCAAAGGCCAGCGCCATAAGACAAGATTTTAGCACACCCAAAATTCAAATATAAGTACAAGCTTTGTCCTAATCCAGAACAACTACCTGAAAGGTAGAAATTCGTAAGCGGATCATAAATTAGGAAGGCCCCTCATTGTAAACTAAAGTGCTCATCAGAATGCATTGGAAATATTTTTTCTCGAATTTGCATGCATATCGCCCCCAAACTTTTTCGAATCCTCCCCACCAAAAAATTCGTATTTTTTAAATTATATTTAGAGGTTCCGCAAGCCCCATGAAGTTTAACACATATTTCCCATAAGAAAAAAGACGTTTTTGTAAGTTTTATTCAGAATCGTCAATATTAGGGGTATCGAGTTGAAACTCAACATTTCTTTTCACAGTTAGCAATAGAATACGAATAAAAACTCAATTTTTAAATATCACCACCATAAGTCTGTTTTATAGGGTCCCAAAAACCCCATAAGTGAAAAATTGTGTTTCGCGAGTTTCTGGCGCTAAATATAATTTTTTTGCGGTTTTTTGAAATACAAATTGTTTATAATGCATAAAATCCTACTTCATACTAATAACTACAAGTTTAAATGAATTGTTTAAACAATTTATTATTGTTTTTAGCAATTTTCTCTTAGAATAGATTTGAAAATTCGCGGTTTTTCGGAATTTTCAACTTATTTTAATCTTTTCAATTAGAGCAAGGCAATGATCAATTAAATTCACCAGAAATTTCTTAAATAATTCATTATTATTTATAATTATATTATCTCAGAATAATGATAGGAAGTTACAGTTTTTTCTGAAATTTTTCACTTCTGATCGAATTTTCAATTGGAGTCAGATAATAATTAATTCAAGTTAACAAACATAATTGTTTAAGCAATTTATTATTATTTTTAATAATATTTTCTTTCAATAATGCTAGAAATTTGCGGTCTTTTCTGAAATATTCCAATTTTTATTCACTTTTCGCTTCGAGTGACTTAATAATTAATTTTTGTCAACTTTTTACTTTATGAGATAATAAATAATGCAAGTTAATAAACATAATTGTTTTAACAGTTTATTATTGATTATAACTGTCTTCTCTTAGATAATTAGAAAGTTGCGGTTTATTTTAAAAAATTTTAACTTTACTTTGTCTTTTTAGTTATGAACATATAATAAAAAATCTGCCCGCTTCGCGGGCACATTCTCATGGCGCGCTGCGCGCGCGGCTCGCTTCGCTCGCAAGTTTGAGCGCGCCTAGGGCGCGCGACTGTTGGATCTCGCGCTTCGCGCTCGATCATATATTTATCTCGCGCTTCGCGCTCGATTATGTATTCACCTCGCGCTACGCGCTCGGGCGTATTTGCATCGCGCTTTACGCTAGGCTCCTCTAGATTTTTGAACTTCGTGTTCGACTTCGATGAAAAGAAAAAGTTTGTTTGCAAATATTATAAAATTATCAAAATCTCTACATATTAAGTGATTGTTAAATTTATTTTTATTTTAGACTGAAAAGGAACTTTATTTACTCAAGGTTCTATCGACCTTAAGGAACACATTCTCATCCAGACACTCGCGCTTCGCGCTCGATATTTGATTTGAAAATCATTTGAACCGTATGATAGAAACAAAAAAGTTTGAGCGCACTTATGGCGTGCGATTTGGTAAATATACACTGAGCGCGCACTTTGTGCTTCGTATTATATGTTCTTCATATACAAATTACTAAATTTGTATTTGATTTCAAATGAAAAGTAATGATATAATTCAGGCGACAAATTTTATTAGTTAACATTTTATTTTAGCTTCTGCCGTTCATCAAAAAAGTTAATTTTTTCATTTTGAATATATTCTTACCACAAAAATTGATTACGGGTGTGTAAGTCTTTTTTGAATGCACAATTTTTGTTCATTTATATGTTTTCGTACCTTGCATTGTTTTTTCAAAAATTTGATTTTTTTTACTGTCAATGTTATTTTCACGAATAAAAAAAAAACACGCATCCTATCGAAACATGAGTCACAATAAATTTGTACCTCTTCCTTGGATGAACAAATTTTGTTTCGGTCATTTTTTCGTAGCTGGTAATATTCGTCTGAAAATTTGATTTTTCTATTTTCAATGCTGTTTTTTACGAATAAAACAAAAACTACGCGTCATATCAAAAAATGAATAATAAGACATTTGTAGATCTTTTTTAGGTGCACAATTTTGGTAAGATAATCTTTTCTGGTATCTTGCATAGTTTTACAGCAAAATGGCTTTTTTGATTTTTCATTAATTTTTTGTGCGATCAAAATTTGAATTTTTTATTTTTCAAAAAATTCAAAAAGTTGTTATGAAAATATTATAGGGTGTTCAGGAATCAACGTTTTTCTCCTCTTGACTTTTTTTCATATCGTGCGTTTTTCGGCTTAAAATGTTCATTTTCGTTTGTTTTTTGGAATTTTGAAAATGCTATAACTCTAGTAATTTTTTTTTTTATCACGAAAAGTCATAAGAATATTTTGTTCGCCATTTGGCGTACTACTAATAACCGTACATAGAATTTTCAAATCTTCAAAAAAAGTGGTCTCAAAAATTTTCAAAATGTGCTCAGTTTTTGGGTTTTCATCCAAAATAGCTGGTTAACGAACTCGTTCTCTATTTTTCGGCCATAAAAAAGTGTGCCAAAGCTCAATCAAATCTGATCATTTTTTCGAAAGTTATCGTGGCTACAGACAGACAGACAGACAGACAGACTACAGACAGACACCTTCTTAAAAATCGTTTTTTCTAGCTCAGGGGGTCTCAAAACGTGGAGATTTGATGAAAACTGACTATGTCAAATTTTACATAAAACCAATACCTTCTCATTAGAATGAGAATGTAATAAACAATATAGAGAGAATCATTTCTTAAACAATCTCTTTCTTTTTTGTTATTATATTTGTCTGAAATAAAATAGATATTTGAAACATTCTTCAAATTTTCTACACATATATCATATTAAATATAAATTTTCCTTGAGAGCCTTTTTGTTTAAATTAATATTATTATTTATTATTTGTGGGCGTCCGCATGACAAATTTTCTAAGTCAGGGTCAAGATTATTATTTTTTTATTTAAGTGGCGAATAATACTAATACCTATACTGCATTTTTTACACTATATGTATGTCCTGAAAGCAAGCGGAAATGGGTATATTTCATTTTCAAAGAAAAATGGTAACATGTGCGCTTATGGTTCTCGCCAACATTAAATGCGTTTTTCTCGAAAAGCGGTTTTTCGATGTTACAATTTCAAAAATGCCCCGGCGACACGTTTTTAAACCTAAAGGGTTCGTCTTGGGCTTAAAATGCCGGGAGCTTATCCGGTTATATGATTCTGTATGTAAGTCCATATCGGCCATAAGGATAAGAGCTAACTTTAATCTTTAAATGTTACAATTTTAACTGTTTTTTTTTTAATTTTTATTCGCAAGTGTTGCATTTTTTTGTATAAATAACAGTTGAACAATTATTTATTTAGGAAGAATTCGAGTAAGTTGAAGAGATATTTAGTAGGTTTGAAAAGATTCAAACATAATTTCAAACTTGAAAAGATTCCAAAAAAGTATCGAAACAAAACAAATTTTTGAAGATTTCGAAATGAAATTTTGAAGCTTTTTAAGGATTTTGAAAAGTTTGAAGATAATAAGAAATTTTTTCTTAAGATTCTTGGAAAATTTTAAAATAACTTTTTATATCTAAAAAATAATTTTAATAGAATATTAAAAAAAGGCATCCACAATTGTCAAAAAATAATTTGGGACATTTTAAGTGATTCTTTTTTTCCAGGATTTAATAACAGTTTTAGAAAAAATTAGGATCATTTGAAGAAAAAACTTCGAATTTTTAAAAAAATTTCAAAAAAAAAATAGAAATTTGAAAATATTGCACAACATTTTAAACAAAATGTACATTTTTTAACATTATGAAATAAAATTTTAAAGCTGTTTAAGGATTTTGAGAGGTTTCAGCATGATAAAAAAATTTTCTTAAGATTCCTGGAAAAATTTTATATGATTTTTTATTTAAATAATAATTTTAAGATAACATTTAAAACATATTTCAAAACGGTGTTTGGTGTATGAATAAGAATTGCACAATTATTAATTTTTAAGGACCTAAAATTAATATAATTTTACTTCTATTTTGAAAAGTGTTGAGTTTACAAAAGAATTTAATTTTTTAATTTTTAATGTTTCTAACTTAAGATTTCTTAAAAATATATAATTTTGAAAATCTATAAATTTGTTGATTGATTCTTCAATTAAGAGAATTGGAAATGATATAGTGTGGATTTATATATTCTTTTAAATCTTTGAATTCTACAATTTGTAAAAGTTTAACAATTATTTATCAATCAAGCGTTTAAATTTAAAAAAATTAGGCTTTAATTTTAAAAGTTTAAAATTAAAAAAAGTTGCACTTTAAGTGTTTTGATTTTCAGTTCTGTTTTTATAATTTCAAACGAAAAAAAACTTAGCTTCAAGAGTTCGAATCTTTTTTTCTAATTTTAAAGAAGAGTTTTGTATTGGGATTAGGGTCGATAATATTTATTTGCTTTGTGTTCTGCAATTAATTTGGAAATATATATTATTTTAAACAAAAAATATAAAAATTAGAGTTTTCATATATCGTCCTGGACTGACTCACTGGACTCGTCAGTAAGGCTATGTGAATCAGTCCTACCTTACATACATCTTAATTGATCTAAATTCATTATAATGTATATTTTCCAACAACAAAAAATTTTAAGTTTGTAAATTTAATCAATTTTGGAGTCAATAATATAATAATTTAATTTTTTTTTAAACAGAACAAATTTTGTAATGTTATTTCGGCCTCGGATACGGGCCAAACCTTAAATTAAAAAATCAACATTTACTAAGCTAAAAAGAAATTATTATTATGTTATTAGTGAGTTCATTAGTGAACCAAAAAAGGAATTTTAAAATTATCCTCAGTAATTTTCTTCCTTCTTCTCTTCCAATATTTCTATCCTTGTATATTATTCTTTTTACAACTGCGTGAATTGAGGCTCGGTTTGCACAATATATTATTGACTGCAAAATCTAATAAATTCACAAACATAAAAAATTTTGTTTTGGAAAATATACATTATAATGAATTTAGATCAATTAAAATGTATAAGTTAGGACTGATTCACATAGCCTTACTGACGAGTCCAGTGACGAAACATAAAAAATCTAATTTTTATTTTATTTCAAAATACATATATTTTTTAAATTGATTGCATAACACACAAAAAATATCATCGACCCTTATGCCAATAAAAAAATCTTCTTTACAATTATAATACTTGGGTCAATTAAAAACGATATCTACTATCGATAAAACAGCAAAGATGTCATCTAACTTTTTTTGTAATCCTGAAAAAAACCGGGAAATGACCGAGAATTTTTTCCCTTGATTAAAAAGGCCACCCTGAATTATTATAAAAAAAATTATATAATTCATTATTTTATTTAAATTATATTTTTTTATTTTCATAAATATTCATAACTGAGGACTTACATATTTAAATCATTCATAATTTTGACAAAAATATTATATAGAAATAACAATTATATCTAATTTAGAACAATTAAAAACTTTCAAATTCTAACAATTATTTAATAAAAACACAAAATAAATTATAATAGAACAACACCATTCAGCTGCTAGTTTCCGTGACGATTTTAGAATGATTAATTACTATTACACTTATTATCAATAAAAAAAAATATTTCCGGTCAAAATTTGGAAACAGGTTCAAGTTTTTTATCATTTTATGCTTTTCTCCCATGCATTGAAATGCAAAAGTCAGCCGTCCTGATTGGAGCGCCAACTGTCGGATTAGTTCACTGGCCCGGACAATTATTAATTATTCAACAAATTTCTATAAAAAAATTCAGAGTTTGGCTATTTGTCAACGAATAGGGTACATTTTTTTCTATAGAATTAACTAAGAATATCTTTCCGAAGACGTTTTTCTGAGGTTCTTTGTAAATTCTCAAGTATTATGAATTATTTAAACAATTTTCATAAAGAAATTGAAAGTTTAGCTATTTTCAAACGAATTGTTTACGGAGTCAACTAAGAATGTATTTTCGATAACTCTTTCCTACGATATTTTACAAATTTATAATAATTATTAATTATTTGAACAATTTTCATGAACATATTTAGATTCTGGCTAGTTTCAAAGAAATAGGCTCAATTTTTTTACGGAAGCAACAAAGTATTTTATACGTCAGTTTGCAACTTTACAATAATTATCAATGATTTAAAAAAATTTCATAAACATATTCACAGTTTGGCTATTTTTCAATTTGTTTACGGAGCCAAGATTTTCTTTCCGATGTCTCTTTCTTATGTTGTTTTGTAAATTTACAATAATTAATAATTATTTAAACAACTTTTATGAACAAACTTCCGAGTTTGGTTATTTTTCAACAAATAGGGTCAATTTTTTACAGAATTAACTAAGAATATTTTTCCGATGACTTTTTTCTATTATGCTTTGCAAATTTCCAAGATTCATCAATTATTTATACAATTGTCATAAGCAAATTGGAAGTTCGGCCATTTTTCAAAGAATAGGCTCAATTTTTTTACAGAACCAACTAAGAATGTATTTCCAATAACTTTTTCCTACGATACTTTGCAAATTTACAATAATGATTAATTATTAAAACAATTTTCATAAATAAATTTAGAGTTTGGCTATTTTTTAACTTACACAAAAACATACATGCATCTATAATCTTTTAATAATAGCACGACTTTTCTATCTGAACTGTAATATTAAAATCAAAATCATTTGAACATTTTAAACAAATTCATTTTTATGAGAAAATATATGCACTATATATTTAATAGAAATTTAAAAAGCATACAAATTTTATAATGGTAAAAAATTTCCTTTTCATTAATTTCAGTATTTTTTCTTTTTGTTAATTTCTTCCAGTACTTTAATAATCACATCCATTGAATGATATTTTGCTTTATTAAGATTTCCTGAAATATATTTTCTCTGGCGGCGAACTAAGGGTTTCTGTCCGGGGCTACAAAACCCTAAAAATGAGATTTTCCTATCGTTGGATTCGTAATGAAAAAAAAAAATTTATGCTAATCGTAATTTAAAATCAGGGCAAAAAAACTCGTGACATTTAGAAACTAACGCCTTTTTATTGAATCATATATAATTCGCTTTTGGAAAATATGATAATATATTATGTATATAATGTAACAAGAGATATAATTAGAATGACACGAGTCCTAGTGAATATTCCGCCTCTTTTCTTTTACGACGTTGTGCACATTGTGTTTCGGGGTGGTTTCAATTTGCGCATTTTGTTTTTCGATTGGTGGCTCTCACTCGTCGATACAATCGAGCTCCAGCGAATACGTTTGAATAAAAATTTCTCAATAAATAACCGAAATTTTCAGAATAATCTGAAAAATTCTTCTATTTCAAAATCCTCCAGAAAGTGTATTTTTATTCAGAATAGGTACCCACAAAAAAAGTCAAATATCTACAAACTTTAAAAAAAAAAACAGGATCTTCACCCTAACTCGTAGAAAGCCTTAAGGACAAAAATTACAGTTAGGAACAGTCTTTATTTCATTTCGGGATCGGTAAGACACTTGTATAAAACTTAGTAACTGAAGGAGTTCAAAATTAAAAACAGGCTTTAATGAAATAACCTACACCTAAACTAAAAATTGGTCAACAGAGACCAACGAATTTCCAAAACAAGACAAACTTAAAAAAAACATTCTTAATAATAACTAGCAATAAATACTTTGAAAAAAAGCGAGCTGCACTTCAGAATTCTCGTTTTTAAAAAATAATTTCTTATTCAAACATATTCGCTGACTCGAATTCCCTTCCATGGAATGCGGAAAAATATCGAGAATATCTAAAGTTCGTGAAATAAAAAAGGGCAGAATCTTTTATTTTCTTAAATAACAAAAAAAAGTGGAAAAAATAAATAAAAATAAATAACTTCAGCCATAAATGTTGCAAAACATTTTCTTTTGCTATTTTAAAATCACGACATGGCATGGATTATGATTCTATTTTTCATTTCACGAACTGTACAACGAGTAAGTTAACTTATAGGTATTGAAGATGACTTTCCGAAAGAGAGAGAAAGGAGAAGGAAAGAGAGAGAGAGAAAGGACGTGGTCGCTATACACAACTATATTTGCGCGGTTTTTTTTTTATGACGAAGAACGAATTGACGATTAAAATCAATTAATCAATAGCACACTTCCAAAAAACAGTGGCGAGATCCTCACATTCACTTTTTTTTCTTGAATTTCTAGACAAGATTCGATTCCTCTTTGGCCTCGGATTTTTCAAAATGAAGAGCTCTCAGCTCCTAGAAAATAATCTGGAACCGAATCTCATCTTTAAATCCATTCTCTGCAAGATTTCTCTCAAACTTTAAGATATAAATATATTTGATAAATAATTCGTGAAAGACCAAAAATTGTAATAAAATGTTAAGGGTAACCACTTATAAACTCGGTTATATTATTTCTAATTCAAAATTATATTTAATTAAATTCCATTGATGATACTGAATCGTAATGAATTTGAATGAATTCCAGTAAATACCATTAAATTGTAATGAATTACAGTTCCTTTAATTGAATTTTATGTGAGCTGAATTCTATTTAATTATAAAGAATTCAAGTGTTGAATTAATTTTAATTCAGTTAGATTTCATAGAATTCTTGACCCTAAATTCCTTTAAATACCTTTGAATTCGCTTGAATACATTTAAATTCCTTTGAATTCTTAAAAATTCTCTTCGAATTTACATTTAATTCAATGTAAATTCAACTGACAAGGAGAGGTCGCGAGATGGGGGTCGCTGATTAGACTGGGGCTTAGACAGGGTGAAAGTACATCAAAATCCATTAGGTGCGTATTTTTGGATCCATTGGATCGAAAGAAAAAATACGCATCTAATGGATTTACATATACTTTCACCCTGTGAAGCTTTAATCGAATTGGCGACGCACATCTCGCGACCTATCCCTGTGAGTTCACTTGAATTCTTTATTATATAATAAAATTCAATCAAATAAAATTCTTCAATTCATGCATACACCGGAATTTAAAGTGGTCAACGCCTCGATTAAAATTCAGAATTAAAGTTAAAAAGCTAATTAAAATCTTCGAACGTTAAAAAAATTCAAAAAATAATTTTTAAACAAGAACAAAAACAAGAAAGTGTGATTGGAATATAAACAGTAACTATCGTTATTTCTAGCGTAGTGAAATATTTGAAAGAAAATGGAGAGAAATCTCTCCAGAGATAAAAAAAGTACCAACTAAATAGTTTTCCAAACAATAATAACGAACGAGATTTCGATGCGATTTGTTTGTGGCTTTGGTGGTAGAATGGTACATTCGTTTTTGCTTATTTTAGTCTATTATTTAATGAGAGGATGAAAAAGCAAGAGTCTCGCAAGCATCGTTCGTATCCTTATTCGTGACCTCGACTCGTATAAATATCGTTAATTAAATAATAAATCACATTTTCGTGTAGAGGCCGAGACGAATGACACTTGCGAGTGGGTTCGTAATTATTCTGTAACAGCCGAGAATTATTTCAGAGATCCTTGAATCGTTAATTAGGTACATACTACGATCTTAGTTTAGTCTAAAACTAGAATCGGCCTGCCCCTTCCTTCATAAAAATCGTCAAAAGACGGTTTTTCTCGATAAACATTTTACAAATTTCTCTTCAAAAGCAGATTTTTTCCATTTCAAATCAACTTTCTTCAAATTATGTATCAAAATTCAATTTTAAATCAATTTCAAAATTATTTGCTTCCAATCTTCTCTCAAATTTAAACTTTCATTTCTAGTGATGTGCGAAATGTCGGTCCGAATTCTGAACTCTACTCGAAAACCCAAACGTGCTAGAAAGTTTAATTGAAAAAAATTCCAGCAATTTATAGTAACTTGCCATAAAAAAGCCTCAAATTTCCTGTAAATTTACCTGTCATTTAGGGTAACTTATCCAAAAATTTCCTTGAATTCCCGGTAACTTTACTGGTAATATATGGTAAGTTATCATAAACAGCCTTAAATTTCCAATTACTTTATTTGTAATTTATGGTAACTTACAATAAATTTCGTTTAATTTCCGGCAAGTATACCGGTGATTCATTTTCATAAATTTCAGGTAATTTCGAGTAACTTTG
Source organism: Andricus curvator (assembly GCA_932195095.1). NCBI lineage: Eukaryota > Metazoa > Arthropoda > Insecta > Hymenoptera > Cynipidae > Andricus > Andricus curvator. The sequence continues at coordinate 47,075 of CAKNYM010051878.1, read as the reverse complement.
GGGAGAATTTACGGCAACTTTCCATAAATTACTCTAAATTTTTGGTAATTTGTGGTAACGTGCCAAAAATGTCAGTTCCGCTAACTTTCCATAAATTTTCTTAAATTTCAGGTAATTTCGAGTTACTTTACCGAGAATTTATGGAAACTTACCATAAATTACTCTTAATTTTCGGTAATTTCCCCAAAATTTCACCTCTGGTAACTTTACCGGTAAATTATAGTAACTTGCCATAAATTTCCTTAAATTCCCGGTAACTTTACTAGTAATATATAGTAAGTTACCATGAAAAGCCTTAAATTTCCGATAACTTTATTTGTAATTTATGGTAACTTACAATTAATTTCCGGTAACTTAACTGATAATTTATGGTAACTTTACCGCTACTTTATGGTAACATACCATTAGTTTCCTTAAATTTCTGGTAACTTTCCCGTCGATCTATAGTAAATTACAATAAATTTCCAGTAACTTTACCGGTAATATATGGTAACTTACGATGAATGTCCCTTAATTTCCGGGAAAATTACCTGTAATTTATGGTAAATTTAACGCTACTTTATGGTAACTTTACCCTTAATTTATCGTAAGTTACTATACATCTCCTTTAATTTCCAGTAACTTTGACGGTAATTTACGCTTCTTTACCATAAATTACCCTGAATGTTTGGTAATTTATGTCAACTTACCTGAAATTCCACTTATGGTAAGTTTACCGGTAAATTAAGGTAACTTACCATAAATTTCCAGTAACTTAACATAAATTGCATTAAACTTCCGGTAACTTGCCTGTAATTTATGGTAAATTGTCATAAAGTTATTTAAATTCCTAATAACTTTACCGGTAATATATGGTAACTTACCATAAAAAGCCTTAAATTTCCGATAACTTTATTTGTAATTTATGGTAATTTACAATAAATTTCCTTTATTTTCCGATAAAATTTATGGTAAGCTATTATCAATTTTCTTAAATTTCCAGTACCTTTGCTGGTAATTTATTCTCCTTTACCATAAATTTTACTAAATTTTCGGTAATTTATGACAAATTACCCGAAATTCCATTTTTGTCAACTTTACCAGTAAATTATGGTAACTTGCAATGAATTTCTTCAACTTCTTGGTAACTTGACTGGTAATTTATGGTAACTTACCATACATTACCGAAAATTTTCGAAATTTTTTTAATGATCTTACGGGTGAGGTTGTAAAGCAGGTAATTTACGAAATTTTGGGAAATTTTCATAGTTTATGATAATTTAGCATAAATTTCGGGTAAAAATCCCGTAAGTTAAACAGAATTTAAAAAAATAAAACTGTCAGACCGCTTCGGATTTTCAACAATTTCGCACACCCTGACTGATTTCGATGACAGTGAAATAAAAATTTCTTTGAAAGTTCTCTTGCGTTTTGAAAATTGGTGTTGGAACATTTCCGAGAATATGTTTTTCACGTGTTTGATGATTTTGAAGACGAAGTAGCAAAAGTTGGAAGAATCGAGATATTTCAATGAAATTTTGCTTTCTAATGATACAAAAGACAGAAAAACAAGTGTTTTTCTTACTGTATGGTCAAATGGTCATTTATCACCCATTCGTGTTTTTAATCTTGTTATGAAGAAATAGGCACACCTCGCCTACAATTCTTAAGTACAATCACCGTAAGCAAAGCTTCTGGATGGATTAAACTTTGTATTTTTCGCAGAACGAGACAAAAATCTCGAAACAGATCATTTTCACGATTTTTTTTCTTTAAAGTTGAGTTCAACAAACAAATTTTCAACTCTTTTTACCTGAAAGTATTAAAATTGCCCGAGATTGAAAAGCTTTAAAATTGGAAAGTTAAAATAGAATGCATGCAAAATATGAAATGCACGAATTTAAATTTAATTAAAATTCCAGTTGGAAGCACTACAATCTGATAAAAATAAGCTTGGAAAGGATCATATTTTAAAGTTTTCCATTGAGAATAAATCTTTCATTAAATAAAATTCTAAATTTAAGTATTTGCGTATTTTCTTTGTTAGAATCGATTGCTGAGTTCGAGTTTTGTGTCTCGTTCGTTAGTTTCACAGACGGAGATTTTACATGGTCATACGTTGCCATCGCGTTTCACTAGATACGTAAGACTAGCTACTGAATACGTTTACCCAATCACTCTCGTTGAGTGATTTTTTGCTAATTTCAACTGAACTACTTGCATCCACAACGGAGGGAGAGAAAAACTCTCTTCAAGATTCTGCTTTCGAAAAATATACCTGTTGCTTTCCCTCTGATAAATTATGACTTCCTTAAGCGTAAATTGCTTCAGAACAAAAATCACTTCCCTCGAAAAACCCACCAAAATTTAAATCTTTCACATTTTAAGATTAGCAATTTCAAAGATCTTCATTCTGAGGAATTTAAATTTAAACGAGAAATTTAAAGGGCAAGTATTTATCAATTTAAACATTTTGAAGCGCTCGAATTTGAAATTCCAAATTTAGAAGAACTTTAATTTAAAAGCGTCAAAATGGACTTTACATTTTCAAAATAATTATATTTAAAAGATTGAATTTTATTTTTAAGATTCGAAATTTCAAATATCTAAATTCTAATGAATTTGAATTTAAACAAGAAATTTAAAGTGTAAGTATTTAGCAATTTAAAAATTTTTAAGGGATCGAATTTTATTTTTGAGATTGGAAATTTCCATAATCTTAATTCTCAGGAATATAAATTTAAACGAGACATTTGAAGAGTAAGTATTAATTTAAACATTTTAAAGCACTCGAATTTCAAATTCAAAATTTACAAGAACTTCAATTTAAAAGCGTCAAAAAGACTTCACACTTTAAAAATAATTATATGTAAAGGGTCGAATTTTATTTTTAAGATTCGAAATTTAAATATCTTAATTCTGATGAATTTGAATTTGAACGAGAAACTTAAAGGGTAAGTATTTATTAATTTAAACCTTTCAAAGCGCTCGAATTTTAAATTCCAAATTTAGAAGATCTTTAATTTAAAGCATCCAAATTTTAAAAATAATTATATTTAAAAGGTCGAATTTTATTTTTAAGATTAGAAATTTCCAAGACCTACATTTTCAGGAATTTAAATTTAAACAAGAAATTTAAAGGGTAAGTATTGTATCAATTTTAAAGTTTACATCGGTCAAATTCCAAATTTAGAAGAACTTTACTTTAAAAGCATCAAAATTTAAAGCCTTCGCATTTGAAAATAATTATAATTAAAAGGTTGGATTTCATGTTTAAGATTAGAAATTTCAAAGATCTTAATTCTGATGAATTTGAATTTAAACGAGAAATCTAAAGCTATTTATCAATTTAAAAATTTCAAATTCTAAATTTAGTAGAACTTTGATTTAAAAGCGTCAAAATTTGACAACCTCAGAAATCGAAAGCTTCCAAAATTGGACCAAAATGTAAGGTCGTCTAATTTTTCACAAGCACGAATTTTTAAAATTGCAATAAAAATCCTCAAAATTTCTAAGCGCCCAATTTTAAAATTTGGCGTCAAACGGCGTAAACGCCTGAAATAAAGATCTTTCAAAATATTTTTAAATCGCCTGAACTCTTATACGAATTTGTAAATTTCTTGATAAAACTAAACGATTATCAACATCTAAAAAGTTCAAAGATTGAAGTCTGAATCTTTAAGAATGCTTTTTCGAGTGACAGTGATTTTGCGAGAAGCTTTAGATGTGAAATGAGGTAGAACCGAAGGTGAAAAAATAGATATGAAATCGACGCCGCTGATCTGAAAGACACTTTAATTCCCGTAAACGTAAACGTACTCAGTAAAAGTATCCTTAGATTTCGCGCATCGACGAAGACTCCTCGACATTTCGTTTATCTATCCCCCTTACTCCTTACTTAAGCTTAGTGCTTAAACGTACTCACATTCATATAAGATCTGCAAAACCGCGGTTAAAATATCTTCACGTTTAATATATATATATTTATCATATATTTGTATATATAGATATATATCTATTTATATTTATATATATATTATATATATATATTTATATAATCACTGTAATAGTAGATAAAATTCTGTGAGTAACTCTCTTCAGTTTTGCGAGCGCAGTCCTAACTCTTGGGTGAAAATCGGACTCTCATCATCCTCCTTTCCCCCCGATTACGCACTAGTAGCGTCCCTTAACTTCTTTAAACGGTAAAAGTATCGTTAATAGTGTTTTTTTTCTTCTTTTCTCCTCTATTTTCTGATTTCTCGCTTCTCTCCTCGTTGTCGCTTCGTGCTTTCGATTCGCCGCGTATAATTTATTATTAAGCTTATTTTGGTAGTTCTCTTATTTTTCCCTCTTTGTACCTGCAGTCCTGACCTTACCTAATATTGTATCAGCGGATTTCGACGGGTGATTGTCACCTTCACGGTTCCTGGAAGAAAACAAAACAAAAAATTAATTCTATTTTTCGTTTAAGGGGCCATTCCAAAACTACGTTACACTGCCAGGGGGAGGAGGGAGGGGACAACAGGTTTTGTGAAATTCCCGGTCATTTTCACGGTTTGTAAATAATTTTCAAGATCATTAAAATTAAAAAATTCGAACTCTTAGAGCTGAAAATTCTTTCATTTGAAATAATCGAAACTGAACTGTAAATTAGAGCACTCAAAGTGGAACTCTTAAATTTTAAACTTTTACCGTTGACGCTTACAAAATTTAATTCAGAAATGGAAGCTTTTACCACTTTTTAAGTGAAAAATTTTATAATAAATGCCGCTAAACTGCACAATTTTAAATTTGGTTAAAAAATATAAATCCACGCTATTATTTCCAATGCTCTAAAGTAGAAACATTAAAAACTGAATAAAATTGTCGAATTATAAAATTCCCGAATCTAAAAAATTAAAACATGGTTTTATAATGAATAAATTATAAAACAATTAATTAAAATAACAAATATGTTTGTCAAATAAAAGTATTTTATTTTATTATTTAACAATTTCTCAATTGTTTAGATTCGGGAATTTGATCATTCGTGAATTTCTCTATGGTTGGCAATTTTATTATTCGGGGATTCTCCAATTCTTTTTTTTTTACACAAAGTTAATTTTTTTAACTGAAAATGTAACTTTTTATAAGAAAGACGAAAATTCATCCTTTTTAGTAGAAAATTAAACTATTTGGTTGGAAATTTATTTATATGTCGAAACTTCATATTTCTCTGGGTTGGAAATTTTTTTTAAACAAAATATTTAAATATTCCATTTTTGGTTAAAAATGGATTTTATTTTTACTTGAAAATTCCACTTTTTGGTTGAAAATTCATGTATTTGATTGAAAATTCATCTTTTTAGTTTGAAAATTCTTTTATTTTTGTAGAAATTTTAATCCTTTTGGTTAAAAATGCAACTGTTTTGTTAAAAATTAATCTTTTGGTTGATGATTCAACTTTTTTGTTGAAATTCGTCTTTTTGGTAGAATTCATCTGTTTTTTATTTAAAAATAAAATAGTTTTCATTTAAAAAAACAACAATTTAGTTATAATTTTTGGATTTTGTTGTAAATTCTTCTTTTTGGTAGAAAAATAATATCCTTGCTTGAAAATTCAACTACTTTGTTAAATATTCATTTTATCACTTAAGAATCCATCACTTTGGTGGAAAATTAAACTATTTTGTTGAAACATCGTTTGCTTTGTTGATTGAAAATTAAATTTTTTAACTGAAAATTTAACTATTCCATTTCTGGTTGCAAATTGATCGCTTTCAGTTTAAAATTCACCTATTTCCTTGAAAATTAACGCTTTTGTTGAAAATTAATCATTTCGGGTTGAAAAGTCTATTGTTTTCGTAGAAAATTCAACTAATTGGTTGAAATCTAAGTTTTTGATCAAAAATTCATATTTTTGGGTGCAAAATTCAACCGTTTTCTAGGAAATTTGCTAGGAAATTGGTCCTTTTTGTCTGAATTCAACTGTTTTTGATTTAAAATGTAAATCTTTTCTTGATTAAAATAAAAACTATCTATTCTAATTTTCTTTGAGAATTAATTTTTTGTAGTTAAACATTTTTTTTTTACTGAAAATTTAACTATACTATTTTTGGTTAAAAATTTATTTCTTTGGTTGAAAATTCCTTTTTTCTAACTGAAATTGTAACTATTCTGTTTTTGGTTAAAAATTCTTCATCTTAGTTAAAAATTAATTTGTTTTATTGAAAATTTAACTACTTGGTTGGAAGTGGAACTTCTTTGTTAAAAATTCATTTTTTTGTTGAAAATTTGATTATTTTGTTCAAAATTCAAATATTTTGTTGAAGATTTAATTATTTTGTTGAACATTCAACTAATTTGTGGAATACTCGTCTTTTTTGATAGCAAATTCGTCCTTTCGGATTGAAAATTCTATTGCATTCCAAAAAATGCGTCTTTATGACTTGGAAATTTAACTATTTAGTTGAAAGCGCAAATGTTTTTGGGTGAAGTTTAATCATTTTTATTTGAAAATTTGACCATTTGTTTAAAAATTAAACTATTAGGTTAAAAATGGAAAATTAGACTATTTTCCTGAAAATTCAATTATTTTATTAAAAATTCATTTTTTTTGGTTGAAGATTCATCATTTTAATTAAATTTCTTTTTTTGTTGTTGACTGCAAATTTATCTGTTTGATTGAAAGTAGAACTTCTTCCTTAAAAATCATTTTTTTGTTGAAAATTTGATTATTTTGTTAAAAATGCAGCTATTTTGTTGAAAATTTAATTATTTTGTTGAACATTCAACTAATTTGTGAAATATTCGTATTTTTGGATAGAAAATCAGTCCTTCCGGATTGAAAATTCAGCTGTCTTCTAAAAATTTCACCTTTTTGGCTCGAAATTAAACTATTTACTTGAAAACGTCACTGTTTTGGGTGAAGTTTAATCTTTTTTATTTGAAACTACGACTATTTGCTTGATAATTCAATTATTTGGTTGAATATTCATTTTTTTGGTTGAAGACTCATTATTTTAGTTAAATATTCATGTTTGTTGTTGTTGAAGATTCATCATTATAGTTGACAATTCAAGTATTTTGTTCAAAATTTAATTATTTTGTTGAAAATCCAACTCATTTGTTGAATATGCGTCTGTCAGCTTAGAAATTCAACTATTTTGTTGAAAATTGTTTTTTTTTTTTGTTTTGTTAAAAATTATATTATTGTCGTAGAAAATTAGATTTTTGGTAGAAACTTCATAACTTTGGGTGGAAAATTCAACTTTTTCTAGGGAATTTGCTAGGGAATTAGTCTTTTTCGGTGGAAATAATCTATTTTTTATTCAAAATTAAAATCTTTTCTTGGTTAAAATATCAAAAATGTATTATATTTTTCGTTGAGAATTAATTTTTTTTTTAAATTCGACTACTTGTTTGTAGGTAAAAAATAATTTTGTTGTTGTCGAAAGATTCAACATTTTGGTTGATAATTCAACTATTTTGTTGAAAATTTAAAAACTTTGTTAAAAATTCAACTATTTGGTTGAAACTGCATTTTTTTTGGTTGAAGTTTAATTTTTGTTTGAAAATTCGACCATTTGTTAAAAATTCGACTTTTTGGATTGAAATTTCATCTTTTATGGATTGAAAATTATTCATCTTCTTTGGTAGAACAGTTATTGGTTGAAAATTTAACCAACTTCTAAAAAAATCGACTTTTTAGCTTGAAAACTCCACTCTTTCGTTGAAAATTCATTTTTTTCGGTAGAAAATTTATCTTTTTTGCATGAAAATTCAATTGTTTTGTTTAGAATGCAATATATTTCGACTTGAAATCCCAAGCATTTCATATTGAATTCAATATGCTACCTATACATTACTTCCCCCTCTTCTGAGAGCATTTTAGGCGGTGAAGTCTGTTAAAAAAATTATTTTTTCTATGCTTTGTGTTTTATTTTAGGCGTTTAGCAAATAAAATGGAAGAAAAACGTTTGACTTCAGGGGGGGGGGGGGCTCTTCATATTTGTGACGTCACCTTGGGAGGTTCAAGCGCTGCGTGATGATCTGCGATGAAGAAGGGAAGGGGTGAAAAAAGTGATGAAAATATCGTGACGTAGTTTTTTAACAGCCCCTAAGGAAAAAAATGGTATTCTGCGACGTCACGAATTACCTACCGACCCACGATTTCTATTCCGCCGTCTTATTGTCAAAATAAAGAAGATATCTCAATGAAATTTTAAGAAACGAGAAAAAATACCAGGGCATCGCTGTTTGACCTTTTTGAGTTTTACTTTGTTTAAATAATGCAATTTGATTAATTTTTAACTTAGAATGTAAGTGGGACCAGGGCTTTAAAACCCTTAATCGAAATCAACCAGGGCTCTAAAGCCCTGCTCCCACTTACATTCTAAGTTACAAATGGGTAAAATGAAGTATTCTAACATTACGTCATACAGGGTCGGTAGCGTCGAAATCTATAAGGCTTTTATCACTTGTTTACATAGGAGTTTGACTAAAATTAATTTTTTTTTTATGAAATTAAATGAAAAATTGTAATATCGCTTTGCTTTTCCACATAGAAAAGCCATTTCTAACCAATCATACCGAACCAGTATGACGCAATGTTAGAATACTCTATTGCATTATTTAAACAAAGTAAAAACTCAAATGGGTCAGATAATGATGCCCTGATAGATTTCGTCCCCTTTTCCAAAATCTCAGTGAGATATCTTTTTTAGTACACAAATAATAAGGTGGGAAGGAAATACGTTAGACGATCGGTAATTCCTGGCGTCATAGAATATAATTTGCCCTTAACGAGTTAGCGCATTTAGAAGTGAAGATTTGTATTAAGTGCTCGAGTTTGTAAAAAAAATTGAGAAAAGATGCGGAAGAAATAAGAAAAGAGATATTTTGAAATACTGGTGCTGTGCAGCTGAAATAAATCAATCAAGATAAAGAAATTAAAATTTTCTGAAAATCTGAGAAAGTGCGTTCTACTTTAGAAGATTAATATTTTATAGAAATCCTGTACCTTATACCATATGGTCTTCCGAGGGTTTAGCTTTTTAGGACAGAAAGAAAGAGTCAGAATTTCTTCTTTTTTTTTTAATTTTCGTACAGGAAAAATCAAAATAGGCAAGGAGAAAATAAGGAAGGGGTTTTAAAAAATATAATTCGCTTACCTTCTCTGATCTCTTTGGGTGCGTTGCAAGAGAGTGACGACATTGAAGGATTTTGATAGAGATTGGGCCGCACACCTGTTGGTGGCAGGGTGGCGATTTTGGACCTGAAATTTTTTATTTCATCTTTATTTTCAAATAATCCACATTTAAAAACGCTACTTTCCATTCTTAAATTTTAATTCGAGGTCCTTTCCCAGTTTGAAAACATTTTTCCCGGTTAGGATTTTAAAATTCAAACTTTCAAAGCTAAAATTTTTTTCAGCATTTAAAGAACTTTTCTAAATTCCAAATATTTAAAATCAAATGTTTGATAATGTGAACTTACAAATTGGAAGCCTAAAAAATTAGACAATCTTTAAATAAAAATGACTTAAAATTTTCATTTCTTTCAAAATGAATACCCTTCAAAATTAAAAAAATTTTAAGGCAAAAATGTTCTAACTCAAACAATTTCAGTACTAGGCATGCAAGATTGGAAATTTTTTTATTTAAAATGTTTCAAGCCTAAATAATCAGACAAGAAACTGAATAATTTTAAATTTAATACCCATAAAAATAAGAAGACTTAAAAATTAATATTTTCAAATTGAAGCTTTTAAACCTTTTATATCTAAAATCTTAAAACTATTTCAAGTCTGTTTTAAAAATACAAGCATTTTAGAATAAGGCCATTTGAAGTTTCAGAATTTTAAATTTGAAAATGTTCTAAATTGATTATTTCAAACTAAATGCTTTCCAAATGTTTAATTTTATTCTTGCAACATTTTTAACATGGAATCTTCTATAAATAGAATAAAGCAATAAAATTTCATATTAAAATTTGAAAAATTCAAATTTATTTCAATTTCTATCAATTTTCGATCCAAAAAGGACAAATATTCAACAAAACAGTTACATTTTCAACAACATAATTAAATTTAAAATAAAACAGTTGAATTTTTATCAACAACAAAATTAATTTTTAACCAATCAGTTGCATTTACAACCAAATAGTTGAACTTTAAAGCAGAAGAGACGAATTTCCAACAAAATAGCTGAACTTTAATCCAAGTAGTAAAATTTTCAACCAAATGTTCGAATTTTTTAATAAAAAAGACTAATTTTCAACAAAAATAGAAAAGTTACATTTTCAGTAAAAAATTTATTATTAATTAAAAGAAGAACGAATTTTTAACAGAATATTCCAATTTTAAACGGAAATGATGAAAAAACTCCAATTCGGGAATTTTGCAATTCGGAAATTTTAGTATTCGGGATTTTTTAGACGTTCCTTTTTTGCATTAAACTTTGAATCCTGAAATTGCATAATCATGATGGATTTAATTTTTATCTAATTTATTTTATTGGAACGTTTATAAGTCAAAATGCTAAAACTTATTATTCGGGAATTTTCCAATTCGGGAATTTTATTATTCAGAAATTTTATTATTCGGGAATTTTGCAATTCGGAAATTTGATTATGAGGGAATTCTATTATTCGGAAATTTTATTATTCGGGAATTTTCAAATTTGAGAATTTTATTATTCGAAAATTCTATTATTCGGGAATTTTTTAATTCGGGAATTTTATTATTCGTAAATTTTATTATTCGAGAATTTTGCAATTTGGGAATTTTATTATTCGGGAATTTTCAAATTTGGGAATTTTATTATTGGGAAATTTTCCAATTCGGGAATTTTATTATTGGGAAATTTTCCAATTCGGGAATTTTATTATTCGGGAATTTTCAAATTTGGGAATTTTATTATTCGGGAATTTTCCAATTCGGAAATTTTACACTGTCCGGAATTTTATTTTTCGGGATTTTTTTGGTCGTTCTTTTTTTGCATTAAACTTTAAATCCTGAAATTGTATAATCATGAAGGAATCAATTTTTATCTAATTTATTTGATTGGAACGTTTTTAAGTCAAAATTCTAAAACTTAAAATTCAAAGATTAGCAATTTAAAATAATTTCAAACTGTACTCATTTAAAGTTGCACAGTTTCTTTTAGTTGTATCTTTACGATTTTTTTTTGGTAATAAGGCATTCTGAAAATGTTATGAACAATATTCTTAGGATATACAGTAAAATACCATTGAGAACAAAAAATTTTACGGAGTAAAATAGTCTTGATCCATAATTACCCCGGTAGACAGAACCAAAAAGGAAAAAAATTCACTCTCATTTTTAGAGTTTCTTAGCTCCAAGCAGAAACCCAAAGAGGGGAAATGGGGGGAGGGAAAATAAGTAGAAATGAGGGGAGGGGATATGTGTAAAAATTAGGGAAGGAGAAATAGGAGCACTGCGGGGGAACGAAGGGTAGGGCAAGTTAGAGGAGGGGGAATAACATGGGGTGAGGGAAAGGAGCGTAGATAGAATTAGGGGTGGGGACATGAGGAAAGGGGTATAGAAAGTAAAGAGAGGGAAGGTAAGGAATAGACGTAGGAGAAGTGGGAGGGGGTTGCGATAAGTGGGGGGAATAAGGGGCGGATAAGGGAAGCAAGGTATAATTCGGGAGGGAATATGAGAAGTGAGGGGAAACGAGGGGGTTGTGGAAGCGAGGGGCGGGCGAATAATAGGAGGGGCTGATGTGTGAGAACGTAGGTGGAATGAGGGAAGGGGAAGGAGAAGTGAGGGGAGAGGTATGAAAAATGAAGAGATCGGAGGTAGGGGAAAAGACGTCGGATAAGTGGGAGAAGGAGTATACGAAGAGGGGGAAATGAGGAGGCGGATAAGGGAAACGAGGGATAATAGAGGAAGGGAATATGAGAAGTGAGGGGTAACAAGAGGGTAGGGAAAATGAAGAATGGGGAAATAATAGAAGGGGCTGAGGGGAGGGAACGTAGGTGGAATGAGGCCAGAAGACATGAGGAGAGGGGTAAGGAAAGTGAATAGAGGGGAGGTAGGGGCAAAAGAGGGGAGTGAACATGGGAGAAGTGGGAGGGGGAGCATGAGAAGTGGGGGAAATGAGGGACGGATAAGGTAAGCGAGAGATAATGGGCGTAGGGGAAGTGAGGGGTAAGGGAATAATAGGAGAGGCTGAGGAAAGGGAACGTGTAAGTAGGATGAGGGGAGGGGAAGGGGAAGTAAGTGGGAGGGAACATGCGGAGAGGTGAAGAGAGAGGAGGTAGGGGAAGTAGGGAAAATGAGGGAGTTTACGTAGGAGTAGGAGGGGTTATAAGAAGTGGGAAAATGAGGAATGGGGAAGTCAGGGGAGGGCCTGTAAGGTAGTTCGGGTGAGTTAGATGAGGAGAAGTGAGGGGAGGGGAGTGTTTTCTGGGGAAGTGAGCAGGGGGGGAATTAGTGGAGGAAGAAATTGGAAAACTTACCTCTGTTTACGAATCTTTTGATTCCTGCCATCGAACGAATTTGGTGTTCCAGCACCAGAAAGATTTGAGGAATAAGAAGGTGGTCGGTAGGGACGCGGGCAACCTTGAACAACAGGTGGTGAGGAAATTGCTGCGTATTGCAGCCGAGGGTTGCCTGGCATTCCAGGATGCATTAGCCTCATATCACCTTCAAATCGACAAAAAGAACAAATTAAATTAAACTACCTAGAAGCACCCCAGACACAGAATGTTAACTTCTCGGAAAATTAGGTTCACCTTGCACGATGTGAATACCCTGATAAACTGGCAGTGGGTAACGTGGCTGAGGTTGTGCGCTTCTGTCTCCGCCTCCGCCTCCGAACAATTCGTGCGCGGGGGTCGGCGATCTGCTTGCTCTTTGGGAACTTCCCGGCGTCGAAGCTCGAACGCCAGTGACAAGCTATAAAAATCAATTTCATGCAAATTAAAGTTAGGTAATCGTTTAGGGAATTTAAAATACTTTAGAGTATCCATTTACGTCTTTAAGCCAGGAATTACCGACCGTCTAACGTGTTTCTTTTCTACCTTCTTATGTTTATAGAAAAAAAAGATATCTCACTGAAATTTTGGAAAACGCGACAAAATCTCTCGGGGCATCGCTATCTAGCTCATTTGAGTTTTTACTCAGTTTAAATGATGCAATTTTATTTATTTTTAACTTAGAATGTAAGTGGGAGCAGGGCTTTAGAGCCCTGGGTAATTTTGAATAAGGGTGTTAAAGCCCTGGTCCCACTTACATTCCAACTTAAAAATTAATCCAATTGCATTGTTTAAACAACGTAAAAGTTAAAAGTAACATGTAATGATATATCCCACTTATTTTTAGCATTTCATAATAGCAAACAGAAATTACATTGGATCAAATTAAGTAAAAAGCAAGAAAATTGGCATCACGATTACTGGGACGTTAACCTTAAGGCCATGTGAGCGTAATCTCAAAAAAATTTTTCACATTTTTTTCAAAAACAACTTACGTTCACGCGAAACGCGATATCGAGTTGAAAAGTTGGGAAACTAAATATGAAACACTAAGAAACGCGGATCTGGTCCTAAATTTTTATAATTAAGAAAAATGCAAAATAAATTTTTTTGTATAATTATAAAATTTTAGGTCCAGAGCCGCGTTTCTTAGTGCTTCATATTTAGTTTCCCAAATTTTCAACTCGATATCGCGTTTCGAATGAACGTAAGTTGCTTTCGAAAACAATTTAACAAAGTAGTTCAACTTTCAACCAAGTAGTCGAATTTTCAAAAGAAAAATTAATTTTCAACGAAAAATATAATACATATTGTTATTTTAACCACGAAAAAGTTTTGATTTTCAATCAAAAACAGTTAAATTCAACAACAAAAAACCAATTTCCTAATGAGAAAAAAAAGAAACCCCTAGAAAACAGTTGAATTTTCCACCCGAAGATATGAAATTTCTACCAAAAAAGACGAATTTTCAACAAAAAAGTGGAATTTTTAAGCCATAAAGACGAATTTTGTACAAAACAAATAAGTGAATTTTATACTATTGTAAAAACGATCAATTTTCAACCAAAAATGAAATATTTAAATTTGCAGTTGAAAAATTTGCTTTTCAACAAAAAAAAAACGATTAAAAAAAAAATAGTTAAATATTCCACCAAAGAGATAAATCTTCGAATAATGAAATTATTTTTTAACACAGTAGTTCAAATTTCAACCACGCAGTTAAATATTAAATCGAGAAGATTAATTTTCTACCAAAAAAGACGAAATTAAAACAAAATACACCAATTTTCAACCAAATTGTTGAATTTTCAACAAAAACCGATTAATTTCCAACCAATAATGGAATGGTTAAATTTTCAGTTGAAAAAATTAATTTGCAAAAAAAAAAAGAATTCTGAACAAAATCGTTAAATTTTCAACCAAAAAGATGGATCTTCAACTGATAAAGTGTATTTTTAACAAAGGAGTTCAACTAAGCAGTTAAATGTTCAAGGAAGAAGATTAATTTTCTAACAAAAAAGAAAAATTTACAGCAAACCCCAGAAATCTTCACCCAAATTGTTGAATTTTCAAATAAAAACTATCAATTTTCACCCACATAGTGGAATTTTCAACCAAAACATGTGAATTCTCAATGAAAAACTGAATACGCAAATTTAAAAAAAAACGATTAATTTCTAAAAAAAAATGTTATAGTTAAATTTTCATTCAAAACAAATAATTTTCAACAAAGAAAATCGAATTTTCAACAAAATAGTTCAATCTTCAACCAAATATTTACATTTTCAACTAAAAAAGATCATATTTAACCGAAAATGGGATTGATAGTTTAATTTTCAGTTTGAAAAATTAATTTTGAATAAAAAAAGACGAACTTTAAACAAATTAAATGAATGTACAACCAAATAGTTTAATTTTCAACTAAAAAAGATCTATTTTCATTCAAAAATGGAACAGTTAAAATTTCATTTGAAAAAATTAATTTTGAATTAAAAATAACGAATTTTGAACAAAATGAATAAATTTCCAACCAATTAATTGAATTTTCAATTAAAAGAGATCAATTTTTTACGAAAATGGAATATTTTAATTTTCAGTAAAAAAAATTAATATTGAATTAAAAAAACAAATTTTCAACAAAATAAATAAATTTCTAACTAAATAAATGAATCTCCAACCAAATAGTTTAATATTCAAATAAAAAAAGATCAATTTTCACCCAAAAATGAAATATTTACATTTTCAGTTTAAAAAATTAATTTTGAAGAAAAAAAAACAAAACGAATTTTCAACAAAATAAATGAATTTTCAACCGAATTAGTTTCATTTTCAACTAAAAAAGATTAATTTTTACCCAAAAATGGAATAGTTAGATTTTCAGTTAAAAAACTTAATTTTGAATGTAAAAACGAATTTTCAACAAACTAAATCAATTTCCAAACAAATAGTTTAATATTCAACTAAAAAAAGATCAATTTTCACCCGAAAATGAAATACTTATATTTTCAGTTAAAAAAATTAATTTTGAATAAAAAACAAACGAATTTTCAACAAAATATATTAACTTTCCAACCAAAAAAGTCTAATTTTGAACTAAAGAAGATCAATTTTCACCCAAATATGGAAAATTTAGATTTTCAGTTCAGGCCCCATATCAAGAAAGTTACTTACGGGTACATTTTGCCTAAAGACGAGATTGGGGACTAGGGTTGGGGTCATGTAAGCCCCAGGAGGTGCGGGAGAAGCACCACTGGGACCGACTTGATGTCCAAATGATCCTGCCGAAACCATAGTTCCATGGGGCGCGTAACTTCCGGAATTCACGTACATTAGTGGTACACCCGGCATCTGAAAACAATTTTGAATTCTTTCAATTAAGATTGTTTATTTTGAGTGCTTTAAACTAAAAGTTTGCTTATTTTTTATCACTCAAGGCTCCATTTTTATAATTCTAAGTTGGAAAGAATGTGGAAGTTCTAGAAAAACATTCGAGAGTACTATAGAAAAGTCATAAAAATTCAAGAACAAGCAAAACCTTCCAAAATGTTTTAGGAATGTTAAGAAAATTTAAGACAGTTTCAGAAAATTTTAAAATGTTTAAAAAATGTAAAATAATGCAACAATACAAATCTGTGAACACCTAAGAAGGTTTAGGTACATGGGAAATAAACTTAAGTACTTCTAGAATAATATTCTAGAAAAGTTCAGACAATTCTAGAACCACCAAAACATTCCAAAACATTCTAGAAAAGTCAATCATTAATACTTAAGACAATTTCATAACATTTTAAAACGTACAAAAAATCTACAATATTGCAACAATATAAATATGTGAACACCTAAAAAGGTACATGAGAAATATACTTAAGTTAACTGAAACTCTAAAGTAATATTCTAGAAAAGTCCAGAACATTTTAGAATAATTTAGAACATGCTAGAAAAGCCAAGAACATTCCAAGACTTAGACAGAAGTTAAAAAATAGAAGAATATTCAACGAAACTATGGACCATTCTAGAAAATTCCACATTCGTTAAAACCATTGTAACATATTTTATTCCAGAACATTCCGAAGTTCCAGAATAATACAGAACATTTTAGATCCTGAAGCTTCAACAAAAATGACTTTTTTACAAAATTCCAGAACACTCCAAAAGCATTCATAAAAAAAACAGAACATTCTAGAACCTCCTGAAAGATTCCAGACTAATCTAGAATATTTAACAAAAATTCAGAAATTCCAGAATACTGAAGAATTTTCTAAGATATTTTAAAATATCGACAGATAAGTATTTCACCGACCTTGTCGGCCAATCGTTAAGCCTCATTAAAGCTTTTGATTGTAATTTTTAATTCTCTGAGTGGCCGAAAAACTTCATTTTCAAAATTCGGTGACTTTTTCCTGTCAAATTTCTCATTTTCCCTGAAGAATTTTCGCATTTTCAACACAATAGTTGCAGTTTTGACGAAAATATATTAGTTTTTAACAAAATAGTTAAATTTTCAACGAACCAATTAAATTTTCAACAAAAAAGTTTAATTTTTGACCAAAGTGTTTAATTTTCAAACTACAAAAATGAGTTTTTAATCACATGTTCGCTAAAAAGTCGAATTTTTGTAGAAAACAGTTGACTTTTAAACCCGAAAAGATTAATTTTCAACAAAAAAAAAGTTAATTTTCAGTCAAGAAAGACCAAATAGTTGAATTTACAACAACAAAATTAATTTTTAACCAAACAGTTGCATTTACAACCAAATACTTGAAATATAAAACAAAAGAGATGAATTTTCAACAAAATGGTCAAATTTTCAAATAAAAGAGATTAAACTTCAACCAAAAACAATTGCATTTTCAACCAAATAGTTGAATTTTCAAGCCAAAAAGAAGAATTTTTTAGCATACAGTTAAACTTTCAACCCGAAAAGTTGAATTTTCAACATAAAGATGAATTCTCAACGAGAAATTTAATAGTTGGTATTTCAACAACAAAAAAACGAATTTTCAATAAAAAATGTAATAGTTATACTTTTAACAACAACAAAATGAAATTTTTAATAAAAGAGATGAATTTTACAACCAAAAACACAATTTTTATAACAAGAAAATTAATTTTCTAGCCAAAAATACGAATTTTCAACAAACTACATTTATTTTTAAATAGTTGAATTTTCAACTGAAAAGATCGATTTTCAAACAAAAATGGAAAAGTTGAATTTGCAGTAGAAAAAAATTAATTTTCTACAAAAAAGACGAAATTTCAATAAAATAGTCCAATTTTCAACCAACGAGATAAGTTTTCAACTAAAATGATGAATTTTCGAACTTCAGCCAAGTTGTTGAAATGTCAAGCCAAAAAACGAATTTTCAACCGGAAAATATGAATTTTCAATAAAAAAAAAATCATTTTAAACCAAATAGTCAAATTTTCAACAAACAAAGATGAATTCTCAACAAAAATGAAATAGTTGTATTTTTAACCAAAAAATTATGAAATTTCTACCAAAAGAGATGAATTTTGAAACCAAAAAGAGGAAAACTTCAACTCCTTAGTGAAAAGTTAATAATCAATTTTTTTTAAACTGAACAAATTAACTATTTTGTTGAAAATTCGCCGTTTTAGCTTGAAAATTCAACAATGTGGTAAAAAGAATTCAACTATTTGGTACACAATTAAACTATTTTGTAGATAGTTCGTTTTATTATTGAAAATTAAGTCTTCTAATTGAAAATTTAACATTCTTCAAGCTATTTAGTTAAAAATTTATTGAAAATTCGTCTTTTTTGGTCGAAAATTAATTTTCTTGGTTGAAAATTCAACTATTTGATTAAACATTTGTGTATTTTTTTGAGGATTTATTCTTTTTAGTGGAAAATTCAACTATTTGGTTGATAAATCAACTGTTTTGTAGAAAGTTCATCTTTTTTTTTTTTTAGTTAAAAATGTAATTGTTTGGTTGAAAATTAATCAGTTTTGGTTGAGGATTCACCTTTTTTTTAATTGAAAATTCGTCCTTTTTCATGCAATGCGACTGTTTCGATTTAAAATAAAAATATTTTCTTGCTTAAAATATCAGCTATTACATTTTTTGTTGAGAAGTTACCTTTTTCGTGATTAAAATTCAACTTCTTGATTAAAAGTTAAACTACTTTGTTATTATGAATAGCAAACTGGTCAGAAAAAGGGGAAAAAGTCAATTGGTCGCATTTTTCTTCAAAAAGTCGAAAAAAGTCCCACGATCCGAGCCCTTTAACAGTTTTAAGAAAGAAAAAAATATAATTTACCTGTGTAGATGTCGGAGTATTCGGAGGTGTGGGAACTCGGTACATAACCGGTTGTTGCATCCCAGGTTGATGTTGTGGATAATAAGCAGGAACCATATGCATCGGCGGTTGGCACGAAAACTCGGCTTGAGCCGGATTAACAGCCGGCATCGAATTGTAAGGTACCGAATAATTGCTAACGAAATTCGCTGAAATTGACCAATTATTATCATTAAAAAGAATTTTTAAAATTTATTTTGAGAAATAAAAGCAGGCCTCACAGTCCCTATAGGATAAGATATAGGAACAAAATGGTACTTTTTGTCACGCATATAGGGTACTTTTTTCGCGCTCAAAGGGTAACAAAATCAGGATAAATTCACAAGACTTCAAAATAATACAAATAAATTGGAAAATTTTTAAAAATATAAAAATTCCATTGATTTCTGTAAAATGGGAATGAATTTCGAGGAGTTTACGGTAAACGAGAAGAATTCGACAAAATTCATAAAAATTCAAGGTGAATTAAAAAAAAATCAAATGAATTTAAAAGAAAAATCAAATGAATTGAAAACATTGTAAAAATAAGAAAAAACTTCACTGAATTCAGCAAATTAGAAATGAGCTTAGAAAATGTAAGGGAATTCAAAAGAATTTGATGAAATCCGGAGAATTCAATGTAAGGTTAAAGACTTCAGGATCAATCCAATAAAAACTTTTAAAACATTTTTAAAATCAATTGAATTGAGTAGAATTGAGTAAATTTAAAAGAATTCAAATAAATTTTTAAAAAATCCAAGAGAATTCCAAAGAATTTAAAAGAATTCTGCGCAAATTAATAAAGAATTTAGCGTGAATGCCAAAAAATAATTTCAATGTTATGGACCCTTCTACAAGAATAAACTTTTCGTTAAATTGATTAAGAATAATATATTTTACATTATTCTTACCCCCTAATAATGTCTAACCAAAAAAGTCACTAATGACTACAAAAAATTCCAAATAATTCAAATGAATTGCAAATTATTTCAAGAATTGAAAAAATTCCATTGATTTTAGTAAAATTTGAGTGAATTTAGAGGAATTTACGGTAAACGAGTAGAATTCGACAAAATTCATAAAAAATTAAGGTGAATGAAAAAAATAAAATTAATTGAAAAAAATGTACAAATATGAAAAAACTTCACTGAATTCAGCAAATCTGAAATGTCCTTAGAAATATTTAGGGGAATTCAAAATAATTTGATAAAATGCCGAATAATTCAATGTAAGCTGAAAGACTTCAGGATCAATCAAATAAAAACATTAAACCAACTTTAAAAATCAATTGAATTAAGTAGAATTGAGTAAATTTAAAAGAATTCAAATAAATTTAAAAAAAAGCTAAGAGAATTACAAATAATTTAAACGAATTCAGGGTAAATTAAGAAGAATTCAACGTGAATACCAAAAAATAATTTAAAATCTCTTCAAATCTTTGAAACCCTACTAATTTATAATCAAAAAAGTGACTAATGACTACAAAAAATGCGAATGAATTGGAAATAAGTTTAAATATTGAAAAAATTCCATTGGTTTCAGTAAAATTTGAGTGAATTTAGAGGAATTTGCGGTAAACGCGACGAATTCGATGAAATTCATAAAAATTCAAGGTGAATTAAAAAAAAACCAAATGAATTGAAAACAATGGAAAAATATGGAAAAATATGGAAAAACTTATTGAATTCAGCAAATCTGAAATGAGCTCAGAAAAATTTAAGGGATTTCAAACAAATTTGATGAAATGCTTAAGAATTAAATGTTAGGTTAAAGACTTCAGGATCAATTAAATAAAAACTTTTAAACGAATTTTAAATTTCATTGAATTGATTAGAATTGAGTAAATTTAAAAGAATTAAAATAAATTTAAAAAAAATCCAAGAGAATTACAAAGAATTAAAAAAAATGCAGGGTAAATTAATAAGAATTCAGCGTGTATACAAAAAAATAATGCCAAATCTCTTCAAATATTTGTAACCCTATTAATTTCTAATAAAAAAGTGACTCATTCTACAAAAAATTCAAAATAATTCAAATGAATCAGAAATAATTTTATAAATTGAAAAAATTCCATTGATTTCAGTATAATTTGAGTGAACTTAGAGGAATTTAGAGTAAACGAGACGAATTCGATGCAATTCATAAAAATTCAAGATTAATTTTTAAAAAATCACATGAATTGAAAACAATGTCAAAATATGAAAAAAATTCACTGAATTTAGCAAATTTGAAATAAGCTTAGAAAAATTTAAAGGAATTGAAAAGAATTTGCTGAAATGCCTAAGAATTCAATGTTAGATTATAGTTCAGCATCAATTGAATAAAAACTTTTAAAAATGTTTAATCCATTGGATTGAATAGAATTGAGTCAGTTTAGAAGAATTGAAATGAATTAAAAAAATTCAAGAGAATGCCAAAGAATTTAAAAGAATTCAGGGTAAATTGATCACAATTTAGCGAAAATTCCACAAAATAATTTCAAATTTATTCAAATCTTTAAAACCCTACTCATTTCCAACAATGAAAGTGACTAATGACTACAAAGAATTCAAATTAATTCAAAATAATTAAAAAAAATTTTTAATCCATTGATTTTAGTGAGTGAATTTAGAGGAATTTGCGGTAAACGAGACGAATTCGATATGTATGTATACCATTAAGCCCCTTAATTATATAATAATAATATATAATAATATAATATAATAATAATATAATAATAATAATTTCCCTTTCGGGGTAGGGCGTGACACTACCCGATTCGGGTAGTGTTTCTAGGTTGATAACTTGTAGTAAATAACTACAAGTGTGGGCTCACCACACCCACGATGTGCCAACAGCACTCAGTTTTCTCGAATGGTCACCCATCCAAGTGCTAACCGCGCCCAACGCTGCTTAACTTCAGTGATCTGACGAGAACTGGTTTTTTCAGCGTGGTATGGCTGTTGGTGAAATAATTGTTATATAATTAATTATTGTTATATATTAATAATTGTTGATATAATTAGTAAAAATTCAAAGTGAAATACAAAAAAAATAAAATGAATTGAAAACATTGTAAAAATAAGAAAAAACTTCAATGAATTCAGGAATTCAAAAGAATTTGCTGAAATGCCTAAGAATTCAATGTGAGGTTAAAGGCTTCAAAAAACTATAGAAAAAAATTTAATCCATTGAATTGAGTAAATTTAGAAGAATTCAAATGAAATAAAAAAATTAAAGAAAATTCAAAAGAATTTAAAAGAATTCAGCGTAAATTCCAACAAATAATTTCAAATCTCTTGAAATCTTTGAAATCCTACTAATTTCTAACCAAAAAAGTGACTAAAGACTACAAAAAATTAAAAATAATTCAAATGAATTGGAAATAATTTTAAAAATTGACAAAATTCCATTGATTTTAGTAAAATTTGAGTGAATTTAGAGGAATTTAAGAGAAATGAAAAGAATTCGATGAGATTTATAGAAAAATTAAGCTTTATTTGAAAAGCAATCCAATGAATTGAAAACAATTCAAAAATTCGAAAAATTTCATTGAATTGAGTAGGTTTGAAATTAGTTTAGAAAAATGAAAGAAAATTCAAAAGAATTTGGTGAAATTCCTCAGAATTCAAGGTGAATTTAAAAGACTTCAACCAGATGAATTAAACAAAAACTTTTTAAAAATCCATTGAATTGATGTGAGTAGAATTGAGTGAATTTAGAAGAATTCAAAAGAATTCAGAATCAATTAATAAGAATTCAGGGCGAATTCAAAATGAATTGCAAAAAAAATATTTGAAAATCTCTTCAAATCTTTGAAACCCTACAAAATCCCTCACTTCTTGTGAATAAATTCTTTGAAATCCAATAAAATATTAAAACACTTGAAAATCCCTTGAAATTGTTCCAATCCCTTGAGAATGCCTTGGAATATTTTAAAATATCCTAAAATATTTGAAAGTCTTTGAAATCCCTTCAAAGTACAGAAATAAATAAAAAATGTCTGGGAATCGTTTAAAATTTGCTGGAATATTTTAAATCCTTTGATATCTTTTGAAATCTCTTGAAACTTTTTAAAGATCTTGAAAATACCTGCGAATCTTTTACATTACCCTCAAATATTTGAAATCTTTGAAATCCCATTAAATTACTGGAATCAATAAAATTTTCTTTGTAATCTTTTAAAATAACTTAAAATATTAAAAATCCTTTAAAGTCTTTTGAAATCCCTCAGAATCAACTGAATAAACACTTTTAAAAATTCAGAATAATCCATTGAATTGAGAATTTAAAAGAATTCAAGTGAATTAAAAGAATTCAAGTGAATTAAAAAAAATTCTAAGGAATTCCAAAGAATTAAAAGAATTCAGGATAAATTCAGGGTGAATTGGAAAAAATAATTTCAAATATTTGAAACTCTACGAAATATCTTACGTTTTTTAATTAATTTCTTTAAAATCCACGAAAATATTATAAATCCCGGAAATTCTATGATGCTATTTCCCGAAATCCTGAAAAATGTATTAAAACACATTGAGAGCTTTAAAATCCTTGAAATCCTCGGAAATCTTATAAAATCCTGTGAGATCTTTTAGAATATCATAAAAAATTATAGGTCCTGTAAAATCGTTCCATATCTTCCGAAATTCTAGAAAATTCTTTATCCTAAAATATTTAAAACTCTTTGAAATCCCTTCAAATTAATTAAATTAATAGAAAATTCCTTGTACTATTTTTAAATTCCCTACAATATTTTAAATCTTTTCAAATCTTACAAAATACAAACTTCTCGTGAATAATTTTTTTTAATCCACTAAAATATTATAAAATCCCGTGAAATTCTATGACGATATTTCTTGAAATCCTGGAAAAATTATTAAAATATAATTGACATTGAGAGCTTTAAAATCCTAGAAAATCATTAAAATCCTCGGAAACCTTATAAAATCCTGTGAAATCTTTTAAAATATTTTAAAAACTTATAGGTCCTGTTAAATCGTTCTATATTTTCCGAAATTCAAGGAAATTATTAATTTAATTCTTATTCATTAAATTAATACAAAATTCCTTAAAATATCAAAAATTAAAAGCTCTGGAAAATACTTTGGAAGTTTTAAAAACACCCTAAAATTTAAAAAATCCCTTCAAATTATTGAAATCTATAAACAATTCCTCGGAATCTTTAAAAATACCCTGAAATATTTCAAAATTCGGAAATAGGTATAGACCTGAATTTAATAGGGATTAACCGATGAGTTGATTTATTGGAAGAAAAATGACTAAAGTGATCTTTTCATTTAAAAAAGTGACTAAAAAGTGATTTGAGAAAAAAGTGACTAATAGTGACTGTGTGGCAGCCCTGATTACTTTTTACAGTTACTTCTTACCGAAATTCTCTGAATTTTGATATTTTTTTCAAGATGCCTGACTCTTGGAAGCTTTGATCTTATTATAAATTTGTTTAAAGGTCTGTGACGCCTGTAAAAGTGAATTATAAAATAAAAATCTAAACTCACAAGTCGATTGGCTCGGAGGAGTCACCGTCTGCAAATTAAAAGAGTAACTTGTCCCAAATCGCGGCTGCTGTCTCTCTCCTGAATTCTGGTTCACCGAAATCGTCCCCGGAGGTGGCACAAAATACATCGGCTGTGGCTATATATTAAATTAAAAAATAATATCAGTGGTTAAAAGAATAAATCCATTATTTCCTTAACTAGCACGTTGTGCACAATACGCGTGAATTAATTAACCTTTCTTTCGAAAAAAATACACTAAACGGAACTACTTAGTTAAAAGGTCATTTTTCTGATTGATGATTCATTTTAGTTAAAATTTTTTTTTGTTTTGTTTAAAATTTAACTATGTCAACCTTTTTTTTATTTATTTTTTAACTAGAAATTTAACTATTCCATGTTTGGTTGAACGTTTATCTTCTTCAGTTGAAAATTCAACTATTTGGTTGAAAATTCATGTATTTTACTAAAAATTAATCTTTTTTGTTCAAAATTAGTTTTTTTTTTATATTGAAAATTATTGCTTTAACTGAAAATTTAACTATTCAGTAGCAATATAACCTTTTTGGTTGGTAATTCAACTATAAGGTTGAAAATTCCATTAAAAATTAAAATATTCGGTTGAAAATTCATGTATTTTGTTAAAAATTAATCTTTTTGGTTGAAATTTCATTTCATTGATTAAAACTTAGTTTTTTTAATGAAAATTAATGTTTTTCAATGAAAAGTTAACTCTTCAATTTTTTGTCGATTTTTTTTTATATACATTTGATCTTTTTGGTTGAAAATGCATCTGTTTGGTTGAAAATTTAACAATTTCGTTGAAAATTTATTTTATTTGGTAAAAAACTGATTTCTTTAGTTGAAAATTCATCTATTTTGATGAAATTTTGTCTTTTTTGGTGGAAATATAACTTTTGTGAGTCAAAATTAATTTTTTTATTGAAGATGCATTATTTTAGTTGAAAGTTCATTTCTTTGGTTAAAAATTTAACAAATTTCATTGAAAATTCGACTTTTTGTTGTTGAAAATTATTTTTTTTTTAAATGTAGCTGTTTGATTTTTGCTCGAAAATTGATCTTTATCAGTTGCAAATTTACTTATTTTGTCGACCACTTGTCTTTTTTAGTCGAAAATTACATCATTTTGGTAGAAAATGCATATTTTTGGGTTGTAAATTCAACTTTTTTTCAAAAATTCGTCTTTATGACTTAAAAGCTCAACATTTTGGATGAGATCTTTTTTCTTTGTTGATTGAAAAATGTTTCTTGGTTAAAAATGCAACTCTTCTGTTGAAAATATGTATTTTTTGGTTTAATTTAACAGCTTTTTATTGACAATTGAAAATAAAGTCGTAATATCAACTATTACACTTTTTGTTGAGAATTCATTTTTTTAAATCAAAGATTCATCAGTTTAGTTGAAAATTTAACTATTTTGTTGCAGATTCTCTTTTTTTTTATTAAAAATTAATTATTTTAACTGAAAATGTAATAATAAAATTTTTAGTTAATACATCTTAATCAACTGAAACTCGATTCTTCATTATGTGTGTGAATTTGGCAATATTACTTCGAGTTTTTCAAATTACTCAATCGGCATTAAGAAAAAGCGACAACAATGCTTTCGATATTTTCGTGATACATCTATTTTTGAGAGAAAGATTGTTTGTTAAATAAACAAATAAAAATTCACATCGAATTTTCAACCAAAAAAGATGAATCTTCAACAAAAGAGTTGAATTTTCAAGCTAAAAAGTATAATTTTTTAGAAAACATTTGACTTTTAAACACGAAAAGATGATTTTTGTACAAAAATGTTTATTTTCAACCAAGAAAAATGAATTTTCAATCAAATAGTGGAATTCTCAGCCTACAAAGATAAATTATACAAAACAAAAAGGCGAATTTTCAACAAAAGAGTTGAATTTTCCACAAAGAAAGATTTGTCATTCAAGGAAAACAAATCAACCAAATTTTTTAACTTTCAAGCCAAAAGACCAATTTTTTACAAAACAGTTGAATTTTAACCATAAAATAAAAACTTTCAACCAAAAAGATGAATGTTCTACCAAAATTGTTAAAAATTCCAGCCAAAAAGACGAATTTTCTACAAAATAGTTGAATTTTCAAACCGAAAATATGAATTTTTAAGCCAAAAAGACTATTTTTTTAAAAAGAAGTTGAACTTTTAATACAACAGTTGAATACTTAATCAAAACAGATTAATTTTTAACTAATCAGTTGAATTTCCACCAAAAACCATGAAATTTCTACCAAATAACATGCATTCTAAACCTCAAGAAACGAATTTTCAAGCCAAAAAAGATGAATTTTCTACAAAACAGTTGAATAATAATTTTTAACCAAATAGTTGAATTTTCAACTAAAAAGATGAATTTTCAAACAAAAAGATGAATTTTCTACCAAATTATTGAATTTTTAACTGAAAAATATTAATTTTCAATCAAAAATGGAATAGTTAAATTTTCAGTTAAAGAGATGAATTTTCAACTACAAAGTTTATTTTCCAACAAATAATTGAATTTTCTACCAAATTGTTGATTTTTTAAGCCAAAAGACAAATTTTCTATGAAAAGTTATTTTTAAATGAATTTTTTAATTTTTAAGTCAAAAATATGAATTTCCAACAAAAATTGTTAGTTTTCAACCAAATGGTTTAAATGTCGACCAAAAAATAGGAATTTTTAACAAAAAAGTTTATTTTCAACCAAATAGTTGAATTTTTAAACAAATAGTTCAATTGTGAAGCAAATAGTTCAACTGTAAAACAAATAGTTGAATTTTCTAAAAAAAATAGTTTTTTTTTCAAACAAAATAGATTAAACGCCCAAAAAGTTGTATTTTCGACAAAGAAAGATGATTTTTTTACCAAATAAATGAATTTTTAACAAAATAATTAAATTTTGAACAAAATATTTCTATTTCTAACCAAACAGTTGAATATTCAAGCCAAAAAGATGAATTTTTAGAAGAAGGTTGAGTTTTTGACAAAACATTTTATTTTCAACCAACAAAGATGAATTTACAACCAAAAATATAAGGTTTCTACCAAAAAAAGACGAACTTTCAACAAAACAGTTAAATTTTCGACCAAAGAAGATGATTTTTCAACAAATTAGTTGAATCTTGAAATCAAATAGATGATTTTTTAAACAAACTAGTTGAATTTTTAACAA
>CAKNYM010051878.1:8294-19222 GCA_932195095.1 Andricus curvator | reverse complement strand
AAAAAATTAATTGAATGTAGTAGTTTTACTTGAATTTTCAACTTACAAAGATACATTTTCAACAAAAGAGTTGAATTCACAAACAAGAAAAATTTTGCAGTCAAGAAACGAAAAATTCAATCAAATTTTTGAATTCCCAAGTCAAAAATACAAATTTTTTTATGAAACAGTTGACTTTTCCACTAAAAAAGAATTAAATGTCTACCAAAATACATGAATTTCCAACCCCAAAAAAATTAATTTTCAAGCCAAAAAGACGAATTTTCAATCAAGAAAAAAAAGAAATTACTGAATTTTCAATAAAAAAGAAGAATTTTCTACCAAATTGTTAAAATTTCAAGCCAAAGGAACGAATTTTATACAAAACAATTGAATTATTAAACCAAAAGTATACATTTTTTTAGCCAAAAAGACGAATTTTTTACAATACAGTTGAATTTTCAACTCCAAAATATAAATTTTCAACAAAAAGTTCATTTTCAACCAAATAGGAGAATTTTCCACAAATTATTAATATTTCCATCCAAAAAGGCGAAATTTCTACAAAATAGTTGAATTTCTAAACCAAAAATATCAAATTTTTAGCCACAATTGCGAATTTTTTTTACAAAAATGTTGAATTTTCAAGTCCAAGATATGAATTTTCAACAAAAAAGTTAATTTTTAACCAAGTAGAAGAATTTACTATTTTGTTAATAATTCGGTTTTTTTTATTCAATTTAACAGGTAGAAATTTCGCTTTTTTTAACATAACGATTCCATTGTTGTTTCAAATTTTTTATTGTTGTGAAAATTCATCCTTTACGTTGAAGATTCAACTATTTTGTTGGAAAATTCATCTATTATGTTAAAAATTAAACTGTTTATTTGAAAAATTAATTACTTGGTGGAAAATGAACTTTTTGGTTGGAAATCCAGTGTCGGGTTGGAAAATTCAACTTTTTTGTGTAAAATTCATGTATTTTGTTGAAAATTCGTCTTTTTGGGTAGAAAATTAATCTTCTTTTTTGTCGTTGAAAATTAATTTTTTAAACTGAAAATATAACTGTTCCATTTTTGGTTGACAATTCAACCATTTGCTGTTGAGTGAAAAATACAACTGTTTTGTAGAAAATTCATGTACTTTGTTCAAATTTTGTCTTTTTGAGCAGAAAATTAATCTTCTTTTTTGAAAAATCATCATTTTGGTTTCAACTATTTGGTTAACAATTCAACTATTTATTTGAAAAATTAACTACTTGGTAGAAAATTAACTTTTTTGTCAAAAATCCATAATGTCGGTTTGAAAATTCAACTTTTTTGTCAAAAATTCATCTACTTTGTTCAAAATTCGTCTTATTGAGCAGAAAATTAATCTTCTGTTTTGAAAAATCATCATTTTGGTTTCAACTATTTGGTTAACAATTCAACTATTTATTTGAAAAATTAACTACTTGGTAGAAAATAAACTTTTTTGTCAAAAATCCATAATGTCGGTTTGAAAATTCAACTTTTTTGTCAAAAATTCATCTACTTTGTTGACAATTCGTCTTATTGAGCAGAAAATTAATCTTCTTTTTTGAAAAATCATCATTTTGGTTTCAAATATTTGTTTAAAAATTAAACTATTTATCTAAAAAATAAACTACATGGTAGAAAATTCACTTTATTGTTGAAAACTCAGTGTCGTGTGGAAAATTCAACTATTTTGTAGAAAATTGGTCTTCTTGGTCAGAAAATTAATTTTTTTTTGTTAAAAAATCATCATATTGGTTGCGGATTTAACTATTTTGTTACAAATTCGTGTTTTTTAGTTTAATTTAATCAGTTGAAAAAATAGCTTTTTTGTTGTTGAAAATTATGTTTTTAAACTGAAAATGTAACTATTCCATTTATGGTTAAAACTTATATTTTTTAGTTGAAAATTCATCTCCCTTGATTAAACATTACATTTTTGGTGGAAATTCAACTTTATAGGCTTAACATTTGAGTTTTTCTTAATAGTTGAGTCATCTTTTTTAGTAGAAAATGTAACTATTTTGTTGAAAAATCAACAAAAAAAACTAATCTTCAACAAAATTAGTTAAATTTTTAAACAAGGAAAAGAATTTTTACTAAAATGATGCATCTAAACTAAAAAAATAAAATTTTAAACCAAATAGTTAAATTCTCAACACAGAAGATGAATTTTCAACGAAATAGTTAATTTTCCAACCAAATAGATAAATTTTCAACGAAAAAGATTAAATGTCTATTAAAAAAAAATTTCGACGAAAAATTGAATAGTTTAATTTTTAGTTAAAAAATTAATTTTTATTTTTAAAAGACTAATTTTTAACCAAAGAAATTAAATTTCAACCAAAAAGAGTAATTTTCTACCGCAAAAGAATAATTTTTAATAATATATACATAAATTTTTAAACAAATATTTTAATTTTAAATAGAATTTTCAACCTAATAATTTAATTTTCAAATAAAAAGACTATATTGCTACAAACAAATTTTTTTTTAACAAAATAGATGAATTTTCAACTAAAAATATAAATTTTCAACAAAAAATAGAACAATTTAATTTTCAGTTAGAGAAATAAGTTTTTAAGCAAATAAAATAAAATTTCAACGAAATAGTTAAATTTTCAACCAAACAAATGAATTTGCTAACAAAAAAATGAAATATCTATAAAAAAATTTGGTAAAATTTTTAGTTAAAAGAATTAATTTTCACTTTAAAAAAACTAATTTTCAACCAAAGAAAAATTAATTTCCAGAAGAAAAAAAAATAATTTTCTACCAAAAAAGAATAATTTTTAACAAAATACAGACATTTTCAAACAAATATTTTAATCTTTAATGGCATTTTTAACCTAATAGTTTAATTTTCAACCAAAAAGGTGAATTAGTCACCAAGAAAATTAATATTCCACCACAAAAGACAAAGTTTTACAAAAATACAGAAATTTGTATACAAATAGTTGAATTTCCAACTGAATAAGATTGATATTCAAACACACATGATATGATTAAATTTTCAGTTAAAAAATTAATTTTTCAATGAAAAAATCTCATTTTCAAGTCAAATACATGAATTTCCAACCAAAAAGATAAATTAGTCACCAAGAAGATTAATTTTCTACCACAAAAGACGAAGTTATTAATAGTTAAATTTACAGTTAAAAAATAATTTCGAAAAAATGTAAACAAAATAGTTAAATTTTGAACAAGAAAAAGATTTTTCATCTAAAATGATGAATCATCAGCCAAAAAAATGAATTTTTAAGAAAGTAGTTTCACTTAGTAGATTTTTTCTGAAGAAAGGGTAATTAGTGCGCACGTAGTGCGCATAATGTTCTAGTAAAACTAAAATCGGAATTTGCTTACCGGAAGTGGATTAGGCGACTGCCAGAAATTGGGTGGAACAGACTGAACGTTCTGCAGAGTTTGGTTCGAAGAAGGCGGATGTGGAGGATAAGAATGTGGATGCGGAGGCGTTGCTTGACTATCGCCTCCACCTCTCTGGTCGTAGATATTCATCCCCATAAAGTAATTGGATAATTCGGACGCGTCCTAAAAGATTTAAAAAAAATTAATCTGTTTGTACTCTAAAAATAGGTAACTTTGGTCTAGAAGATTTCAAAATATTCTAGAATTTACAGACAATCTTGGAAATAAAAGAATATTTAAGGAAATGCTAAACCCTTCAAGAACATTTAAGATTCCTCTAATAAATTGTAGAATATTTTAATCCAGTAGATTCCAAAATATTTCAAAATTCGAGACTAATACCGAATATTTAAGAAAAAAAGGAAATAATTCCAGAATTTTAATTTTTAAGTAATCAAATAAAAACTGAACTGAAAATTAAAGCACTCAAAGTGGAACTCTTTTGAATTTTAAACTTTTAAAATGGACGCCCTAAAATCTTTAAATTTAAACGCTCAATAATTTATACGTATAAAATGGAAGCTCTCAAAATTATGAAAAATTTAAAATTGAATGCTGCTAAACTACAGTTTAAAATTTTTATAAACTGAACATGTGAAAGATTTCTGGTGAAAAATTTAAATCCACGTTATAATTTTCAATACTCTAAATTCTAAATTGAAGAATGAATCAATAAATTTCTAAATTTTGAAAATTATATAATTTTAAAGAATTTTTTTTTTCGTTTAAAACTAAACACTGTTTAATTAAAAGTTATTTTTATTTTAATTCGTTTCCAATCAATAATTGTTCAATTGTTATTCATAGATCAAAATAAAAATAAATTTACTTAAAAATTAAACAAAATGAAATAATTAAAATTCTCACGTTTACAGTTTAAATTTGAAACAATTCAGTTTCAAATTTTTTAGTTTTGCATATAACATAATATTGCTAAATATTAAAAAATTTCATTTTTTAATTTAAAAAAATTCAAATTTGATGCAATAAAACTGACTAATTAGGAATTTATGAATTTTAAAATTATTTAAAAATTGAAAATCGGCTTGTAAAATGAATTGTCCGGTTTTTCTTGCTCTCAAAAAATCCCGGTCGTTTCCCAGTCCCACTTTTACATCGAAGTATTTATTTGTTCTGACAAATTTTGTTATTAGAATTTTTTCTTCTTCGAATTTTACTTTTTATTCATGTTAGTAATTCATTATTTTAGTAATTTGTACACTATTTTCAATCCATGCATGTAAGCTGGAAGCTTTTCCAATTAATTTGTTTAAATTCTGTTATAATTTTTGAGTATTGCATTTTGAGTGATTATTAATTTGAAGAGCGAATATTACTTATTAAAATTTGCTTTCGTCAGTTTCAGAATAATATCAAAATGAAACAAATATTAAATAAAATAGCAATAACAATTTAAAAGTACAATTAACTTTTTAAATATAATTTTGGGATGACTAAAAAATCACGAGTAATAAAATTCCCGACACTGGAAAATTCCCGAATAATAAAATTTCCGAATAATAAAATTCCCGAATTTGAAAATTCCCGAATAATAAAATTCCCGACAGAAGATTGCCGAATTATAAAATTCTCGAATTTGAACAATAAAAAAATTGTTTATTAATCAATATTATTTATTTATTAAAAATACAATGGGACGACTGAAAAAAATTTCCGCATTGGAAAATTTGCGAATAATAAAATTTTCGAATTTAAACAATGAAAAAAATTCCGAATAATAAAATTTCCGAACAGTTTATAATATTACCGATTCGGAAAATACCCGAATAATAGAATTCCCGACAGAAAACTGTTGAATTATAAAACTCTCGAATTTAAAAACTTTAAAAAATTGTTTTTTAATCAATATTATTTATTTATTAAAAATACAATGGGACGATCGGAAAAAATTCCCGAATTGGAAAATTCCCGAACAGTTTATAACATTACCGAATTGGAAATTATTTTTGATGTTTAAAGTCTCTAAAATTATTGTTTGAATTTAAAATAACCATAATTGAAAAAAATATATTTGTGGATTAAAATTATTTTCAATTATTATTGTTAATTTAAATTCAAACAATAATGTTAAAAACTATAAACATTAAATAATATTTTTTTATACAAATATTTGATTACTCTATTTTTAATAAATATGTAATTAATATTTATTAAAACATATTTTTTTTTTTAATTCGGGAATTTTCTAGTTTGGTTATTTTATATTCATAGGGTACTTTTTTCGCACTTAAATGGTAACAAATTCAGGATAAATTCATGACTACAAAAAAATTCAAGTTAAATTCAAAAGAATTCACATGAATTGAAAAAAAATGTAATCAAAAAATTCCATTGATTTCCGTAAAAACGAAATGCACTGAGAGGAATTTAAGGTAAACGAGAATAATTCGAGGAAATTCATGAAAATTCAGGGTGACTTAAAAAAATTGAAACGAATTGAAAACAATTTAAAAATATGAAAAAAACTTCATTGTATTCAGAAAATGTTTAATGAGCTTAGAAAAATTCAAGGGAATTCAAAAGCATTTGTTGAAAGGCCTAAGAACTGAAGGTAAGATTAAAAGACTTGAAGATTAATTAAATAAAAACTTTTAAAAATTAAAAAAAAATCCATTAAACTAAATAGAATTGCGTAAATTTAGAAGAATTCAAGTGAATTAAAAAAAAATTCAAGAGAATTTAAAAGAATTCAGGCTAAATTAACAAGAATTCAGGGTGAATTCCAAAAATAATTTCAAATCTTTGTAACCCTACTAATTTATAACCAAAACGAATTCAAATGAATTGGAAATAGTTTTAAAAAATCGAAAAAATTCCACTGATTTCAGTAAAATTTTCAATTGAAAACAATTTAATACTATGAAAAAACTCACTGTATTGAGTAAGCTTGAAATGAGCTTAGAAAACTTAAAAGAAAATTAAAAAGAGTTTGATAAAATGCCTGAGAATTTAAGGTAAGTTTTGAAGACTTTAAGATGAATTAAACAAACACTTTTTAAAAATCCACTGAATTGGTGTGAGTAGAATTGAGTGAATTTAGAAGAATTAAAAAGAATTCAGGATAAATTAATACGAATTCAGGGCAAATTCCAAAGGAATTGCAAAAAATATTTGAAAATCTCTTCAAATATTTGAAACCCTTTTAATTTCTCACCAAAAAAAGTGACTAATGACTACGAAACAATTCAAAAGAATTCAAAAGAATGGGAAATAATTGTTAAAATCCCTTAAAATTATTAAAACCCTTGGAAATCCCTTAAATAGTTACTTGAATAATTCATTTTTCAACCAAATTGATGAATCTTTGATTTAAAAAAAATGAACAAAAAGCGTAATAGTTGATATTTTCATCAAAAAATATTTCAATTTTCAATTTTAAAAAACTGTTAAATTAAACCAAAAAATAAGAATTTTTAACAAAAGAGTTGAAGTTTCAACCAAGAAAGATCTTTTAATCAATAAAGAAAAAAAATCTCATCTAAAATATTGAGTTTTTAAGTCATAAAGACGAATTTTTGAAAAAAAGTTGAATTTACAACCCAAAAATATGTCTTTTCTACCGAAATAATTGAATTTTCGACTAAAAAAGACGACTTTTCAATAAAATAAATGAATTTTCAACTAAAAAAGGTCAATTTTCTAGAAAAAATGAAATAGCTACATTTTTAATTTAAAAAATGCATTTTCAGCAAAAAAAAAACGAATTTTCAACCAAATTTGGTAATTTTTTAACCAAAGAAATGAACTTTCAACTAAAATAATGCATCTTCAACAAAAAAAAGTAAATGTTTAACCAAATAGTTGAATTTTCAACTCAGAAGATGAATTTTCTACCAAAAAAAGGCAACATTTTCAACAAAATATATAAATTTTCAACTAAAAAGGATACATTTAAAAAAAAAATTTTAATTTTAAGTTAAAGAAATAAGTTTTTAACCAAATTAAATAATTTTTCAACGAAATAATTAAATCTTCAAACAAACAGATGAATTGTTGATCAAAATGATCAAATGTCCATAAAAAAAATCAACAAAAAATGGAATAGTTAAATGTTTGGTTGAAAGAATTAATTTTCAATAAAAAAAAACTAACTGTCAACCAAAAAAATGAAATTTCAACCAAAAAGATTAATTTTCTACAAAAAGGAATAATTTTGAACAAAATACATGAATTTTCAAATAAACAGGTTAATGTTCTACCAAAAAAGACAAATATTCAACAAAATAGATCAATTTTCAACTAAAAAGATTAATTCTCAATAAAAAATAGAGTATAATTTTCATTTAGAGAAATAAGTTTTTAAGCATATAAAATAAATTTTTAACGAAAAAGTTAAATTTTCAAACAAATTAATTATTTTCTACCAAAAAGATTAAATGCCCACAAACAAAATCGACAACAATATAGTAAAATTTTTAGTTAGAAAAATTAATTTTCAATAAAAAACTCTTTTTGCAACTAAAATACATGTATTTTCAACGAAACATTTTAATTTTCAATGGAATTTTCAACCTAATAGTTGAATTTTCAACTGAAGATAAATGTTTATCCAAACATGGAATAGTTAAATTTTCAGTTAAGAAAAAATGTTGACAAAATATTTAAATTTTGGACAAACAAAAAAAGATTTTTCAACTACAATGATGAATCATCAACAAAAAAAAAGAATTTTTAACAAAGTAGTTTCACTTTCAACTAAGTAGTTGAATTTTGAACCAAAAAAGGTTTTTTAGTCGCTGTTCACAATTAGCGAAAATCTTGAAAATTTAATCAGATATATTAGGAGAAAAATCCTGCTACCAAAGTCATTATCATAAATATAAATGTCACATTTTTCTTAATCAAATCTTGAACTTTTAAAATTAAATTTCAATATAAAAACAAAATAATTTGTTACATTTATGTCACAAATACGCCCAGAAAACGCGGTAAATGGAGCCTTATAGAAAATTCGAATCAAATTAAAATAGTAGAATATTGTATTCTGAAAAGATGAATATTTCATCCGGAAATACCTTGAAAATGTATTTTTTATGTTTTTTAAGTGTTAAAAAAATATAAAAAGTACGGTGTAAGTGGTAAGTGTTTTTCAATTGTTTTTGTTTACGTACGACGTGACAAATATAAAATTTCCTTGAAATAGTACAATTTGCCAACCTTAAATCAATATAATAGAATTAAAAAACGACTCAAATATTTCGCGGAATATTGAGTATTGTAGCATAACGTCACGATCATGATAGGATAGGTGGAAATGTCAGGAAGGTTAGTATAGTTGGCATACCTCGACATGGGAATGCATACGCCTTTTCGTATAAAATATTCTAAACGTAAAAGTCAGTTAGTATCTGTTAGTTAGTCTGAACAGTAATATTTTTCAAGTGTAGAATGCATTTGCGCATAATGCTTTTTAATCCTTTTATCGGTTGGAGGCCTTTCAATTTTTCGAAATACAATCAACTATCCAAAATTTGATGTTAGAATTCTGATATTACTATTCGTACACTTACGACTTAACTTTTTACTTTTACGTTTAGAATATTTTCTCCAAACAGTCGTATGCATTCCCATGACGTCATGCTAAAATACTCAATTCAAACCAACGAGGGCTTCCCGCTCATCGAGCCTCTTTTTAATTGGTCAGCCACTGCGCAATTTGAAATAGCCCAGCATGAGGGACTTTAAATAAGCAAGCCTTGAAATAGGTGCGCCTTGAAATAGACAAGAGTTCACTGATAAATGAATGAATCTGCATAAGTGAAACTCACAGGTTGGGGAACGTGTCCTTGTTGAACAGGTACGGCGTAATTGGCATAGAGTGGGTGGTTCTGATTGAAAATAACATCGCCTTGTCCACTATTTTGTACCGCAGGTGGACCCTGAGTCGGATGTGGCGCCATCATCACAGTCTGTTGCGCCGTAGAGGCTTGATAGACGCTCTGACTATACGGCTCTGAGGTAGGCAAGAAAGTCGCGTAGGGCTGGACCACTTGGTTGTGCCCACACGCTTGCACCGTAGTAGTTTTGACTAGAGTTTGTGGAGCTGAACTCTGCTGCGGCGGCAAGGGTGGTGGTGGCGGAGGAAGTGGCGACGCCAGTGGCAAACTCGGAGACGTTGCCGAATTCGTCACCTGTGTCTGCAGGGACAAGAACAGTGTTGGATAAGTTAATTTTTTTTTGAATAACTAGTTACAGTTACCTAAAAAGTTACTTTTTTCACTTCCTTAATTTTATAACCTGAACATCAAAATAACTATGATGATAATACATAAAAGCTTAATTTAAAGAGAAATAGGCATTAGTTAAAGTAAATAAAAAAGACACATTATATTTCAGCAAGTGAACAATAACAATATATATTATTTTAGGATAAAATTAGAATTGAGTAATAAACATGTCACTCGAAATATCCTGCGGTATCAGATTCTGAACGGTTTTTTTTCGCATTGTTCGGCAGGATTGCCATAGAATTACTTGTTTCATTGACTATGCAAATCATAACTTTCGACTGATAAAATAGTTCAAAATACTATTTGCATGACTGTAGAAAATAATGTTTACAATTGTTAAACCTTAAAATTGGTTCGATTAAACTCAGTAAAATTTATCTTGATTTGAGACTCCATTCTGAAATTCAGGTAACAATTTTAAGTATCAGGGCCTAAAATGTTTCCAATTTCAGACAAAACACCTTTTGTATTATTCAATTTCAAACGCTTTAAACTGCTAACATTAGCAGTAAAAATATGGTATTTTCAACAAAATAGATGACTATTTAATAAACTAGTTGAATTTTCAACAGAAGAGTTGCATTTCCAACCAAGAAAGATTGTTCAACCAAACAGTTTTATTTTTAACCAAAATAGATGAAATTTTTTTAACACAAGAAATTAATTTTTAAATCAAAACGAACACTTTTGGACAAAAGGCATTCGTGGAATTAACGAAATTCATAGAATTCACGGAATTCAA
This sequence comes from Andricus curvator, assembly GCA_932195095.1. NCBI lineage: Eukaryota > Metazoa > Arthropoda > Insecta > Hymenoptera > Cynipidae > Andricus > Andricus curvator. The sequence continues at coordinate 8,809 of CAKNYM010051878.1, read as the reverse complement.
CGAAATCATGGAATTCGACGATTTGACGGGATTCCGTGAATTCCATGAATTTCTTGAATTCCATGAATTCCCTGAATTCTATGAACTCCTTCAATTACGTGAATTCCAGAAATTCCTTCAAGTACGTGAATTCCATGAACTCCTTGAATTCTACGAATTCCATGAATTCCGTGAACTCCATGAATTCAGTGAATTCTATGAATCCACGAATTCTTTGCATTCCTAGAATTTCACGAATTCCTTGAATTTCATGAAATCTTTAAATTCTTTTAATTCCGTGAATTCTATGAACCCACAAATTCCTTGGACTTCACGAACTCCTATGATTCCACAAATACCTTGAATTTCCTGAATTATACAAATCCACGAATTCCATTAACTCCAAGAATTACACAAATTCCGTGAATTCTATGAATCCACGACTTCCGTGAATTCTATGAATCCACGAATTCCTTGAATTCTTTCTATGAACACCTAGAATTCCACAAATTCCGTGAATTCTATAAATCCACGAA
>CAKNYM010051877.1:237841-333251 GCA_932195095.1 Andricus curvator | reverse complement strand
ATATATATAATATGCCAACGGCGATACCACGCTGAAAACACCAGTTCTCGTAAGATCACTGAAGTTAAGCATTGTTGGGCGCGGTTAGTACTTGGATGGGTGACCGTTCAGGAATACGCGTGCTGTTGGCCCGTCGTGGGTGTGGTGGGCCCACATTGGTAGTAAATATCCACCTAGAAAGACTACCCGAATCGGGTAGTGAGGCAATGAACTTTCGAGTTCGAACTGCTAATCTATGTATGTATGTAATGTCCAATTCATGCCTAAGTTTCACACTGAAATTTATTTTACATTGATCTTTACTTTATTCTAAAATGTTTCGTGCAAATTAGTCGATAATTGACCGAAATGTCCAAAACCTGTAAGGAAATTGATTTTTCAATATAAATTGCCAATTCATGCCGATATGTCAATTCTATCAAAAGTTACAGTGGAATACGCCCAGGCAGACAACATTTGTTTGAAATAACTATCTGCTGCGATATAGAGACTCTTAAAAAAGCAGAGTTGAGTAAAACTGAGGATGGAAATAAATAGAATTTTGGGAATTAGTAATAGGGTAAGAAATGGTGAACCAGGATAGAAGGATATTGAATTACAGGCAAGCGAAATGGGCTGAATAGATAAAGGTATAGGAAAGAATAGAATTATTGAAAAGAATAGAATAAAAAGTTTCGAAATCGATCACACATTTACTTAGTGTTGGGAGGGGGCCCTTCAGTTCGAGGTGGCTTCCGAACCACCAAGAATATCGGTTTTAAGTACTTAGAAAACCTTTTTTTCTGAAGATACCGGGCTCACGATTCTCCGGAGATAAACAACTCTCTTGCTAGGCTAGTGTGCACCGCATGGGCCGCCGAGGCTCCTATAGAGTGCGAGACGGGGGTCGAACCAGCAAGCCGACGAAGTGGGTCCAAAGCCTATGCCTTAGCCCCCACGACCATCGTCCCACCAAGTCCATAACTTTCATTTCTCTTAATTTTGATGGTCAATAACTTATTTCTTCATCATGGGATCCGGAATTGACGGAGGAGACGAAGGCGTTTGACACGCGTCTCTATCCGAAAAGAATTATAGAAAAGAGAAGGAATCGTTGAGATATTTCGCATGGAGGAGAAAGAAGAGGAACAATGAGGATATAAGGTAGGAGTTCATGATACAGGTGCAAAGGTGAAATCAAAATATATGAAAGCAAATGTTTGGAAGAACATTTGGAAGTGAAACCAGAGAGAAGGAAGAATGGAGATAATTCGACTGGAGAAGGAAAAGAACCGAAGAGGAGAGAAGGTAAGAGCTGAAGATAGAGAAGGAGGTGAGGCTCTGCATGGTACTTGTCCCTTTAAACTATCCTCAAGCCTCAGACGTAATTTCATGAGCAAACTCGAAAACCCTACTCTTATTACTTAAAATATCGTGTTTACCAAGACAGCGAAGTCTTGGTGCACAATACACTATTTTGAAAATACTGGGATTCTAAAAGGGTATAAAGGGAAATAAAGGGTAGACAAAGGGGGAGAAATGAGGGAAGATTATGTTTGGATTGATGTAGGTTAAGTTAGGATTATTATTATATATGTGTGTGTCTGCAAATGAATCTATCAGACACTGCTGTCACATTCCGTCCGCAATCTCTGAAGAAATTTTCGGTAACCCAACTGCTGCACCTTTGCCTCTAGATCACGTTTCTGGGTTCTCATATAGCGCCTTGTGAGCCAACTGAGAGGTATTGGAGGATCAGTGTCGGTGTATAAGGGTACGGTAGACATATATCTGTATATCTAAGTATATGGGATTTACATGGTAAAAAGTGGTATCTGAGTATCTCGAGAGCGAAATGAAGAAGGTGGTATCCGTGTGATGTTGGGCAAAAGATGGCATACGCGGTGTAGGGTATAAAGAGAAAGGTGGTATCTTGGGTAAGTGTAGGGTAAAAAGTGGTATGCGGAAAGGCGCTGAAAGGAATAAGGTTTTATCTTAATGCCCTCTGCACTTTAGGGATCAACTAAATCTTACGCCCATGTATTCTCATGATATAGCGGTGTCGTTGGCAATAGGTGTATACAATAATATCAAACAGAGACTTTTTTCATCCAGAAAGTACAGTTTCATAGTCACCTGTGCATGTTTCTCATCTTTCTAACATTATTCACACAATTATGATTTTGTTGAATGAATGTGAACGGGTGTAAGGGTTCATGCAGAAAAGTGATATGTAACACAGAGTATAAACGGGCCAGATATATTAGTTTTTATTGGATTACATATTTAATATTCAAATGATTTTCAACAATTTAATTATTTTTAAATCGATGAAAATGTAATCATTTTTTTATTATGGATAGGGGATGGTTGGGGAGTCTCTATTCTCGACACAGTTTGGCTCTCTAAAAGGTCGTAAGTGTCGGGAATGTGGGAAAGAAAAGTAGGTACGGTCAACAGCAGAAGGTTGGGCAAAATGCCATAATTTTGCGGCAAAGTTGCATTAGTTTGTTGTCTGCTAATTATATCTTTTTCATTCTGGGGAGTGATGCCTGAATTCGCCACCATCTGGAAAGATCTGCCCGATGTTGCCAGACTGATACTTATCATTTTTCACTGTGACGAGTGATGCCTAAAATTGACACCCTGTGGGAAGAACTGCCCGATGTTACCAGGCTTTTAGTTATCGTTTTCCCCGTGGGAAGTGATGTTTAAAATTTCCGCCCTGTGGGAAGCCCTGCCTAATTTTTCAAGAAGCTAATTATCGTTTTCACTATACGGTATGATAATTATATTTTTTTCATTATGGGGAGTGGTGCCCGAATTTGCCACACTGAGAAAAGACCTGCCCGATGTTTCCAGGCTGATATTTATCGTTTCGCACTGTGGGGAGTGATGCCCAAAATGTCTACCCTGTGAGAAGACAAGCCTAATCCTTTCAAGAAGATAATTATTGTTTTTCACTATGGTGAGTGATGCCGAAAATTTCCAACCTGTTGGAAGTCTTGCCCAATTGACCAGGCTACTAAATTTCGTTTTCTGTTGTGGGGAGTGATGTCCAGAATTTCCACCCCATGGGATGACCTGCCTCGTTTTTCCAGAAAGCTGCTTATCGTTTTCTACTGTGGGGAGTGATGCTTGAATTTGCCAGGCTGCTACTTAACTATTTTTACTGTTGGGTGTGATGATCGAACCTTCCAGAGTGTGGGAAGACCTGTTCTATTTTACCTGGCTGTTAATCATCTTTTTTCACTGTGGGGAAAGGTGCTCAAAATTTCCACCTTGTAGGTAGGCAAGCCTAATTATTTCAAGAAGATAATTATCCTGTTTAATTGTGGGGAGTGATGCCCACAATTTCCACGCTGTGAGAAATCTGCCCGATTTTGCTACACTGCTGAGTATGGTTTTTCACTGTGCAGAGTGACACCCAAGATTTCCACTCTTCGAAAAGACCTACCTAATTTTACCAGGCTGCTAATTATAATTTTTCACTGTAGAAATTCATGCCCCAAACTCCCAACCTTCTGGAAGTCTTGCTCAATTTTTTTAAGCTGCTAAATTTCGTTTTTTCACTGTGGGGAGTGATGCCCAGATTTACCGCCCTACGGAAAGACCTGCACCGTTTTTCCAGAAAACTGCTCATCGTTTTTTTACTGTGGGAAGTGATGCTAGAATTTTCCATCCTTTCAGAGGTGCTGTCCAATGTTTTTAGGTAGCTACTTATCGTTTTTCACTGTAGGGTATGATGGTCAATCCTACCACCGTGTGGGAAGACTTGCCCTATTTTACCTGGCTGCTGATTATTGTTTTTCACTGTGAGGAGTAATATTCAAAATTGCAACCCTGTGGAAAGACCTGCCCCGTTTTTCCATGAAGCTGCTTATCGTTTTTTATTGTGGGGAGCTAATTATCTTTCTTCTCTATGGAGAATGATGCACAAATGTCCAACCTTTGGAAAAACGACCTAATTTCGCCAGGCTGCTAATTATTATTTTTCACGGAAGGGAGTGTCGCTCAAAATTACCACCCCACAGGAAGACCTGCCCCAATTTTCTAGGAAGCTGCTTATCGCTTTTTACTGTGGGGAATGATGTTTAAATTGCCACCCTGTGTAAAGACCTGTCCTATTTCACCAGGCTGTTGATTATCGTTTTGCACTGAAGGGAGTGATGCCCGTATCTTCCACCCTGTGAGAAGACCAGCCAAATTTTACCAGGCTGCTTCTTATCCTTCTTCACTGTGGGAAGTGATGTCCGAATTTTCCGCTCTGTGGAAAGACCTGCCCGGTCTTGTCAGGAAGCTTATTATCGTTTTTCATTGTGGAGAGTGATGCTTGAATTCGCCACCCTGTCAACAGACCTGTCCGATGTTGTCAGGCTGCTACTTATGGGTTTTCACGGTGGGGAGTAATGCCCGAATCTGCTAACCTGTGGGAAGACCTGCTTGATTTTACTAGACTGTTAATTGTCGATTCTCACTGTGCTGCGTAATGCCCGAAATCTTTTTTCCCTCTAGGAAGACTTTTTTAATTTTTCCGGGCTGCTAAATATCGTTTTTAACTATGGAGAGTGATGCCAAAAATTTTCATTCTGTTAGAAGTGTTGCCCAATTTTGCCAAACTACTAAATTTCGTTTTTCACTCTGGGAAGTAATGCCAAAAATTGTCACCATGTGAGAAGACCTGCATGATTTTACAGGCTTCTATTTCTCGTTTTTTACTATATATAGTGATGCCCAAAACTGCCACCTTGTGGGAAGACCAGCACAATTTTTCCAGGATACTGATTGTCGTTTTTCACGGTGGGGAGTGATGCCCGAATCTGCCACCTATTGAGAATAACTGCCCGATTTTGCTAGAAAGCTAAGTATCATTTTTTACTGTGGGCAAAGATGCTGAAAATTGCCACCCTATCGGAACACCTGTCCCGTTTTGCCAGAAAGTTGCCTATCGTTTCTCACTGTGAAGATTGATACCTGAATTTGTCACCCCTTGGAAAGACTTGCACGATGGTATCAGGCTGCTACTTGTTGTTTCTCACTGTGGAGAGTGATAGAGAAGGGGGAAAAGCCTAGCCAACACGGACCTTCTGGAGCCCTGGGTCGAGGTCCCTCCCGGACCGATATCCAGTTTTGGAATCGTGACAGGAATGACTTACGGCCCGCACAGCGACCAAGAAACAGCCCTCCGCTGGTATGGTAGTCTACGAACAGATATCCATTGAGTATCTCACTCAATGTGGCCACACCCCTTAGCCATGATGTAGGGTGATCTTGGTCGTGACGCTTTGGCACCTATGGGTACGAAGGTGTCCTAACGGCCTTTCGGTGACACTGGACGACCTCCCCGAGTAATAGAGCTTATCCTTGCAAGCGGGGCTCTGCAGGGGCGAACCTTTTGTTTCCCTAACTGCTCCTGGGATCAAAATGAATCACTACGGAGCAGTTTGAGCTCTTCAGGTAGGCTACCTGGAGGGTGCTCGAAAGAGAGTCCTCAGATCAGTGGCCAAAATAAGAGACCTCCTTTTTTAGGGGAGATTTCGGTTGGCAGCTTGGCCGAATCGTCGAAAACTAGGCGTGTTTTTGTTGTGACACTGCTTGATTTTATAGCTGCATGGTAGGGGAGGAAGAATCCAGTTTCCGACGATTTATTTTTTATCAAACTTATGTGACCGGCTTGCATGTAGCCTTGAATACACTTGGAATATTGTACCTTGAGATCTGGGTTTTTTGAAAGATTTTATTCCAATGAGACAAATCGGTTGAACGCGGTCCGACAAGATTTGCCAATCTTTTCCTTGTGTTCATTCAAAGGTGATTGAACTGCGTATCGACCTAAGGAGTTGCGAGTTGCATTTTTGCTATAATGCAGCTAACAAGGTTTTTCTTCTGATGACCAAGGAGAAGCTTTGCGAGCTGATTCTACTTTCCATAACAAGGGCAGAGCCGAAAATTCCGTGAAATTGCAATGAACTTTTCCTTGTTTCGCACGAGTCTGATGAAAACACCCTGCAACCACCCAACAGATTTCAGTTTCTTGAAGCACGGCTTAATGATTCGCGGTAGGGATTTGACCCAGACATAAAAACTGATATATGTATTGAGCCCGGGAATAATGTCCACCTCGAGAGGTTGGCGAAATTCTGGATCGACAAGGAATACACCGTTTGGGATAGAGATGGATTTCCGATCAATTAGTACTGATGGCATTGTTTAGCCGATACTTTTGACAGCACCGAGACTTGAGATTGTGGCACTCATAGTCTATTTTATCTAGCATGACTCGAGATGCATGCATGTTGCCTTGATCGTCGATGACGTCGACGATGGAAATTGCTAAGATAACTTCAGATGGGATGAATAGTTGATAACTTGCAACAAAATTATGGAGTGCTTTACTCGACTAATTGGTTTGATCATTATATTTCTAGATTGATTTGAGGGATTCGAATCAGGGAATCTTTTATCAAAATTTGAAAGTAAATTGTGTCTTTTACCACACTTACGGCAACTGCTTGATAAACAATCTTTAGGGTGATGTTTACTGCACAAACAATTTGTACAAAGCGTGGCCTTTTCAACTGTTTCATATCTATCTTTCGTAGACTTTGCAAAAAACGCGTGGCATGCAAAAATACCGTGTTCACCTTTGCAAATGCAACATGTATTTTTATTTGTATCAATTAAAGAAAAGTCCCTAGGGCCAAATAGCCCTCTAAGGAAGAGAATCATAGAAGGTCATTACAAATTTGTGCAAGCACTGATCGGTAGAATACTTGATTAATCTTATAATTAAATCTATAAACTAAATAAAATCAATAAATAGAGTCGACCTAAGAATACGTATCAAATTAGGTATGAGATTATTGCATAGTAATTTAGTAATTGACATTGAGTGATTAATGAGTACATCTTGTGCATGTTAAGGATAATTAAATATTAGAGTTAACCAGTGAGTAATTTCAAGAGTTGGGTTAGGGGTATTTTCAAATATTTTAAAGAAAGATTCTCACATTTGAAGCTGACACGTTCTGTAGAAAGGAATCTTAAGAATTTTATATCTTTCACGAAGCTTAGACTGTGCTGGAAGGTCTCTGTCAACAGTTGGAAGAGGTTGAATAGATACTCAGGAGCTTTGTTCTGAAATAGAGTGTGGAGCAAACTACCCATAAAGAATTGTCTTCTCTTAGCAACATTGAGCAGACTAGCCTTAAGTCTTTATGGTGTTATGTGTTCGTATTTAGGCAAATTGTAGATGAAACGGATACAGGCATTTAACGCACGATCAAGCTTTCAATTTAAATTGTCAGTCAGATCGTCATATACTAAACAACCGTAATCAAAATGGGGCAAGATTAGACTCTTAACCAAAAGTATCCGAGTGAAGGTAGGTGGAGTCGTTATTCCTATATAGTTATTGTAGAATTCTGTACGTTGTTCACGAGATGCTCTGTACCTGTTTCTTCCAGGACAAAGTACAGTTATGGAAATATCCCAGATGTTTAACCACTTTCGAAAAACGGATAGTAAGATTCTCGATACAAAGGCGCGGAAATTATCTTAAGGTATCAAGTGACGGAGATGACGTAGGTCCAACAATTGCCTTAGATTTGCCCGGGTCAAGATTAAGTCCATTCTTCCAGGCCCAAAGGATAAAGCAATCGATATATGTACTCTTGGACTAGAACAAGTAATCTACTTAGTGAAGAAATTGATCCCGATAAGTAAATTTTGAAATCGTCCGCATATTTGTGGTAGCTGCAATGTTGAAGATCACTTCCAAGGTCAGAGGTGAACGAACTGAAGAGGAGGAGTGCCAGAATAGAGCCCTGAGGAACCCCACTCTTGATCATCCACCAATCAGAAAGCTCACCATTACTATTCATAATTCTGTGAGACCGATTATTAAAATAGGATTCTAACCATTTGGTGGCATAGTTTGATACGTTAAAATATAGATTTTAACATTTATAGGAGTAACTTCTGGTTAACCAAATCAAAAGTTTTCGAAAAATCAAACAGGGCAACAATCGTGATCTCCCTATTATCCATTGCTAATTTGATCCTTCGTTACTTTAACGGATGCTTCAATGGCCTTAGATATTTCGAGAAAATGGAAATTTGCAGGTGAACAATTTTTTCAAGTGGTTTAGACAGTGCACATAACATACAAAATTGGCCGGAAGTCTTTCGGGGAAGTAGGCTTAGAAATTTTGGGAACTGGGCAAATAACAGCCTTTTTCCAGATATCGGGGAAGATACTGACCTGAAGGGAAGTAATATAAATATGCAATAGAATAGGAAGATATTTTAAAGGGCAAGTTGAATCATTTTTATTGATATTCCATCAGTTCCTGTGGCATTCGATATTATTTCAAGTGTTTTTCCAAAAGTATTTCAGGTGTGATGATAAGTCTGGAACTGGTAATGTAACAAAGTTCTTTAAAAGGTCATCAGGCGATAAATTACTATCTATAGATTCGTGCTTGGGCGGGATTAGGTGTAAACGTCTAAGGATATGCCGAGTGTCCTCTTTTTTCTCTTTATGTGTAACTGAGCTAGTATTATACTGATTTTTCATCTTTTTGCTAGTCGGCGATTGCAATCATGTTCCCTCATCAGATTTTTTATTTCAGATGCGATTTAGGGGGCAGCTTTATTGAAGTTCTTAGGAATCTATAGCGGAGAAAATTTATTGAATGCGGAGACTAGATTATTAGTAAGAGCGTCGATTTTATTATTTGTATCTGTATCTAGTAATTTTTTCCCCCAATGATACGTCATTAGATGTTCGTGGAATGTATGTTTATCAATTTTAGATAGATTAAGCACCAGTCTTTGGGGTGATTTTAAATTTAGACTATAGAAAAATTTAAAGGTAATGGTAATCAAGTCGTGGTTAGAGAAAAAAAGGGATAGGATGTTGTTCGTAGGAGACAACCTTATAAATATTGTCTACGATCATTAAATCAATACGAGTACTGGAACGATCAGTATGGTGAGTAGAATCATGATGTACAATCGAGAGTCCCAAAAAGTACACCAAAGATGTTATATATTTAGAATAATTGGCAGTGAGATTTAAGTTAGTGTTAAGATCTCCAGTAAGGATAATGCTAATAAAGTCAGGAACGAGTGGAAACATTACCGATTTAAGCTCTGTTCCATAGGAGGCATTGGGTGGTTTTTGTCTACTACTCCCACTTAGACACTATCAGAAGTTGACTTAACTTCAACAAAGAGAAATTCGGTCGTGGAAGAAGTAGCCACTGGACCCACATCAACCACAGTCCCACTTGGACTATCATGCAGAAAAAGATAAACTCTGCCACCCCTTCTTTTGTCTCTGTCTCTTCAAAAGAGCGAATAGTTGTCAATTGCTACGAGGCTAGAGGTTATATTTGGAGTTAACCAGGACTCAGAAACAGATATTGTATGGTAAGAATATGTAATGAAGAAATGCTTGAATTCTATAAAATGTGCCAAAAGAGACTGGGCGTTCACATGAAAAATGCTTAAGGTATCCATGGATATATTAAGAGAAACATGTGATTTTTTTTAAATTTTTACTAAATTGATTATTCGGAGAATTTTGATTGGAGCAAGTAGTAACGCATGTAAAGAGTGTACGAGATTTTGGATTGATGTTATATTTTGCTTCATTTGTTTTCTGATAATTTGATTGCTAGGTAGCAGATCTTGTCTCTTCTATGTGAGAGGGGCGCTGTAGAAAATCCAGCATGTTTTTAAGAGTAGGGAGTTCAGTCTCGCAAACAAACCTTCCCATTTCTCTATAGTGTAGTTATTTAGTTTTCCTTTAATTAGATGAATTAGCATTAAATCGTATCATGTAATTGCCGGATTAAAATTCTCTTGAAATGGATTTTGTATCATAAAGAGCTTCAACGTGGGTATCGAAAATAACCTTTTTGTTATGATAGTAGTCGTTCAGCAGTTTCCAAGCTACTGTGTAGTTATCGTCAGTAATTTCTAAAGATGCGATTATATTCGCGGCATCCCCAGTTACTGAACCTTCTTAGATAATGAAGTTTTTGAATTATGGGAAGGTCTTTGTCAGTGTGAATCGTTGAACTAAACGAATCATAAAATCCGAGCCATGTTTCGATATTACCCAAGAAAATCGCAATCTTCAGATCAAGCAGATTACGATTAGCTATACGACGCGATAGATTAAAATTCTGATGGATATTGGATGATTAAGACTTGCTTGAAGTTGTTGTGATCAGATACCGAATGCCTTCTATAACGTGATTTGGGATTCGAGTATCGTTAAATGTTTGTGAAAAGTTTGAAGGAGATGCGGTAGAAAGCACATTATTTTCTATAGCGGGATGATGATTTTGGTTGTCAGCGGACGATTGTGAAGAGGCTGGAGGAGTTACGACAGAGGACCCGAAGAGATTTCTTTTTATAAGAGCATTAATTTTACCACAAGCAGCATAGAATCTATTTTCAAAACTCACTCTTTCATCAATACGTGCCGCCTCCTTTCTATCTCATTTTGAGTACTTTTAAACTTTTCGGAAAGTGGCAAAACTTTCTCTTTTAACCGTGATTCTAGATGAAGAGTTTTGATATCTGTTTCGGCGTTAATTGTTTTCAAAAATTATTCTAAATTTTTCAGTTGACCCTTCATAATTCCGAGTTTTTTCGCAAAGTTTTCAGCTCGGAGATACTGTACTTGTATATGTTGCTCGATGAATGTTGCTTATGAAAAAGATGATCTGACTATCTGGTTCTTCTGAGTCCTTTTTGCTGCACCATCAGAGTTAATAAAACTTCAAAGCCGTCGTGGATAGCTTGTTGTATTTGCTTGTTCTCTGTGGTCACTAATTGTTCTTATTACACCTCGGTATAGAAGAATATTAGATACTTTTGTTTCTTTGACTTGTATTAGACTTTGCACTGTCACTACTCAATTTTTGTATGTAATGTTTGTAACTTTGTAACCAACGTCCTGAAGTAATAACGTACTTGTATGTTTCACAATGGATATGAACTGTAAGATTCCACTGTTTTTTAGTCGCTGATTGCCACAGTTTGTTATTTTTCACTTCGGTTGCTTAACAGCCACTGATTTTATAAATGTTTTTTACACCAATAGGTTAAATCTGTCTCGAAGGACCAAAGAATGTTTGATTATTGATTTTTTTATGAATTTTAACTTGTAATTGTTTTTGCCTGTAAAGAGAATAGTTTTGCTGTGCACATGGGTGAGGTTTTGGAAGTGTAATTAACTCAGTTCTTCAAATGATTAATTCATGTATATTGTGAACAGCACAACACAACCTATTTACAGGAATGTAGCAAAATGATAAACATAAGTAGACTCGAGTTAGTGAACAGAATTGAAAAGACGAGGTGAAGGTACCGATGGTTCGAAAATATTTAGTGAGATCTTAGGGTCGAAGCTATATTGGGGTGCGGGTCGAAGTTCAAAAGTGGGAGGATTGACCAATTATAATTCAATATGAATTGGTGGGGTCAATAGGCGACACCCTCTGCAAAGGCCAAGCGAAAATGCAGCCGCCGGGTTTTTCCGGTAATAAACTTTTCGTAGAAGGCCAACTTTGAGATGTTTAAGCTTACATAATATATGAAAGTAAAAGTGAAATTTCTACCAAGAAACCTAAATTCTGATATAATACAATTCAATATTTACAATCTGAGTCACTTTTAATTTGTTACCTTATTATTATTCTTTTTATTAATTATTGATTTATTTTGAGATCAAACACACTTGTTCAGACATAAAAAATCATATTATCGAAATGGCTAATTTTCCCGCTGTATTTGTTTTTTATATATTATTAAACCCAAACAGAATTTGTTATATCAGACTCAACAGTTTTCTTAAAAATTGGTTCTAAATTACGTCTAAAAAACCTCTTAATCTGTTAAAACTTGAAGGCTGTAGACTATTTTAAACACTAAATACCAGATCCGTCCCACTGCAAGCAGCCTTTGGCGCCCGGACGCTCTCTCCATTACGGGCGATTTTTAGAAAAATGTATAAAAACGGGCAATAGTGGGCAATGCTTTCTTGTAGAGATGTCATAAGAAAAACACACCGATATCTACAATTTGCGAATAACTTGTGGGAGGACGGGGGACGGTCGAATGACAGAAAATAATTTTCCAAAATACTATTTACTTGTTAACATTATTACTGTTAAACTTTACTTAATTATTTTTTTATTCCATTACCTTTTTTTACTTTCATATATCTAAGGGTGGATAAGAAAAAGCAATCATTCAAAAAATTAATAGCGGATCTATAAATATATGATGTACATGAAGAATTGATAAATAATTTGATAGTTTGCATAACTGTCAACGTAGCGTGATTTCGTTAAATAAAAAGCATTTGCGAAATAGATACCTCAATTATTACTGATTACAATCACACAATTCTTTCGTACAATTCTTGAATTATGAAAATTGGACTTCTGGCTACGGAATCGGGTCTCCTGATCCACTGTGCACCCTAATGTATACTGTATAGAAAACATAAAAACCAAACTGATTATTTATTTCCAGGTAGAAAACTTGCAAACTCAAACTAGATTAGGGAATAAATGTTTTTTTATTAGCATATGTAGGATGCGGCAATAAATTGTGCATTAATCACTCTAAGGAAGGAGACACTAAAATTAAACCAGAAACCTGAAATCAAGAGTAAGACGTATATAATGCCTTGTATAATGCCTCTATTATGCCTTGTATATAATAAAAGATAAGTTAGTGAAAATCAGAACAACGGGAAAAGGATCAGGGTTGTGAAGGTGTGATCTAAAGTTGTGTTAGCGCACCGTGTGTTAGATATGCACGCATTTATTGACGATGCACGGTAATTGTCCCTGTAAACTAACCTCGAACCTAAGACGTAATTTCATGAGAAAACTCGATAACCGTACTCTTATTACATAAAATGTCGTGTGTACCGAGACAGCGAAGTCTTGGTGCACAATATAGTATTTTGAAAATACTGGGATTGTAAAAGTGTATAAATGGAAATTTAAGGTAGATAAAGGAGGAGAAATGAGAGAGGATGATGTTTAGATTGACGTAGGTTAAGTTAAGCTCATTATTATTATTATTGGAGGTGAAGCTACAGGACAACAGAGCTGCGACATAGAACATAATACATCAGAAACCCCAATTGAGAAAGTCTGTGTCACTGAAGTTAGAGATATAATTAAAAACTTAAAAAACGGTAAGGCTGCTGGCATAGGCATATTGCAACTGCAATAATTACCGAGGTATTAGCTTACTAAGTACCGTAAGTGAAGGAAGGAAGGAAAGATATGGGATGTCCAAAGTGGATTTATGCCAGGAAGATCATGTACGAATCAAATATTTAGCTTAAAACAGATCACAGAAAAAAGTTTGAAAGTAGGAAAGAAAGTTTTTTGTCCGTTTGTTGACCTAGAGAAAGCATTTGACAAGGTGGATAGAAGTAAACTTTGGGAAGTCCTCAAACAGTACGAAGTCAATGGATGGTTCGTACAAGCATTAAAAACAATATATACAGGTAGTAAAGCGAGTGTCAGGGTTAATGGGAAACTGAGCGACTGGTTCGATATTATGCAAGGCGTGAAACAAGGACGTATTATGTCCTCATGGCTATTTATCATATTTATGGATAAGTCTCTAAGAATGGCCCTCTTCGACGAAGAAGGTGTAGGTCTCGAGACAGTGAGGAAACGTGGGTTAGCTTTCGCGCATGACAAGGTTGTTATAACAGAATCAATCGAAGACTTGCAAAGAATGTTGAGCAAACTTAATACAAGCATGAAGAACATGGGCCTGAAAATTAACGTAAATAAAACAAAAATCATGATGTTTGAAGGAAAAGATGAGAAAACAATGTGCAACATTGTCCTAAATGATGAGAGATTAGAACAAGTTGATAAATACATATATCTAGGTAACCTATTCACTAGCGACGGGAAGATAGATGGGGAGTTAGATAGGCGCATAAACGATGGTCAGAAGGTTATCGGTAGAGCAGGATCCATTCTCATAAGTAAAAATATATCAAAAAAAGCTAAAATGGCAATACATAATTCTATATTTTTACCGAATATGCTATACGATAGCGAGACGTGCATCTGTCAAGAAAAGGATAAGAGTAAAATTAATGCGATTGGCATGAAACCATTGCGCACAATTTGCGGGGAAACAATGATGAACAAAGTAAGAAACGAAATAATCCTCAAAGAATGTTGTGCAAAAGAGACAATAGTTGACACTTGGGAAAGAAATCAGTTAGGAGGGTTCGGACATGTTGAAAGAATGAAAGATGAACGTCTAACGAAACAAGTGTATAAAAGTAAAGTAAATGGCAGTATGCCCAGAGGCAGACCGCAAGAAGAATGGTTAGAATGTGTGAATGAGACCTTAATCCGAAAAGACATAAGAAGCCATAGAAACAGGAGGGCTTGCATGAAAAAATGCATTGACGTGAAGGAAGCCAGAGAAGTATGCCAGGACGGAAAAGTGTGGCGACAAATAATTTATAAAAAGAATGTGAGTAGAGTGAATGATGCCTGAAACAAAAGACCTTGGATACTAATGTGCCCGACTGGGGAACCTCAAATAACAACCTTGTGAAGCTCTAACCTTGGGGTGATCGCTAGACAGATTGGTCAGCAACCTGGGTCGGAGCAGTGTTGCGGAACGAACGTGTTATTTAAATAAATAACACGAGAATTCTAGATCAATCTAAAAAATCTATACCTCCTTCCCAACAGTACTATTTCCCAACCAAGCGAGTCACGCCTATCCCGAAATGCTTAATGGTATAATAATAATTATTATTATGTATCTGCGTGTATGTGTGTCTGCCAAGGTCTAAAAAGGGGATGGTTTCGGGAAGAAGGTGAGTTCATCAGACACAACTGTCAAATTCCGTCCGCAATCTCTGGAGAAATCTTCGGTATCCCAATCACTGCACCTTTACCTCTTAAATCACGTTTCTGGGTTCTCATGTAGTGACATGTACAGTAGATATATATCTGTATATCTACGTATGTGGGATGTAGATGGCAAAAAGTGGTACCTGAATATCTCGAGACTGAAAGGAAGAAGGTGGTACCTGTGTGGTGCTGAGCAAAAAGGCTGTATTTCAATTTCCCCTGCGTGTTTCGTGCACCAAGCCACCAATGATGTTTTTCATATTTTTAACATTGAACATTTTATTGTTATTTAACCACATCAAGAAAAGGGAATGCCCATGAAATACATGAGGATTTAAGGCGTGTGGGGATTAACTAAAACTTACGTTTATGTATGCTCATGATACAGCGACGTCATTGGCAATAAGTATTGTTTTTAAATATCAAACAGAGACTTTTTTCCATTTAAAAAAATGCAGTTTAATAGTTAACTATAAATGTTTTTCATATTCTTAACATCATTTTTACAATTGTAAATTTTTTGAATGAATATTGAGATGGCAAAGGGTTAAAGCAGAAAAGTGATATGTCACTCAGACTGAAAAGGGGCCAGATGAGTTGAAGTGCTAAAGTAAAATCTGGAAAAGAAAAGTAGGTACGATCAATGGCAGAACGTTGGGGCAAAATGGCGTAATTTTATTGTCAAGTGGTTGAACGTTAGGGCAAAAGGCTGTAACAGGGGACGTTTTCTGTACTAAAGATATGTGATAGCTGTGGCTATGGATATGTGACTGAGAGGGGAATAGGGCCAGAGACGTTAGGGCGTAGTGAAGGTATTGGCATATGGTAGAGTATGGTTGCGGCTTAAGGAAAACTTGAGTTGAAGTAGGGGTAAGGTAATATAATGTAGTTAATGTAGTTAATAATGTGGCACCTATGGTAATATGGCACCCAAGGTAATGTGGCCTCCTGTGGTGATGTTCACCCCAGGTCTTCGATCCATGACACAGCGGACGCGGCGAGATCTTCGTGTAAGAGATAGGCGTATATATGAAATGAATAATTCTGGTTTTACATTCGCATCAAGGCCATCTAGGGGAGAATGAGATATGATACCGCACTTTGACTTTGCTCTATAAATTATGATTGAAATTTGATTTCGATCTGTATATTTTTGAAGGTCAAGCTTACATTATCAGGGAAAATATGTTATTACTCCAAACAGCTTTCTAATTACGTCATTATTTGAAATTTGATTAATTGATGAATGTTGCATATTAGCCAGATTACCCCATACAGTTTGTTACGTCGGCCGTCATATCACTGCCGTTTATTTAAACAATATGAACATTGTAAAATGAAAAAATATATAATATAATAATTTTGTCTAGTGTAATGTCACGAAAAAAAAATTATTTCAGACATTTTCAACACCGAATAAATGTTTTGTTATTAATTAAAGTAAATTATGTGGCAAAAGCCGTTATAACCTGTTACTCCCTGCTGAAATACATGGGACGCGCCGCAGCGCGGTTTGATGCCCCAAATGTAACGGTGCAAGATATTATTAATTTTAATATATTTAAAACGTTTATAGAAACAAATCATGATACCAGAGGTTTAATAAAATACTTCACCTATTAAAACCTAACTCTGTCATGCTTCAAGTATTTCAAAATATGCTTTAAGTACCTAACTTCAGACAAGGACTTTTTTATCTGTTTCCGACATAACTGTTTTTTCATAATTACTCTTCTGACGCATATGTTAAAACAGAAATTGCATGAAATCATTATTTTTCCAAACATAGAAAGCTATTTTACATAAGAAATAATTAAGAAAATAAAAAAATACGTGCATCATTTCTAATATTGTCATCGTACCCCGCACCGGCAACTGTGCCGCAGCACCATACCCTACTCTCCCCTACTACTGATCCGACTCTTATACCTTAGCGACATTTTTTCGCAATAACTTACGTCCGAATGTAATGAAATATCGAGTTGAAAATTTAGGAATTGACATCAAAAGCGTCAAGGATTATTTGGATAGCCTAGTATTTTTTTTACAAAAAAATATCATTTTTTGAAGAAGAAAAAAACAAGGTAAGTCTAATTCTGTATTTTATTCTTCAGGTCATACAAAAAATTGAAGACAGTAGTCAGTGAATGAAAAAAGGTCTCTTTTGCTTCCACTGCTTTTAGCGCCATCTCTAAGGGCTTCCGGTGCTACCATGACTGGATGTAGGTGATTGTGATCGTTCTCTTCGTGGTTGATTGGGTGGAGAGGAAGCACCAACTATGAATCCATGGCTATCCTTGTGCACCAAAAATTCTACTCCATTTATACTAGCAACATGCGTGGCGAGACTTCCATCTTGTGCTGGACCAATATTCTCAGGTAATGTGTGAACATCAACTACGCGTCCGTAACAATCTGATTGAAACTTAAAAGTTACCTCATTACCTACAACACCTACAGTAGTTACAAAATATCGATATTGAGCACGACTGGGGTTTCGAAAAGTTATATAGCCATTAAATACACGATGACTATTAGCCATTTCTTTAAAAATATTTGGCTCTACGTGTAAATATATCCACGGTATTCTAAAACAAGCGTTTAATTCTGGAAAAGAAAAGAAAAGATTTCTGTAGAAGAAAATTTAACTCTTGTGTGAAATGTGTGAACTGTGTATGGTACTCCACACCCGTTGGATCTTTGGATATTGTACAAATTGTAAAATTTTAATGCATAAATTACTTTTTTTTATTTAACAAAATTGATCTACAGTATTACAAGTTATAAAAACCTTCAAAACGTAAAAGCTGTATCAAGGTTTTTTCTTTTTGTGAAGGGGTGGGAAGGGGTCTCAAAAAATTCAATATTATGGATATTTTTTGTGTGAACTCATGTCCATAAGAAATGAGATGTTGAGTAGAAAGTTTGAAAAATTAAATACAAAGGAACTAAAAAGGTTTAGCTGGTCCTAAATGTTTATAATTAAAAAAAAAAGAAATTTCTGTAATTATAAACATTTACGACCAGATACATGACGTTATGAAATATTCGTGAAGTAAATATATGACTTTAATGTGAAAACAATTAAAATTGAACAATATTTGTTCAAATTAATGTGAAGTTAAATTTTTTTGATTCTCAAAAATGACGAATAATACCCTGATGGAAACGAATTTTCACAATGAAGTAGAAATTTATATTTGATGTATTTTACGAAAAACTAATAATTATTGTATCCTTTTCATATTTTGGAAACTTGGTATGTTTTTTATTCATATAATGACTCGAATTGTAGTAAATATAGACTTACCAACCAGAATGAACAAGACCGCGAATGCAAGAAATAGATTGCTAATATAGATCTTCATTTTTTTCCAATAGATTTCGTGTAGGGTAACTGGTAAATATGTTCTATATTCACAGTATCCGGTTACTCATCTGTACTAGTATTCACAACTAAAGTTAAAAGTAGTGAGCTTTTCGATTGTTTTCGAAGTAAATGGTAAAGTAAATGTTTGTCTTATTTCTTGAGTAAAGTTGGAAACACTACACAATCATTTCTATTTTTCACGTCTCCCATTTCCGTAACCTTGTTTTGATTAATAGATATACAGTTCCTAATAGATTCATATATTTTCACTGAGTGATTAGTACCCTCGAGTGAGGCTCTAAAATATAAGAATTTTATTAGTAGAATGCCCAACTTTCTTTCCTTTCTTCTTTATTAATATTTCAGTCACAGTTTAAAGTCAAAAACGCTTTGCACACCTGAAGCAAAATTTCTTCGAGGTCGATGATTCGTGAAAGTTATATCGTCTTAAAAACCGGCTTTGTAATTTCGAGGCTAGCTCCACGCCCTCCTTTTCCGGGTTAGCTAACTTCCAGTGCTTCCTGATATAAAAGTATTTTTAGATTAACATTCACCTTGAAAAAATTGAATTCCTGATTAATATATGCCGAATACTTTCCTTCAAAGTATGTCATAAATGCTGGTATTAATGAACTAAGGAAGTAACTTCTTGTTTCAAAAGAATTTCTGAAAGAATCTAAAGAGTAAGACACTCGAAAGTAAACATAATACAAATATATAGAAAGGCGGCTTCAACAAGTTTTAATGAAATCAAGAGACTCCTAGGTTGCTTATATCAATTAAAATGTTTTGCTTTTTAAAGTATGATAAAATGTTAGTTCAAGAAAATGTAGTTAGTATATTTCTAAGAACCATGTATACCTCGACGTATGCTGGGTTGTTCTAAATTTTTCCTCCCGAATTTCCATGCTCAACCCCCCCCCCCCTCCCCCCACATCCAAGTTTGTTTAAAGCTAAAAAAAAATGCATATTTTTTATTGAAAAAAGTTATATTTAGAGGTTCAGAAACCTCAATAAGTTTATCACGTATTTGCCATAAAAAAATACGTTTTTGTATATTTGATTTAGAATCGTCTTTATTTAGTGTATCGAGTGGACTACCAGCATTGTTCTTCACAATTCAGCCGTCTGATAGTATATAACCCCACATACAATTTTTCGCCTTAACTTCGCTTAAACCTAAGCAACCAAGGGCCTCCCCACTCTTAGGTAAAATATTGTATGCGGGGTTATACTATCCAGAGGCTTTCTTTGAATTTGCATGCTTATTTTCCTTCCCAAATTTGTTTAAATCTACACAGCAAATTATATTTAGAGGTTCCGCAATCCAAATTCCGTTTATTATCACATATTTTCCATAAGAACAGAATACGTTTCTGTAAATTTTATTCAGCACTGTCAAAATTTGGTGTCTCGAGTTGACCCTTGAGCCACCGGATGGTATAATTCCACATAAAATTTTTCGCTTGAACATCGGTCAAATTCTAGCAACCAAGGGCATCTCCACTCTCCAGTAAGATATTTTATGTGGCGTTACACTATTCTGAGGCTGAATTAACCATAGAATACAAACCAAAAATTACTTTTCAAATTTCACCCATACTCTTTTATAGGGTCCCCAAAGACCCCCAAAAGTGAAAAATTGGTTTTTGCGAGTTTCTGGGGTTAGTTATAATTTTCTAGCTGCTTATTTGGTAGAAATTGTTTATAATAATTGTTTGAAAAATTTATTATTGTTTAAATCTTCTCTCATAGTATGAGTAATGCTGGGAATGCGTGGTTTTTCTGAAATTTTCAGCTTTTCCTTGACTTTTTCGTTATGAGCAAGTAATAAATGAACATCAAGAAGAATCATTTTTTAATAATATTACATTTTTTTCGCAACGAAGTAATTTCACTCTTTTTTTAATGTTTTAAAAATAGTAATTTAAGGAAAAGTTGTCATCGACGATGATATAGATATATAGTTAAGTTAAAGACGTATCAATGAAATTCTTAATTTCTATGAAGTCTAGTGTGGAATAAAAGGTAAATAAATCATTTTTAACTACATTTTTGAAACAATTTATTATTGTTTATAGCATTTTTCTCTTAAAATAATGCTCGAAACCCCCTCTGTGGGATGCGTAATTTCGAACACTCCTTACGCTGCGAAATCAAATTTTCCTACACGGTTAGACTACGAAATAATGATTGTTTATTATTTCAAATAATTAATAAGTTAGGCTTAATTATCATTTACGCAATCAATAAATAATTAAAATAAATTAAATAAATCATTTATGTTCAAATTTTATTTTCTAGAATATCGTCAATATTATACATAGCATTATACATATTATAATCATTATAAATTCAATATAAATTTATGATAACTTGACTATATAATTCAGTTAAAAGAAATATTTTTAAACATTCTTCAAAAAATCGTTCTTGAAACTGCAGTTCTTGTATTAAAATTTCTATCACCTTCAACAATTATTGTTTACTATCCTAAATATGTGATAGTCTACAATTAATTATTGCTTGAGCATATATGCAGTGTATTGTAATTTCCCAAATCTTTTATTCAAAAAAGATTATTTTCTGAATTCACCTCTGTAATTTTTGTTCAAGTCCAAACCGTGATTCTATCTAGAAACTAGCTAAAATCTGGACAATCTTTATATATTCAAATTCGTAACGAACTCCTAGATAGCGCCAAGAATGGGACTAGACAGCAAAAAGGTTTGAATCAAACACGTAGTAAAACTAGAAAGTGCCAGTGTAGCGCCAGGCTAGTATTGCGTAAATAGACAGACTTGAGAAAAACTGTACTGGCTTTAGCATGATTCAAGAGTTTCAAGACTGCCACGAAATTTTTCCACACGGGATCCCGCAGGTAACAACGACCTAGAAGCCGCAGCAAGAAATACCAGAGTATGAATACTCATACGGTGTCCTGAAATACCGGGCAACCTCTCAGTATAAACTGCCTTTTTCACACAAGCCGGTCTTTGTGGGTACGGACCCTTCAGTTCCCTAGTTTTTCGTGGAAATAAGATGAATCCCAAAAATACAACAACAAAAAAAGAAGCACATGAAGAAAGATACCCTTAATGGCACGCTCCGTGCATACTTCTTCTTCTGGTCTGTGTGGTACCTAACACCTCGAGTGTTACGGCTGGAAATGGGACTTTAATTATTCCCATAAACGAGAATACAGCTAATGAGGAGGCTGAATGCAAAAAAGGCCCCAGGAGGAAAAAATATTGTACTGCTGCCAGAAGGAGATAACATCGCCAGTAACTTATGTAGCGAGGTGAAACAAACCCTCAACTAGACACCCGTAAACGATCTGTTCTGATGGCAGCACTACTATTTAAGACAGGATAGCTAAGAGAAACAGGGTTGTTGATCCAGGTAACTCATACACCCTCGCCCTTCAAAGCCACCTGAAAGTGGCTATTGTACCTGAGGGATTCCCGCAAGATAAACTCAACTCAAAACAAGCAATTGCTATTGAGGCAGCCCTCGAGACTAGGATCGGCGGCGTAAAACCTGGTGGCATTATCCTGAGGTTTGAGGACTGCAGTAGTATAGCAAGGCGGCTATGACTTCAAATATAGATAGATGGCGCCACCCGTCGCATATTACCGATACCAACAGATGGCGCCACTGACCAAGGGAGGGCTCTGTTCGTACTAAGTTACCGACAGTCGATAAAACAGTGAGGTTGGTAATGCAGATTCCTGCTGAGATAGCATTGTACCATCGATCAGTAAAACAGAGAGGTCGGTATTTTAAAGGTTATGTTCCATGCTGAGTCGATAAAACAGTGAGGTTAGTATTGGAGATTCAAGCTAAGTTAACATTATAAGGTTATGTTCCATGCTAAGTTACCATTGATCAGTAAACCAGTTTATTACACTCGGTCGGTAAAACAGGTAAGTCGGTAATTTTTATAGTATTGTTTTGGCATATGTCGTTAAGGTAGGGAGCCATGTTACCATCAGTCGGTAAACAGGTAAGTCGGTAATTCTGTATATCATCATTTGAGCATACGTCGGTAAAGTAGGCAGCCATGTTACAATCAGTCGGTAAAGCAGGTAAGTCGGTAATTTTTTACATCATCATATCGTCTCTTGACGCTCTTTGGTGGTACTATTGACTTCAGGCCTTGGAAACAGAATCTAGGGGACTACTCAATAGAGAGCTAGCTGGAGAGCCAGCGAAATCCTCGATCACCTCATGCAGGTGCACTTCTCTAATTCCAAACCTAGGTACCTATCGGAGGGAGGGGATGTTGGGCCCAACTCCTCTGACGGCCAAAAACGTAGGGCCAATGGGGATGACTGGAGGATGGCAAGCCGGATAGTAACAAAATCGAAAATTAGATAGATCATCCGTCGCTTCGACTCATTTAAGGTTGCTAGTGGAAATGGTATATTCCCGTTGCTGATTCAAGAAGGTTTTGATATTTTTATAGGACCAATGTCTAACATTTTAAGGGCGCGCATAACTATGGGATATACCAAAGCCAGGGAGAGACTCTTACTATGAGCCTAAAACATTAAGACCAATAAGCCTAACTGCCTGACTGCAGACTCACCAGTTTCTAAACATAAACCAAGAGTGTACAAACATGCGCAGCCATCGAGACCTAATAATATAGGTTTTATGAAACTTCAAGCCACTTATTGGACGCACTCGAACTACACATATGCGCGCACACTCGCGCCGCGTGTTTGGGCGAGCGTGTGTGCGGGCCACGTGCAGGCGAACCTACATCCCGGTTCCCAGATTTGTCGAGCAAGCTATTAAAATTCGCATATTATTCACGAAAAGACATCAATTTCCGATTCATTTTTCTCATATCCGAGACCTACACTGTTAAAAAAATCTGATCGAAATTTAATATACATGTGAGTAAAGTCATTTGCACATACCGTACATTAATTTTAATATACCATCATGTTCTAAAATTAATATACATCTATATTAAAGTCGGTAAAACAGAATGCGCGAAAACAACAAGTCCTTTGATACCTTCAGATCTTGTCAAATTTAAAAAAATAAAGCAATAACCTTACATTCGTCGACTAAATTCTTACTTACAATTAAAGTGCAACGTACGGGTGGAATTATTCCTAAAATTCGCTGCGAATGTTAGAATTTTAACGTGAGTATCGGTGCTTGGAGGTTAGGTTTCTTAATTATTTGTTTAATTGAACTTGTCTCTGAAAAACCAGTGTAGTTTACATTCATCTAGGAGAAAATATTCTTTTTGATCATTTATAATTGAAAATTGCTGCCAGAATTGTTTTTAATTTTTGTAAAGTGCAAATATCGGACTTTTCTGATAAATGATCAATATGCGGTATATGAAATTTAATAACATAGTCTCTTAATGGCGATTCCGTATACCTAGGTTTTAGATTTAATATACAAATGTATATTAAATGTATATTAAAATTGCAAACATTTTTAACAGTGTAGCTACTAGTTCGTGCCTTTCTCCAGGACAAATTTCTTCCGTGTAGCGATTGGAGCATTTTTAGATATATGTAGAGGGTGCCTTCAGTAACACCCCTACTAAATCTATATTCAATTCTGCTTAGTAACATATTGTAATTTTCATGTTAAGGGGATTTATTAGACTCAGAAAACGGTATTCCAGTTTCTGGCTGCACAGTTGAATATTTTTGTCCGATTTTTTGCATACGTCATCTAAATATTATTTTGTTTTGCTGACAAGAGCCTGTTTTCCAAAAAATGTTTATATTTTGTTTATTAATCAAAAAGGTAAGTACAATAGCAAAGACGCTCAGTATTAGCTGTGTGAGCGTTTTCTAAGCCTGTCTGTTGGACACTTGTCAGATGAAAGGTGACAGATACCGCGCGGCGAGTCGAATCACCTGGAACAAATGACCTTTTCATTGTTATGAGATTATAAGATTTCAATTCGAAGAATTTGTTTATTCATATAATTAGAAGAAAGTAAAAAATGTCAAAAATTACATTTTTTGGAAAACAAATTCTCCCGGCTTCAATAATGGTTGAGCCCGCATAAAGCTGATAGGGTGCATTACTTCTATTAGCAAAAAAACTTCGAAAAAATATTTGGAAGGATAAAAAAGGTGGGATTTTGCAAAACATATTTTTTAATAATTTCAAAATTTAAAGAGAACAGAGAAAAATTATTTCCTGGATAACCCCACCTTTGTTCTTTTTACCTATATTTTTTTACAATTTCTGCTCATATAAGGAAGATGCCGTATCAGCTTCATACGAGCTAAATCATGTTAGAATGCCGGAAAATTTTGTTTTCCTATGAATGTAATTTTTCTCGTGAACGATGAAAGATATCGAAAAAGAACAACAGATATTTCTCATTCAACTTTTTTAGACGTGCAAACATTCATTTTGTCATTTTTTATGTGTCATTGTTTACGAGAAGATGTAGAAAAATTGATTGTATGAAAAAAAATTCTCCTGGCCACAAAAATTATTTAGCCCGCATAAAACTCACAAGATATATTCTTCGAAGCACAAATTAAATAAAAAATTGGCAACAAATATAAGGTCAGCTTTTTGAGAAAATCGGCTTGTCATTTTTTCCGCAAAACACCTGCCATTATGTTATCTTAAAACCTTTTGTAAATTTTCCTGCGGAATACGAAAGAAGACAACAAACGCTATAAGAATCCAATGGAATGCGAGAAAAATATCTCAATAAGGTTGACAGTTATAGAGGTTTTGAGAAAAAATTTGTGTTTTAGGAAAAAAAAAGAACAAAATTCCAACTTAACTTAACTTCTTAAAAGAATTTCTAAAATTAAATTTCTTCAGAAAAATGATCTCCTTTCGATCCGTTGGGATTCGAATGCCAGGTCAACTGATTGCCAATCAGGAGCTCTACCACTCAGCTACTAGAGAGATCGGAAGAAAAATCCTTTTTCTGAAACGCGCTTTCTTTTGCAAGATATTATGTTCTCATACATGTCAATTTATACTAGGAATCTGTATTATCATCGGAGATGGTAAGGTGATTTTTGCAAATCGGAAAAATATGTATCGTCTAATTTTCTCTAAAAAACAACATATTTCGTTCCCTGAAGATTCTGTGACTTCAAGTATAGAATCTGTCTGATTTGAAATGGATTCGGTGAGAAGAACATTTATATAAACCTTCAAAGAATGTAATGTATTGAGTAAACTCCAAAGAATTTAAAGTTATTTTATAGTAATTACTAAAATTTTAACCTTAGAATCGCTTGTGCGCGGTCGAAATGAAGTAAGTGCCAAGCCAAACAAGTGCACTTTATGTGTTTTGACTTCTCATTAAAGTTGCAAAATGCACTCAATTGTTTTTTAACCTTAAAATATTTTCATAAAAATCACTAGTACACCAAATTTCACTGTGCACAAGCATTATTTATATGAAATCAAAACCTGAAAACGAGTTTACCTCGATTTGGGAGAAAATGGCGCTTACTTCATTTCGAGCGCGGACAGTCACAATGTATAAAGGGATTAGAAAGAAATTTTAAGCGATTTTAAAGCTATCAACCACGAAAAAAAATGTCTATGCTAAAGGTACAATAATGATAGTCCAAAAAGGGACAGTATAGCTTTTTTGTAAAGCTTACCGATTTTTTCTCAGATTTCACTGAATTTTCAGTAATTTTACCAATTTACGGATACTTTATATAAACTTTACGGACTTTTAGATTAGATTGTATAGTGAAAAGATGCCAACTTCACAATAAAGTTCAGTAATTGTAACAGAAAATTTCTGTAACTCATGAAAAACTAAAAATTCTGTAAAACTCTGCAGAAAGTTCGGTGATCTTTCCAGAAAATGTATGCTATCCCTATTATAACTGAAAAACCTGTAAGTTCAGCACATTTTTTTCTGTGTGAGAGTAGAACGTCCAAAACAATGTCGCTCTTTTGTGTTACCTAATTTCTTTCTCAGAGTTCTTTGTAAATACTGCGTATCAGTTATTGAAGTGTTAATATCAGTAACAACACAGTGTATAGTGTGTCTCAGGCCTGTCAAAAATTGTAACTTGTAGGAAATTTATATATTTTTACGAAATTCAAAATAGTTGTGTCACCTTAAAAATGTAACGAAATACATATTCATGTTATTTAAATGTTCATTTATTATTATTAATTATTCACATTTAAAGAAATATATATTGTAGAGCTAAAATAAACATGTGACAAGTGTGAATAAAGCGCTAATGAAATGGAAATAATGTGGACAGAGATTTTTAAAGTATAATTTCTCATTCATTTAACAGTTTATGTGAAAATGATATCAAGACTAAAGAGGCCTAACTGCAATAAAAATAAGTGGAGTTACTACCAGAATTGGATGTTACATTTTAATTTTAATATTTTCTCAAACCTTGGATTTCAAATTTCAAATGTCAACACCTCTTTCGAAAACAAACATTATAATAATTTTTTTCCGTTTATATATAGATAGAATATTTACTACTCACGTTTTGAACCCCATTTTTTCTTTGGTTCAAATAAATTTGTATCTCATTTCAATGTTCATTATTTGAAATTCAAGTGCACAAAGTGAAAATTATATTTTTATCCCTTGACGGATAAACGTGTGTTCTACATCTACCCGTGTGGAAAAAATTTGGTGGCAGTCTTAAGTAGAGAGATCGTCTGGCTAGTCCGAATCTAGACCGTCTACTTAAGACGGTCTGACAGGGTGTTGGCCTTGGCCCTCTCAGACGGACTCGATTGAAAAATTTTCAAAGTGTCGTCGAAACGGTCTGGCTTGGCCCCTCTCAGACGGTCTGGATTGAAAATATCTAGTTCGTGGCAGTCTTCAGTAGAGAGACCGGCTGGCTAGTCCTAACCTACAAAATACCAGAGAGGCAGATATATATCTATGTATTTACATCGTACTGAATTTATTTCTAGCAAGATTTTCAACAAGTTTTGAGATGGACAATGATGAGTTGCGAAAACGACGGGCTTTTGGGTCTCTTCTTAACTTCTAAAACTCTTAAATATATTTCACACTGACTCTAACTTTTCCGAATATTTTATAAAATTCTGTAAAATAACAAAATTGTCTTTAAAATTTTCTAGATTCTTTTTCGACACATCTGATATATTCAAATATGTTTTTGAATTCTTGTTATGAGTTTTAGAAGAATTATGTTCATATAACTTTAAAAATAAACTGATACCGACTTCATTTGAATCTTGCCGCTTTGAGCTGGTAGTTCGGAAGAAAACCGCCAGGGCGCGACGCGCCGCCTCTCTCGCAATAGAAATAACGCGACGAGTGTTTAAGACAGCAGTCGACGCGAAGCAAAGCATATTTACCTGGCGCAGAGGAAGGAAGGATTTGGAAGGGTACCGGCTGCTGCGATCAAAGAAGAGGATTATGTTTCGTCAATATAGTATAATTATAGACTATTCCTGTAATTCTTATACTTTTTTACCTTCACTTTTTCTATGGTCTAATCTAGACCATCGCATGGTAAAAGCGTTACACGTCTGTCCAGCGTCTGATTAGCTGGTCTAGTCCGGACGAGCTGATCAGCGGCTGGTAGCGCCGTCTAATCTAGACCATCTCATGGTTAGGGCGTTACACTTCTGGCCAGCGGCGCTATTAGACCGTCTGTCCAGCGTCTGAACAGACACAAGATGGTCTGTCCAGCGCCCGGCCAGCGCCACGAAATTTTTCAACACGGGTATATGAGCATAGTTTTATACTAATGAAATATTATGATGTTCAGTGACTGCTCTAGTAAGCACAACTCACAATCTTTACTAGTAAACTGCTACTTCATTTAGTAAGTCTCTTTATTCGAATTACGAAGCCTCCCTAATCATTAATTTTTAACTAATTACTACTTATTCAGATTTAGGGAGTAGGTGTCAACTTTTCAGCATAGCTATACTTTTGTATGCACTTCAAATTTTCCATCATTACTGCAAATATTAAATGATTTTCATGAATTTGTCTTTCACTTTCTTCTAATTATATGACTGAACTAATTCTGCTAATTGAAATTGAATCACGCCATGCGTTCATAGTTTTGGTTTTTGTAACCAGCCTTAATCTCATAACAGTAAAAGGATCATTCATTGTAGGTGATTCGACTCGCCGCGGGGTATCTGTCTCCTCTCGTTTGACAAGGATCCAACAGCAAGTTCAGAAATCGCAGACACAGCTGACACTGAGCGTCACCTTTATTGTGCTTACCTTTTTGATTATTACACAAAATATAAACATTTTTTCGAAAAACCGCCTCTTGTCAGCAAACAGAATAATATTTAGATGACGTATGCAAAAAATCACACAAGAATACCGTTTTCTAACTCTAATAAATCCCCTTAATAAGTGGCTGCGCTGTACACTATGCGGCAGGATTGTACAATCTTTTCTCCACGGTTGCAACTTGAGAGTGAAGGTAAAAAGTTTTTTTCTGCAGGGAGTAGTTTCAGGCTCCACCGTGCGGGCACTCCTCATTGATAATTTGATTTGTAGGTTAAATGAATCAGGTTTTTATTCGCAAGGGTACGTAGATGACCTATTTATACTGGTGACAGGAAAACATGAGAGAACTTTAGTCAAGCTCTTACTACATGCTCTCAACATTGATCTGTTAGCATAAATAAAACTGAACGGCTGGCAAAACAACACGTTGATGCGGTAGTAAAAAAAGGCCAAAGCAGCCTTTTGGGCTTTCAGATGCGCAATTGGAAAAACCTGGGGACTCAAATGTAAGGTAGTTTACTGGTTATATATGGTAATTATTGTTATTATTATTATACCATTAAGCCATATGCCTTCCGGGGTAAGCGTGACTCACTCGGAGAGGAAGGGAGTAATGACGAGAGGGTATACATTTTTTAGATTAATCTAGAATTTCCGTCTTGTTTAATTAAATAACACGTTCATTCCGCAACACTGCTCTGACCCAGTTCGCTGATCAATCTCTATAGCGTACACCCCAGGCGAAGAGCTACACGAACTCATCATGTGAAGCTCTTCATTCGAGCCCATTATTATTCAAGGTCTTTTGTTTCAGGCGTTATTCACTCCACTGACACTCATCTTCATGCATTTCTTATAAACTATTTCTCGCCACGCTTTTCTGGCATGGCATACTTCTTTAGCTTCCTTCACTTCCATGTGTTTCCAAGGCTTCTTATGTCTCTTTGAATGAGGGTCTCATTTACACATTCTAACCATTGTTTTCGCAGTCTATCTCTGGGCACGCTGCCATTTACTTTACCTTGATATACTTGTTTCGTCAATTATTTATCTTTTATCCTCTCAACACAGACAAACCATCCTAATGAATGTCTTTCATACCTGTCAAATAGTGTCTCGTCGATACCACATTCTTTGAGGATTCTTTCGTTACTAACTTTGTTGATTAGCGTTTTACCGCACGCCATGCGCAGGTATTGCATGCCAAACGCGTTAATTTTACTCTCATCCTTTGCTTGGTATATCCAGGCTTCACCACCGTACAGCACAGTGGCTGTAAGTGAAGAATTATTTATCGCCATTTTAGCTTTACCTGATATATTTTTACTTCTGATAACAGATCCCGCTCTACCGATAACTTTCTTACCCTTATCTATACGCATATCTATCTCTCCATCTATCTTTCCGTCATTAGTGAATAGACTATGAAGATATATGTACTTATCAACTTGTTCTATTGTCTCATCATTCAGGACAATATTGCATATTGTTTTCTCATCCTTTCCTTCAATCATCATAATTTTTTTTCACGTTAATTTGGAGGCCCACGTTCCTTATATTTGCATTCAGTTTGTTCAACATTCATTGCAGGTCTTCGATTAACTCTGCCATAATAACCTTATAATCTGAGAACGCTAACCCACGCACCCTCACTGTCCCGAGATTCACACCTTCTTCGTCGAAGAGGTTCATTCTTAGACACTTGTCCATGAATATAATAAATAGCCATGAGGACATAATGCATCCGTGCACCTGCATATATTGTTTTTATTTCTGCATATATTGTTTTTATTTCTGGTAGAAGCCATGCATTGACTCCGTACTCTTTCAGGACTTTCCAAAGTTTACTTGTTCCCACCTAGTCAAACGCTTTTGCTAGATTATCAAATTCACAGAAAACTTCTTTATTTACTTTTAAACATCTTTCTGTGATCTGCCTCAAGCTGAATATTTGATCCGTGCATGATGTTCCTGGCATAAATCCACTTTAAACTTACCACATCTTTTCTTCAGTTATTTTCTTTATTCCGTGAATAAGTATTTTTCAATATATTTTGCTTACGGTACTTAGTAATATGATACCTCTTTAATTATTACCGTTGCTTTTATCTCCT
Organism: Andricus curvator; assembly: GCA_932195095.1. Taxonomy (NCBI): domain Eukaryota; kingdom Metazoa; phylum Arthropoda; class Insecta; order Hymenoptera; family Cynipidae; genus Andricus; species Andricus curvator. The sequence goes on along the minus strand of CAKNYM010051877.1, from coordinate 302,603 downwards.
TTTCTTTTGTATATTGGGATGATAATCGCCTTTTTCCAGTCATCTGGAATTTCTCTCACCTCTATACATAAATTTATCAACTCGCACAGCCTGTAAGGTATGTCGCTACCTTATTGGGGAATTTCAGCGTTAATACTGTCTACACCAGCAGCCTTACCTTTCTTTAAGTTATTAATCATATCTCTAACCTCAGAGACACAGACTCTCTTAACCGGGTTTTCTAACATATCGTGTTCTATATCGCAGTTGTGTTGCTCTATAGTTTCACCTCCCAATAATTACTTGAGAGAGTTTTCAAAGCGTCGTTTATTCCTTCTGTATGAAATAGAATTTACCCCTTGTTATTTCTTATGCTAACTAACTCTGTACTCCTACTTCCTTTCATACTGATCAACGTCAATTTATAAAACAGCTTTTCGCTTCCTTCAAAATCGATTGGCATTTTCTTTTATTGTTCTGCTGTGATTTTATCTTTACTTTCCTTTGCTAGTAGTTTTACTTTCCTCCTTTTGTCTCTGTAATCATTTTCAAGTTTATTTCTCTCCTCATCGCTAAGGTCTGTGAAGTTCAACTGTCTTAGTTACGATTGTTTCTTTAGGTGGGCTGCTGCGCGGATTTCATCATTCCACCATGCATCAACAAACATTCTTCCTACAACCACAGTACCACACACTTTGGTCACACCTTTAACAATGATATCACGGAGCATAGTCCATGTGCCCTCTATATCTTTATTGCGTATTAGCACCTCCCAAGTTACCCTATCTATGCGTTCGTATACCCTATTCTGAAAGTCTATTCGCACTTCCGGTTTATGTAATTTCTCGATTTTGACTCGCGTTTGTTTCGTCTTCTTGGTTCTCTTTCTTCTCTATCCTTGACCTAAGTTCATTTTTGAGACTAGAAAGTAATGATCAGTATTGCATTGAGAACCACTCATAACCCTCGTATCTTTGATTAGCTCATGTGGATCATTTCATGCCTGAGCCAAGTATTTGTTATGAACAAGCCCTTTTCTAAGCATAAGCTAACTAATTTGTCTCCGTTACCATTTGTTTTTTGATCCCCAAAATTGCCCAGCGCCCTTTCTGTACCCTGACGTTAAACACCAACCCATCCATTCATATATCCTAGTAGAGTGATTCTTTTACCATGATCGCAAGTACCTGTAGTATCATTTAGAGTGTCTCAGAAGGTGTATTTTACTTCACTTCTTTCACCGTCAACTGGGGAGTAGCACGCTATGATAAATAATCTTCTGATTCCCACTCTCATTTCAACCCACAACAATCTGGGAGATACAACACCATGTTCCTTGACCTGCTCTCTTGCTCTCTTATTCATAATTAAACCTACCCGTTCATTATTTATAGAGTATGCACAACTATCAATAGTTGTCGTAGGGTGGAAATTTTAGTTATAACTTCAGTCCCACCAAACTTTGGTTAATGGAGGTGGAGTGTAGGGACAGAACTGGAACCGAAAAAGTCATAGGTCTTGTGTAATGAGAAGGATACTAGCCTTCAGCAGGTTGGCAATATATGAAAAAATATGTATATCTTTCAAAAGTTTCAGAAAATGTCCCCAAAATTGATATGTTTTATTACATTTAACAGGTTTTTAAATTAAATAAGTTTTACAATATTCCATTTAGCCTTTCATGCATTTCAACAAAGCTTCATAAACTTTTTGAAAATTCCCTAACCCTTCAAAAGTTTCACAAGTTTTCAGAAACTTCAGACTCATTATAAATTACACCTGACTGATCTAGCTGCAAAAACCAGTTTGGTTAGTTTCAGGAAATAGCTGGAGAGCCTACAAAGGGTCTTTCGTCTAGCAATTACTGGATCAACGAGAACATCCCAAACAGCAGCATTGTAGTCCACCTTGGATGTGCCACCGCTGAACATTCTAATTAGGCAGAGGGCTGCGGTGGAGACATACAGACTTTTCCTAAAGGAGGATGATAGAAATTCCGCTTTCCTTGACCTGCATGATGTTATAAAGAGCGTCTTGTCAGGATAAAATCCTTTGCGTGCATTCTGACAATATGCTGAAAGAATGATCATTGATGAAGCCCTCTAAGGTGATCATCCCGAAAAGGGAGGACTGGCGTGATAAACAGAGAAAAAGCAATTTTTTTGCAACAAAATAGCAATCTCACTGGGAAATTCCCTACCGTATTTCAATCAGAAATCGTAAACGTGGGTTTATTAACCACCACATTTACATATGATGCGATAGTCAAGCTGCCATTGAATCAATGCCATTGAAAAGTGGCTTTATTGAAAATAGTGCTTGAAATGCTCACGGGCAACTGCCGCTTAAAGGAGCAGCTGACTGACATGAAAATTGACAGCGACGCTCGATGTCGAAAATGCGGCTTCCATGAGGAAACAGCATGTCACATCATCTGCGACTGTGACGTGCTTGTATGCCTCAGAGTGAATTTTGGAAAGCATATATGTGCTATGGGACTTAGATGGCCCTGCCCATTTGCAATAATAATAATCAGCCTACCGTAGGTGTTCTCGCGTTGGCGTCATGGTAGAGCTTTGAGCTTACCTCTCATGACTTTGACGGCTATGTTGGCTGTACCATTGCTAATTATAGGGTTCTTCATATCAGACAGGCTAAGAACGAAGAGGAAAGGGAATAAGATGAACACCAAAACCCATAATTTGTCATGCAGTCTTCTAAATATTTTGAAATGCTTGTCGCTTCCCGAGGATCGTCGGGGGGAACACTCACTGTGCCTGCTGAGGAAGCTTTGGCTAGCGTTAACAATTTGCAGCCAACCACCTCAACAGAACTACCATGGAAGAGCTTCAAGTGAGATACTACAATAAAAATAAATTGGTGCGCTTCTATTATGAAAGTGCGAAGTATGAAATCAAAAGCGAAAAGTGATACAACTTCACGACGATGTTTGCTGCAGTACCTTAATATACAGGAAGTTTCAGTGAGAGAACGTGTCAATGAACGACAATAAACATCAGTTCAAGGAAATTGCTTCAAACGATGAAGCAGCGGCAGTTGATGTTCTTGCTTAGCCTGATGATGATCCAGTCCCGCCAAATTCTCCATAGGCAGATGGCCTAATTCAACAAGAGGCAAAAGCAGAGTTTCAACAACCAACAAGGCGATTAAAATAGACATGTCATATGAACAGAGATGTTATGCGCCTTTATTTTTTGGTTGAGAAAAGTGGGCAAAGTGTAAAAAGAAAACACCATCGACTCATCTTGCTTAAGTATCCAGAGCGAGCTAGTTGCAAGAATAAATGAGCAGAATCTAACAGAACAAAAATGCTCAATATCTGTAAACGAATTGCTTTCGGCTGTTGAAAGAGCTGCCATCAAAATGGAAGTAGAACAGCAGCCTCCTATCAAAGAACTCCCTTTAGTAGAAGTAGACAACGAAGACCTGATTGTAGCTGAAGGTATAGGTGCTAAGGACTATGTACATCAAGTACAGGATCTACTAGGACCACATCCGGACATTAATAACGTTAATGTGAACAGCGAAATCCCAAAAAAACTACAGCACCTTGCAAGGTCGTGCTTTACTAGAGTTTAGACATGTAGAACCAACACAAAGGCATTCTCTGCCCAAGACGAACATCACTAAGGATCTGCGTGCACTAATAGAACACCTGAACAGCAAGGTTTTACCTATGAATTTGAACGCAACACTAACTGCGTAAGAGGTACAAACTCTAGTGTACTGTGCAGCTGTGGCTGCTGTTAGAACGTTAGGCCGCAGAATTAGGCCTACAAATGTAGTATTTGCCCCAGCAAGGGATCGAGATGCACCATGGTAGATCAGGTTGGATAAGGATTTCAGCAAAGTAAGGGGCAAATTAGGACGATTGACTCAATATAAGAAAGGAAATAGAACCAGAAAGCTGATTCACCATGTTACTAAAATCATCCATTTTTGGTACATCGAGACATTGGCACCAACATTATTGGATTAGATTGTAGACTCCCAACGGATGAGACTTGTTATTTTACTGCATGACTAACTACTGGTCGGGTGTTTGGGGAAAAACAAATAGAAGCAATTTCGACGCTACGTGGTTCCAACTAGAAAAAGCAAGAGCAAACAATAACCCTAAAATGGAGGTAACTAACATTACAGATTTACATGTTTCAGCCGTTTTCAAAAAGGTCAAGTAACTGGAAAGATCCAAGTCCGGACATGGTGCACAATTTCTGGTACAAGTACCTGACGAGTGTGCACCCTCCGTTGGCAAGGTGTTCTGAGAAGATCATCGAACACCCAGATCTGATGCCAGGCTTTATGCTCAAAGGTACTACGTATATGTTGCCTAAAAAACCAGACGCTAAAAATTCAGCTGAATTTCAACCAATAGCACTTGACTTAGTCCGTTTAAGATGACGAAAAGCCGGTTTCACCCGAGAAGTTTGAAAAAAAAACAATAATAATGTTCGGAAGCTATGATTTTTTCTTAAATTGTTCACTTTTTGTCCACTTTTTATTAAAATGTGGTAATAATCAATGCAAGTTCAAATAATAATTATTTAAAAAATTCATTATTATTCACAACTATCTTCTCTCAGACTTAGAGTAAGGTTAGAAAGCTGTGGTTTTCTTCTAAAATTTTGAGCTTTTCTTCGGCTTTTTAGTTATGAACAAGTAATAAATAAAAATGAACAAAAATCATTTTTTAACAGTATTGCATGTTTTGGAAATGAAGTATTTTTACTCTTTTTCTGATGTTTTAAAAATATTAATTTAGCGGAAAAAGTTGTCATCGATGATATTATAGATATATAATTAAGTTGAAAAGGTATCAATCAAATTTTTTATTTCTATGACGTCTAGTATGAAACAAGAAGTAAATGAATCATTTTTTAATTTTTTATTCCATAAAAATAGCCACCAATGAAAGAAATTGCTTAGTAAAATGATTCTCTTTGATGTTTATTCATTTTAGTTTCTAACTGAAAAGTCAAGGAAAAGTTAAAATTTTCCGAAAAAAACCGCAACTTCATGAACTTGCATTAATTATCACTCAGTCAAAGCTGAGTTTTATATGATAATTTTACTTAAATAGAGACGCACGTGACTCTCGTATTAGGATCTCGCCCCGGGTGCGTGGAAAAGCGTAGAGGAAAGCTCCCGTGCGTCCTTCTGGAAAGTCTTTAAGAGTGGGGACCGGGAGATTGGCATATACACGCAGAATTTGTATATGTTGATACCGAAATTCGGAACACTCACTTTGAGTGAAAAGTTGCACAAAATTCTGAAATTTGAGAAAAACGCAACTATCTAACATCATTCCAAGAGAATATTATTTAAAATAATAATAAATTCTTCAAACAGTTATTCTAAGCTATTCTAAGAGAATATTGTTGCAAATAAGTATAAATTGTCTAAACAATTATGTATGTTATATTTAATTAAGTATTTGCTCGCTCTGACTGAAAAGTTGAAAAATTCAGACAAAACCGCGACTTTCTAACTTTACTCTAAGAAAAAATGTCTATAAACAATAATCAATTATTTAAAAAATTTATTTGAGCATCTAATTTCATTGAAAAACAAAATTTTGATGTATTAGAAACAATTTGCACTAAAAGATACCTCAAAAAATTATAATTAGCATATTTCAAATAATTATTATTATTATTATTTGTCACAAACACTTAATGTGAACAAATAATTCAGCGTATTTGTTTGTTGTCGACAAAAACTTTTTTGTAGTAAGATTCTTCTGATTTAATATGAAAGTGATATTTATATTAGAAAATAGACATAACAAAGTAATTTAATATTGGCGTGCGAGGATTTCATTAAAAGATAATTTTACATAAAAAAGAATCAGTTTGTTCAATTTTTTAAACAAATTTGGTTTAAACAACATAATTAAGCCTGTCAGTTATAGTAAACAAAATTAATAAAATATATTAAGTCCATATATTGGATAATTTTTTTCTACACCCCATTTGTAACGTACTACAAATACATTCTGAAGAGAGTATCGTACTCTTATGCAATTGTTTATTCATATACAAGACAAATTGGGTGAGTACAAAAATTGTTCCAAAACTTAAAGTCTATGTTATTTTTTCCGCAGAATCAATCATGTCTAAAGAAACTTCTAAATCTGATAAAAATTACAGGCTGTGGACCAGATCCGCCCCACTGCGAGCGGCTTTGGGCGCTCGGACGCTGTCTCCATTACTTGCGATTTTTAGAAAAATTGATAAAAACGGACAAAAGTGGGCAGTGCTATCTTGTACAGATATCATCAAAAACAGACTGATATCTACAAATTTTTAATAATTTTAGAGAGGAGGGGGGAGAAGTGAATAACGGAAAGTAATTTTCCTTCTTTTACTTCTGTATATCTAAGAATGGTAACTATCAACGTAGCGCGATTCTGTTAAAAATCAAATCATTTGCGGAATGGGTACCTTAATTATTACCGATTAGAGTCACACAATTCTTTTGTACAATTTTCAAATTATGACAATTGGAATTTTGGCCACGGAATTAGGTCTCTTGAGCCATTGTGTACCCTAATATATACGATAGAGAAAACATAAAAACTGAATAATGTATTTATTTCCAGGTAGAAAACTTGCAAACTCAAACTGGATTATAGAATAGATGTTTCTTAATTAGTTTGTGTAGGACGCGGTAATAAAACTGGAATTGATCGCTCCAGGGAAAAATGAGATACTAAGAATTAACCAGAAAACTGAAATCAAGAGCAGGACATGATGTATAACTAAACGAAAAAGTAAAACTATTTTAGAAAAAAAAGATTAAGCTAAACTTTTATTATAATATATAGAATATATTCGTGCTTCCATTATATATTGTATATACTCAAATACATTTTTTGCGCGTTTTAACAAATTCCCTTAAAAAAAGACACCTAAAGAAGTCAAAGCGACTATCGTTGCGGAAATTCATGACCATTCTATCTTTGAACATACTGTTTATGGGTCGTAAAAAGTAATCTTCCCATAAACATAAAAGAATCGCAAAAAAATCGGATTCTATATTGACTCACATGTTTTAGAATAATCTAAAGAATCTTACGTCGTTCCCCCGTAACTCGAGGAACCTCGTAAACTCTACGAGGTGTCTATTTCCGGTAGAAAGAAGCTCGGAAAGTAAGAGCCATGAGGCCTGACTTTTATTTATGAACTATTTGCGGTCGCACGATTTACGAGCAGAATCGGAAAAATGCATATAGCGCTCCTCCTGGTATCAGGGAAAAAATAAAATAAAACAAATTATCGCATTCGACAGTGGTATGTTTACATTATATAAAAATATAAACTTATTATTTCTTATATATGTTATTGTGAATGTCCTTCGGCACCCTTCCATTTATAAATATGATTTTTAGAGAGATAACACTGTCGAATAAACTGATTGGTTTTATGTTATTTTTATTAAATATTTCCCATTGTAAAATTTCATTCTTTAATTTAAGGAATCATCGATTTTATTTATTAATTTCACATCTATACTAATAATTTCCAGTCCATAATATACTCATAAGTAATTTATTGCTGTGTATACGAATATTATAAGTCCATAATTAATTTGAAAGGCCTTTCAACAAAAATTCTGCCTCCTAGCATTTCTTGTTCTTCTACCCTTCGGGATGTAAGGGAGCTACTGGAAATGGGATATGGTTGTATTTTCACTTTTCACATAATAAAAAGAAAGGTTACTGAAAATTTGATATAATTGTAATTTACTTTTCACATAATGAAAAAAGCTACTGGAAAAAGGGTAGGGTTGTTTTTCTACTTATGCCCACCCTTTTTCCCTCTATTAAAAATGTGATACGATTGTATTTTCACTTTTTATATAGTAAAAACAAAGGTTACTCGAAATGGGATATGGGTGTATTTTCACTTTTCTAATAATGAAATAAAAGGCTACTGGAAAAGGGTGAACAATGTGTTAGACTACTTGAAAAGGGGTCAAGGTGTGAACGAACCTTATCTTTTCTTCAGAGTATAGCCTCTTTAACAAACACACTACCCCCTAGCCCCTAGAATATCTTTTTTTGCATTTTTCATTTCAGTAAGTAGTGTTTTTCAGTTTTAACCTTGAAAGTTTCACCCTGAAATTCATTTTATACTTATTTTTTATTGATTCTAAAATGATTACATTTTTAGCACGTCTTCAGTTAGAAGCCACACGGTGATAACAAATTGATAGCTCAGCGTCGAATGCCGCCTTTGTCCTCAATCCCTTGAAAGCATCAAATTTTACGTTGAAAATCCAAAAGAAAAACCTAATCCACTTTCCACCATGTTCTCACTTATGCACTTCACTCTCCACGAATGTTCGAAATATCGGAAAGCATTTTAAACTTATTAAAAATATGTTTAAATTCAATAAACACCAAATTTGACGCTGAACGGCTCAACGACATTCGCTCACTCCGGAAATGGTCTCGGCCTTTTAATTTTCACGCGCATAATATTGGCCCTCCGCAAAAGGTCATCTACTCCTCCGTGGATGGTCGAAATGAGGGAAAACAAGATTATCGTATTGACCATCCCGGAAAGATACCTTGATTATCCTGATAGTGAGTATGATTTTCTTATAACAGACTGGCCATACAATGAGAGTCTCGCTCACTATGTAGAAAAAATTATGGAAGGCCCTTTCGACCATCTAGATCTAGAAGAAAGGACTGACTCTCTAAATTTTGACTATCTAATTTTGACCATCCACTTTTCTCCATGATACAGGTAAAAAAATTACTTTTTTTAGTATAACATTCCTAGAACAGATGGCCGTTCGAAGCTTTGTAACGAGAGGAGCTGCGAGGCCGAAAGGGAGAATATGCTCAGTCATGCATGGCGAACAGTTCGAGGGACGCACTCTCAGCACGTTAGTTGCATCAGGTTGCGCCATGGTTCCAAATTCTGCAGAAATGATTCATGCAGCCTTGCGTCTTTACGTTTGGATTCCTCCGATTTAGGACCAAAGCAAGCGATGCCGGAAACCGGCCTTACATTGTAGGATAAAGAGTTTCGAAATCGATAGAATTGTTGAAAAGAAATTTTCGAGAAATAAATATTATAAAATAATTCTAAAACAAGATAAACAAGAATAAACATTTGCAATATTTTGAAGCGTCCAAATGACAAGATTCTATATCGAACATGGAAATTAAAAGGTTCTATCTATAGTGTAGCAAACTCACGAAGCGTCAGAGTTCCATATAAATTGCATTCGGAACACAAGCACTCTCGACGTTACACATATAACCTTTTATTTATGTCATTTTATTATAACTTGTATTTAAACTCCGTAACTTTCATATCGTTTAATTTTGATGGTCAATAACTTATTTCTTCAAGATGGGCACCGAATTTGACGGAGGTTACGAAGGCGTTTGGCACGCGTCTCTATCCGAGATGAAGTACAGAAAAGAGGAGCAAGAATGGAGGTAATTAGATTGGAGAAGGAGGAAAACCGACGAGTAGAGAAGGTAAGAGGAAAAGCAGAGGAAGGTGATTTGTGAGAGAAGTAAGGTAATAAGAGGAACAGCATGTCGATGTTTTTTCATCTTTTTCCATCTCGGTTTCATTTTGTCTTCAATTCTGGGCTAATTTAAGATCATTTTAGAGACAATAAGTGAAGCAGAAATGTAAGTTGTGCGGCGAACGATGTAAAAGTGTTTAAGGTATGTATTGGGCTGTAACGCGGCCTAAGTTATACGGATGAGAAGACGGGTGGGAGGGGGTGGGAGGATAAGTAAGTGAAAATCAGAGAAACGGAAAAAACTATCAGGGTTGCGTAAAGGTATGAAAAAACTGTGTTAAACTGAAATTCGACCGACATGATAAAGAAAAAGTAGTTTCTGATAAGTTTGTGGTTTAAGAAATAACGCGAGTACATGGTATGCTGTTGGATGGTCAAAACTAAATACAGTAGAATTCGTAAGGAAAAACCTTATTTCATCGACTTCGTAACTTCAGACTATTTATACAGAATTGTACAAATGAATTCATAGAGCAGTAAATTACTATACCTTCAACATTTCGCAGATAGTTTCTTAATATTTTGAAACCAATTATATAATATACGGATAGATGATTCTGTCAATATAACTAGTAATGCTCATTTTTTTTAAATAAATAGGACCTGGTTGGATGAGGTTGGAATCCTACATGTTGAACCTAATTATTATGAGCGCGCTTTTGCCGAAATGGTTTTCATTGAAAAAGATGGCGAAAACTGTCTCAACAAAGTAACTGATTTACATTTCTTCAATGAATCTTACAACATTATTTTAGATGAACTATGTTAAGTCTACTTATATCTCGCGTCTGATTATTTATATCTACGTTCATATGTAAATTTATATACTATTTCGATTTTCATACCATTCGATTGTTAAATTATTATTATTCAATCACATATCATTTATTATATAGTATTGCTAGTTCTTACACCTACGACCTTTTAGAAGGGTTACTACGCATGCGCCAAGGCATCATCCTTCAGATGAATGTTCTGAATATAGCGAGTGCGCATATCTTAAGATGGAGACGGAGGGTGCTCACTCCGTCATTCGTTTACATTAAATTTTTTATTTTTTAACATAACTATTATACAAAATAATATATCTTATATATTACAGGTCCTATTTATTTAAAAAAAAAAGCATTACTAGTTATATTTGGAACGACTATTTAATATGTTTTTAAAACAAAATTTGATTTTAAATATCCGTATCTTTATATATATAATTCTTCTGTCCGTGTGTATGTGACTGAACTCCTCATAAACGGCTGGACCGATTTTGATGAAATTTTTTGTGTGTGTTCCAGTGGGTTCGACAATGGTTTAGATTCACAATTCAGTCCACTGGAAAATGTTTATTTAATTAATTTTTCATTTATAAATTGATACAGGACAACGTCTGTCGGGTCCGCTAGTATTATATAATTGTTTTCAAAATACTAAGAAACTATCTGTGAAATGTTAAAGGTATAGTAATTTACTGCTCTATTAATTTTACTATTAAGTTTTATATCTTTTTACATAATATGTTCCTAATTGTTCATATTTCATAATAGATAATCTGATGAAGGAATCGGTCCGACTCCGAAACGTCATTTATGTGTATAATTCTGAATAAATAGTCTGGAAGAAGTCGATGAAATAAGTTTTTTCCTTACAAATTCCAATTTGTTATTTCCCAGACGTTAAATTAAGAATATTAACCCCCCGAAGTTCTTTTCATAAATACAGTCGGTTATGAAGGGTGTAGTTTAAAGAGAGCGATAGGCATAGCGAGTGGAGAGAGACAAGGAGCTATGCACTATGTATTTAGGAGTCAAATAGTTGACTGCTGTACAGATCACTGAAAGGACTACTCCATGATCACTGAGACTACTCCCGTGACTACATATGGACTACTTCAGACTCTGGCTCATGGAGAATAGACATAAGGAGACCAAAGTGATGTAACCGAAAATGAGCAAATTTTGGTCGTATAGAAATGGTTACAATACTGCCCGAGTTATGGCGATAGTGTGGCACGTATTAAAATGGCCGCCGTATATGTTGACATCTTACATTATTTACCAATGTGATTTTCATAGAAATGTATAAATTTTTATTTAAACGCAAAAAATGTATTTTACTTATCTCGAAATATCTGTGATTCTATGTAATTGGAGTGCCAGTTTTCAATCTTGTACGCATACACATCACAGAACTGATATCGGGCATCCACTTGAATATAACAGTTTTTACATTCCAATATTCTTGAGATGGCTCAACAAATTGTCTTAGCGATTTAGGAATTTTGTATTTTTGTTTAGGGTTGTATCACAGGTTATATTTACACGACCATGACGGCAGCCATTCTTACGTGTGCCACACTAGCGCCGCGCTCGAGAAGATTTAACATTTCAATGCATTATGTACATCCGACAGAAAAAGGCTCGTTTTTGGTGAAGTCAATGTACAGAACATTGGTCTCCTTATGTCTATTCTCCATGCTCTGGCTGATCCCGTCTTAACCGGAGAAACGCCAGTCGCTGTAGGCGACTACCGCTTGTCTCTTTTTTGACTGCAATATGAATAAGTAAATATTGTTAACAAGACATCTTAGCCTCGACTGTCAAAGTCTCTTGCTCACCTCTCGGTCCGCATATGGACCAAAACGCGGAAAACGAAACCACAGGGCACAAATTTTTATTTCAAATCTCGGGGGTTCTTGATTATTTTGAGGTTGTACACATGCCTCTGGCTCCTTTGTTGCCTTTTGATGGATAAAAATTGACAAAAATACAACGCGGAACAAAAAGGTGCATTGTATTCAATGATTGTTATTTTCTTCGTGCTATTCGTTTTTCTCAGATAAAATTGGGTGTATTCAAAGTAACTAAATGAAATATTTGAGGGGAGGAAATGTAATCAGCATTTTCAATAAAGAGGAATTCGACCGCTTGTTCCAATGTAACATAACAGTCCAAAATCCCAAGAAGTTTTTTGGCGCAAAATCTATCACGTTAACGAAAGGGAAAGTTCTAATTTTTTTCGAGCACTTTTAGTCGATTTTTCGAATATAATTAAAAATAAGCAGTGTTCACATTAACGTCTGTGTTTGAGGCCAAAGACAATATGTAACGCAACAGTCTTTTTTTTTGATAATCAATATATCATAACTAGATTGATTTTCTAACCTCAAACATATTAAACAACTAATTAAATTTATGGAAAAATGACACAAGTTGCAATAAAATGTTTAATAACAAAATTGTTTTTTTCCTTATAGTATGCGCACCTTTTTTCAATCATAAAAACAAGACAATGAAAATACGTGTGTTTCAATACCAATGCAATTTAAGAAAAAAAAATTCACAATCACCAAATTACAATTGTAGATGCTTTGACCTTGTTTTTGAAACATCTGTGCATAAATGTGCGGGAAATACAAAGACCAAGCGCGCAGCGCGAGGTAAATACAGTATCGAGCGCGAAGCGCGAAAACCAACAGTCGCGCGCCCTAGGCGAGCTTAAACTTTCGAGCGAAGCCAGTCGCGCGCGATGAGAACACGCTGCGGGCAGATTTTTCCTTTTACAAAACTCAAAAAAAAATTACGAGCATAATTGAAATTAAATTCATCACTTTCATTCTAAAGCTTAAAAATTATGTACTAGACGTAGAAAATAGCCCGCCAGAAGAGCAGACTTTTTCGATAATGCAAGGCAACTTCAAAACCTACTTCTAAAATTATGTAACATAACAGTCCATGTTTAGACCTTTATATTTTCTAAATAACAAGGGATACACACATTTTGATGATTATAAAAATTGTTAAAATATGCATATAAATGTAACGTAACAGTCTGCGTTGTTGACCATATCCGAGCCATAGCTGAGATTACTATCAGACTATATACTACAAACTACCAGGGAATCCCAGAGAGATTCCCATGGTCGAAGCAAGGTAGTAGCCAGTAGAACACTCAGTGCACAGGGACGTGTTTTATGGACATATTTAAATATTGTCGAGTAAACACTAGCGTAGCCATACAAGTAGAAGGGTTAAGACTGACACAGCTGACAAAAAAGAGCGCGAACTTCTGCAAAGGGAATAGTAATATTGTATTATTGTAAATTGAGAAGCAATACTCTGCCGTCCAAACTAAAAAGATACATAAGTGACATTTTTATGAAAAATGAGTTTTTGGTATCGTTGGATTCGTAAGAAAAAGCTGCGTCTAACTGTGTTAATAAAAATTATTAATTATTAATATTTATTGCAAAAAACGATTGTTTATAAATGAGGAAAGTCGAAAAAGTTAAAAAATACAACATAAAAAGATACACAAAGTACTTTGCGTGTCCTAAAATTTGTATAACGCATGTAATACGTCATCAGCATACAAATCAAAAAGAACCTAAAGAACTTTGTGTCTTTTTTGCCTTGTAAAAGTGATCGAGTGCGGGGCGAATTTACAAACGAAAAGAATCGCTTGCCCTTATGTATGTTTTAGACTTGTGAAATAGCTCGGGCTCTGATCGGAAATCCAAGGGAAATAAGTCCCGGCTAGATTCGGCTATACATTAGCGACGATCGTTCGGGTAAGTTCGGGACAGCTGCTGAACACACAGTGTCCCTTCCCAGCTAACCTGTTACCATCCTGAAAGGTTCCTGAATGATCACATGTTATCAGAGGAATTGTTACTTGTATCTCAGTCTCCTAGCAGGTAACGGCATAATCGCCGTAGTTTACTAGGGAGGCTTGTTTGCAACCGTTCCCTGTCAGACTAGTAACATGGCGGTAACAGCCGGCAGCGATCTTCATTTATACATATACATTTTGGGTCTAACCTCTATAATGTAATTTCTTTTTCGTAAGGGTTCAGCTGATAAATATCTGTTTTTTTATAAAAGCTTTGTTCACATATTATCTCCCTTTTCTGGAACTTATTTATCGTTTAATTATGTTCCTTTCCAACATTTTTGCAAAAATATTCATAATTATAATTCCGAAACGATGTATATTTTGAGGTTAAGCTGTCATTGCACGTTGCGTTTCCAAACATCACTTTGTTACAAGCATGTGATTACAATGGCGGGATAATGTTACCTGCTTCGCTTGTAATTTGTTACTACTTTGAGTGGGAAATATATTGTCACTGGGTGACCAGCATGGAAGTCACCAGTGACTGGTTTTTTTAATCTTGTTACAATTATGTGACTATTCGGACTAGTAACTGTGTTAGCTGGGTTACGTATGTTTTGTTGTTGTACTTTGAGGCCGTGCTCGAGCTCTCCGATAAAGGCATCGTCCGCCAGTGCCTTTGTGTTCTTTTTGCCTTGTATTTTTCACTTTCCGCGACTAGTAAAAAATCGCAAGTCCATTTTCTAATAGAAATTGTTTAAAAAATCAATTTTTTATTGCACAATATGAAAGAGCACATTGTTTTTACCCAAATAGTGTATCTAGATTATTCAAAATTTTATTCGATCTCAGAGTTCTTTGAGCAAACAGTTTTTCTCGATTTTCTCAGTTCGAGTGAGATTGGACTTATGTATCTTTTTAGTTTGTACGGCAGTACTAATTTGGTTTGCAAAAAACTATGAAGAAATCACTCACAACACAATAATTCGATAATCAAGAAAATTTTCGTGCACCGAGCCATCAATAATGTTTCTCATATTTTTAACATTAAACATTTTATTGTTATTCCACTACATCAAGAATAGGGTGTATCCACTAAGTACGTTAGGATTAAGGGGGGTAGAGATCAACTGAATCTTACGCTCAGGTATGCTCATGATACAGCGGCGTCGTTAGCAATAAGGGTACCTTTTCACGGAGGCCTGTTTAGAATTAATCGTTGAATTAATATTTTTCGCAGGATTAATTTCTGGTTACTTTGTTGGTTCATGGCAAATTTGATTGACCGAGAACCTAGGTGCGAACTTGCGGTGTCAATTTAATTCTAGTATGAAGATGCACCCTAAATATTTTTTTTTAAATACACTCAACTCCCAATATAAGAACGGTTACGCGCATGGCTTGCAGTAGCCTTCAGCATAAATCGGGAGAATCCAAACGTACGAAGGCAGGAACCCCATTAATTATTTCTGTTGGATTCGGACGCATGTTAACAGCTGACGCTGTTAGCTGTCGAGGACTTATTTCTAGAAATATCGTAAACTGAGGCTTCTTATATCAGGAGTTAAGTGTATCTAACAGAGACTTTTTCCGTTCCAAAAAGATAAATTAATTCTCATTAGCTTAAAATTTTTAATTGAATTTTTAATAGATTCACCATTTATTTTCAATATAATGAGAATATTATCATTGTTTATATATGATAATAATATTATTGAAAATATGATTCATGTCAGGAAAGTGTTATGTCACACAGAGGGGAAAGAGGCCAGATAAGTTAAGATGTACACTAGGGTGATGCAATAATTTTTTTTGAATTTCATGCGAGTCCACTTGGATTCTTAATGAGTATCAACGACAAAAATTTCTTGAAATATTTGAGCGAAATCGATTAATATTCAGAGGCCGCTCAACGCAATTGTTTATTTTCGAAAAATAACGCACCCCAAATGCATTGCTATAAACAAATAGGCGTATTTCATACAAATATCAATGAAAATGGCTGAAATTTTTGTTGCTGCACCTTTAATGACTTTTCTAAAAATAATGTTGACCTGATTCCGAAAAATTGTTCATGATATTTCATAACAAATTATTAATTAGCAAATATGGCTTAATTAACAAATAATGTTTGTAATCATTTTTTTTCTCTCAAAATCTGTAGAAACATTGGTAATAGGTCTACAAAACAATTATCTATTCATTAAAACACTCGCCCTCATTGTTAAATATGCACACAAAAAATGTTTGCTTCAGAATGTATCATTTTCTACGCATCTGACGATATTGGTTGAGGAACTTTTCGTTTCTCCTAATCATGCAAAACTGTTCCGAATTACACAAAAATGGATTCTATTTCAGTGCGTGTTATACATAATTGACATGATCGTTCATGATAATTTTCCGAAGAATTCCTGTATGAACACTAACAAGATGAAATGAGCGGAAAAAAGTATTAAGAACAAGCCCGCATATTTTAAAAATTACCATTTCCACGATACTTCCTGACTATTAAATAATAAATATACTGGGATCATTGCTGTGTAGATTCCACTATGCTGCTTGTAATATCTGTGATATTTCCAAGTAATACATCAAATAAATTTGAATTTCACTCGACGTTCGCATTTCTTGAAACAGAGAGTGCTAGTTATAGCTGCTGCTATTCTACACCGTATCGCATGTTCTATACGAATTTTTGATATGAAATACAGTTAATGTATTGAAGTGAGATGATGGTCGTGGGCGTTAAGGCGTAGGCTTTGGACCCACTCCGTCGGCTTGCGGGTTCGATTCCCGCCTCGCACTCTGGAAGAGCCCCGGCGGCCCATGCGGTGAACACTAGCCTAGCAAGGGAGTTGTTCATCTCCGGAGAGTTTTGGGACCAGTACCTCTAGAGAAAAAGGTTCTCTGAGTACTTAGGGCTGTTGTTCTTGGTGGTTCGGAACCCACCTTAAACTGTAGGTCCCCCTCCTTCTCCTCTTTTCATTTTACAGCACGCATCAGTCCCATTAAATAAAATGTGTACTTGGTAGTGAAAGTGTTAGGTTAGTCAAGACCGACTTGTTATCTGAACTAAAGCCGGGATATCACGTTCAAGTCATGACCGACTACATACAAATTAAAGCCTAAGCGCTCGAAGAAATTCGGATTAGGAAATTGTACAATATTATGTATGTACTCGCGAAAGATGGCCCTGCAACGGCTTTTTCCTCTAGTCCTCTTTTTTAAAGAATTCATCTTTTTTCCCTTATTTTTAAGAAACTTTCCACTGTTTCCCCTTTTCTCGATTTTTCGCTTAAATGCGAACTGAGTGATAGAGCCCAATAAGAAAATCCAAATACCTGTGGTTGAAAGTTCATTCCTTTTAACTGAAAATTCTACTACATATTATATTTTTGGTACGGAATTAATCTCCTTTGGTTCAAAAATTCTACTATTTAGTTAAAAATTGAATTATTTGGTTTCAAATTCAACTCTGTTAGTTCAAAATTCAACTATTTGGTTAAAAATGCATATAATTTGTTGAAAATTCATCCTTTTTGGTTGGAAATTGAACAATTTTGGTAGAAATGTCATCTTTTTTGGTCAAAAATTCAACTGTTTGGTGGAAAATAAATCTATGTTAGTTATGATTTCAACTATTTTGTTGAAAATTCTGAGAAAGCTTCATATTTTTTTGTTAATAGCAACTGTTTCTTTTATTTTGAATCTTGCTTGGTTGGAGCATCAACTATTACATGTTTCGTTGAGAGTTAATCTTTTTTGGTTGAAAGTAGAACTTCTTTGTGAAAAATCAATTTTTTGTTGAACATTCAACACTTTAGTTGAAAATTCATGTCTTGGCTTAAATATTTACATATTTGGTTAAAAAAATGTTTCTTTTTGTTGAGAATAAATTTTCTCACTGAAAATTTAACTATTACATTTTTTATTTCAAAACTAATATTTCGATTTAAAAAATTATCTTTTCTACTTGAAAATTCAACTATTTGGTCAAAAATTCATGTATTTTGTTGAAAATTCGTCTTTTTTGGTAGAAAATTCATAGTCTTGGTTGAAAATTCATGCTCTTTGGTTAGAAATGCAACTCTTTGATTGTAAATTGATTTTTGTTTTGGTTAAGGATTCAACTGCTTTTTATTCAAGTTAAAATCATTCTTGGTTGAAATATCAGCTATTACTTTTTCGTTGAGAGTACATGTTTTTTGGTTAAAAGTAGAACTTCTTTTTAAAAAATCAACTTTTTGTAGGAGATTCGTCACTTTAGTTCAACAGCTATGACTTTAGTTGAAAATTTGAATATTCAGTTGAAAAAGGGAAGAAATGATTCTATTTAGTGGAAATTTCATCTTTTTGTTTGAAAAATAAAATATTTAATTTAAAATATATCTTTTTTGGTTAAAAATTCATTTACTTGGTTGAAAGTTGAACTACTTCGCTGTAAATTCATTTTATCTGCATGATATAATATAATTAAAAATTCAACTATTTGGTAATAAATTCATGTATTTTGTTGAAAATTCGTCTCATTCGTCCTTTTGGATTGAAAATTCATCCCTCATGGTAGAAAAAGTGTACTTTTTTTTTAATTTGATTTTCGTTTGAAAAATTCGTCCTTTTGGCTTCACTTTCAGAAAAATAGTCACTAACTTCATATACAATATCTACAAATGACTTCACAGTTTATACACATGTAAATGAAATTTAATATAAATGTGTATATTAAATGCAATTTAAATTTTATGGTTTTAATTTACAATGCATATTAAATCTAATATGAATTTATTAATATTATTATACACGCTAAAAAAAATGTTTGGAAATGTTTGGTAAATGCATTTACTTGAACTCTCTTTTTCATCATCAAGAAAATATTCTTTCATAGTAGTAATTTTTATTTGAACCGGACACATATCTTTTATTGATCTAAAGAAATGAATTTTGTGGCTGTATCATCTTGATTAAAATCAATATTTCGTACAATCAAGGAAATTATTTACTATGTACAATGCAGAGTTGTACCTCCGAATCTATTGCTCAGAAAATTTGAAACTTGTACATTAGCTATATCAACGCAGTTACAAAAGCAGTTGCAAAACCTCCCATTAATATCATTGTTTATTTTTCATAAACTCTCTTGCTTCATCATTCATAACAATTGTTAAAAATAACAAATCTCAATGAATATATTTGTTTTTTTAATTTTTTAATCAATCTTTGACACTAGATAAAACTTTTTACTCTCGTAACATTTTCTTGTACGACGAACGATTATTTCTTCACAGACGTTTAAGCAAAATATTTTCATAAATCCACAATTCCTTGAATAATTGCAATTTTCTATGGAAAATTAGAAAAATATACAACCATGAAAAATTCTTATTTTTCTTAACTGTGTGCAAACAATCAGAAGGCAATATTTAAAAAATATAAATAGGCTGGGTCCCGCTCACAATGTCAGAATAGCGCCTTCTTATTGTTTCAAGAGAGTTAAAGATGTTACACCATCGCGTAGTTTTATTCAATTTTTCTATTTTTCACTATTTCCACTTGTATAATCTTTCTTTAATTACTATATACAGTCCTGAATAAATTATTATATTTTTACCAAGCAATATGTTGTTTTTCACTATTGAATTAGAAAATATCTTGACTATCAAATTGACAATTTTTTACTTATCTTAAGTAGCCCACTTTTCGCTATACAAATCTGTAAAATTTCACTAGTTATTAGTTAAGTTTAGGCTACCTTGATTCACGAAGACAATGAAGTATCTTTTACATAAGAAAAAGGACTCTAAGGTGAAAATAATAGTATATTGTGCTACAAGTTGAAAAAGCGAGAGATTTAAAACGAGTGTGAAGTTAGCTACCCGAGCGGAGCGAGGGTGGCTATCACACGAGTTTTAAATTGTCGCTTTTTCAATGTGTGGGACACGATACTTTTTCTATAATTTGTGCAAAAGTGCTAGTTTTTGTTTACCTGTTTTTTGTGTAAAAGGAAGGCGATTTTTTGTCGATTGACGCAACAATGACAATGGCAATTATCAAAACCATGGCAGTAATAATAAGCTGGCTCTCACAATTGAATAGTTGGCCCATCAAGTTGAGGGCTTCAAAATTTCCGATTTTTCGTGAAAAAAACCAAGCACAGTATTTTCGGAGAAACTGACGGTGTTTTTTTGCTTTTGCCAAGTGACAAAAGTACATACAAAATACACAACTCGAGACTTTTCAGGAAATTGATTTTAGGTTAGGGACGACAGTCGGAAAATAGAATGAAGTTGGCTGCGCACGATGCACGAGTACACCCGAGGCAGCACGAACCCACCCGAAATAACATTTACTTTTTCCACTGTGCCTCACTTTTATCACTGTCCATATACTTTTTCCACTGCATCTGTCTACTTTTGTCACTGTTGCCCGGAAAGGTCGGCACTGCGCATGCGCCACGTCATCGACCAAAAATCGATCACTTTTTACACCAAAAACAGGTGGAAAAACTGGCACTTTTTCGCGAATTATAGAAAAACTTCTTTAGACACTCAAGTTTGTCCTTATTATTCAAGGTAAAACATTTTTACAAAATTTTCTGAATCAATGAAATTTTTCATGGAAAATTAGAAAAATGTACAACCGAAACAAATTAAAAAAATTAAAACTAGAACTCTGTTGAAAAGTGGCGCATGCAAACCGTGAATGTGTATCAATAATTTGGAGTCCATTGATTCCTGGTTATTTTAAAATGTAACAAATTCTTATTTTTCTTAACTTTGTCCGGACAATCAGAAGGCAATTTTTTTAAAATAGAGACAGGCTACATCACGTTTACAATTTTCTATGTATATGGCCTTCTTGTTGTTTTAATAGAATTAAGAACGTTGCATCATCGTGTTATTTTATTAAACTTTTCTATTTTTTACGTTTTCCATTTTTATAACCTTTTTTTAAATTATTATATCTATAGTCCAAAGTAAATTTATTTATTTTTATCAAGCAATTAGTTGCTTGCCACCATTAATCAGGAAATATCTCGACAAATCGATTTTTCAATTATCTACTAATCTGTAAAATGCATAAAATTTCACTAGTAATAATTAATTAAATTTGACCAATTTTGATTTGGAGAGACCTCAAAGTATCTTTTGCATAAGCAAAAAAGCTATACAATTGAAATAGCCTTCTTTAGGCACCTAATTTCATACGTATTCAAGCTGATGCTTATTAAAGGCAAAAAAATATTTGCTAAGTTTCCTAAATAAATGAAATTATCTATGGAAAACAAGGACAATATACAACCGAAAATAAGATTTCAAATCGAAAACAGAACTCTGTTGAAAGGCAGCGCCTAAAGACCATGAAGTGTATAATTAATTTATAACCCATATTGATTCATTGTAATTTGGAGAGACTAACAAATTCTCATTTTTCTTAACTTTGTTCAAACAACCAGAAGGCTATGTCTTTAAATTGAGGTCGGCTACGTCGCGTTTACAATTTCACAACATGACCTTATTATTTCAATAGAGTTAAGAATGTAACACCATCGCGTTATTTGATTTAACTGATCTATTTTTCACGTCTTCCATTTTGATAACTTTTTTTAAATTATTATTTCACAGTCCTAAATAGCGTGAAACATAAAAAAAATTATTCTTTCTTAAAATTTTTCTGCATGACGACGTGATGTCTATGTAACTAAGACATCTATTTAAATAATATAATCCTATATGGGTGATTCCGCAGATTTTTCACATTTCAGCTAAAATTCTGCTTGACCATGTCAGCGATTTAGCCGGCGTTTTTTCCCCGAATAATAGGTGCCCAAAAACCCCCAAAAACAAAGTATTAGATTTTTCCACTCGAAACTTTAGGTGAATTTTTTTATTCGATTTTTTCGTCAATTTTACTTTTTTTCAAACCTGCATAAAAAGGCAACTCATGACCGATTGGTTGACCTGGATGATTTTTAATTAACAAATGAAAATTCTAGAATATTTTCTCTTAAAATACGCAATTTTTTAGCAACAATTCATTAAGAGAAGTTTTCATTCTATCGTAAGATTTCTTTCTGCTTTTAAGATGCCTAACCTCGATATAGATAATAATGTACAAGTTTTATATTTTTTTTAGCAATAGGTTCTGTGGTACAGCTGTCCAAATATGTCAATTTTGTTCAAAAATCGTTTGTTTGTAACGCTGTAGATTGCAACTAGTTTATCCTACAAAAGTTCAATTTTAGTGTTTTTTTTTTGTTGGAAAATTAATTCATTTGGTGGAGAATGCATCTTTGTAAGTTTTAATTTAGACTATATGGTTGAAGATTCAACTATTTCATAATGTCATTTTTTCCAAACATTCACCTACTTTTATTGAAAATTTGTCTCTTCTGCTTGAAAGTACAAATATTTGGTTGCTAATGTCACTGAGTGGTTAAGCAATTTTTTTGTTTTGAAAATTCAAATATTTGGTTGAAAATTTGTGTTCTTGGGTTAAAAATGTGATTTTTTTTGGTAGAAAATTTCTTTTGGATTGAAAATTCAACTGTTGTGTTGAAAATGCAACATATTTTGACATGAACTCTTATGGATGTACACTACGTTCAATAAATCTCAAAAGTCACCTATATTCGAATAATTTCTGTTGGATTGTCACGGATGATGTAACCTGACGCAACTAACGCCCGCAAAGTGCAGTCCTCTTGCTTGTTTGTCACGCTTCACTGAGCAAGCCTCCCTTCCTCCGCACATCACAAAACCGTCTATAAAAAATAGGTTTTACAATTTGAGGTTTATCTTAACATATGTACCTGCTTTATCGACAGAAATAGATCATTTCTAAGAGAAAGCATAAATTCTTGAGTAAAGTTAAGAAGCTTTAAGAAATTGATGTTATTTATTTTTTGTTATTTGAGGTTCTGTTTGTGATTTTTTCAAGGAAAAATTAGTTAGTTTTGAGTCAAAAATCTTCAAAATTATATATAGGAAAGATATACGACCTTGTTTTGACATCTTCATGAAATTTACTGGACATAGGTCTTTCGGGCAGCTGATTTCTAATGCGAAATCCCAATTTCCAACACAAGAATAGCGGCTCTAGTGAGGCGTACAAGAACTCGAAAAATAATCCGATATGAATGAAATTTAATGTACATGGGTTTTTAGGACACCAGATTTAAAATTTAAAATTTATCTATTTTTTTTAATGCAATGGTGGAAAATATATGGATAAATCTCAGGATAATTAATATTGTATGGGATTCTTCTAGTATGCTGATTTGATATGAACATGAAAATTTTTTCCTCATCATAGCACAAAAGATAATATAATGTTGCGTCTAATAAAATCAATTTAAAGAAAAATGTCAATTTAATAAAAAGATATTGCACAGAAAAATCCAATTTCGACATTTCCGAAAAATGTGAATAACTTTGGAAACAATAAACATGTCTGTCAATTTTCTTGGCTCATTTTAAAGGTAAGTGTCCATAGTATTTTTCTAAATTTCACAGATATTTTTAGAATTCCCCCCCTAGATGATGCCTTAGGTTAAAACTTGGTCCAAAAAAGTCACAAAATTTCAAAAACATATAAATTTTACAACTATTGTAAAACTTCATTATGTATCATATTTAAAGAAATTTCATTAATATTCATAAAAATATTATCGTCTTAAAATTTTTCAATCATGTGGTGGGTATAATCATTATTTGAAACTTTGATACTTTTTGCACCAAGTTTCGGGTTATTACGAGAAAAAAATTGTCAAGTTTACATTATAAATATGAAGGAACTTTAGCAACATCTCAAAAAATTGGCTCAATCATTTTCCACTTTTGAAAATGGTAACTGAGTGTAATGGTAAAATCATTATAGTTCGTTTAAAAACATACCTTATATTAATGTTCCTAGACTTGCTCAACAGCTTCTGCAACTTCATCACTTACAGCCAGAACAATCACTTGTGTATCATCAATTTTTTTCAAATATTCAAATAATGAACAATATTTTTTGTTTTCTTCATCGCATTCAGTTTTTCGCTTGCGATATTGAGCACCTGAGAGGCGTTTTGCTTTGCGATCAGCCATCTCAAAATATGCAAACCTTTTTCTCACACGATGTGAACTTCAGAAAAACTTTGTTCTTAATGAACAAGTGCGCTTCAACTTTTAAGCACTTAGACTTGTAGTTCGGTTTTCTCGAACCATGAAGGGGGAATTGCTTTTCCTCTATCTTTTCGATGGTTACTTTCCACGGGGGGGTCTAGCCAATTGTTGTTTTCTTAATTATGTTTTGCTTGCCAACAGCCCTTATGCATAAGAAACTACTGCTTTGCTGATACCTGCACTAAGTATCATCAATTTTATTACTTCCGCAGCATTCCAGTTTAAAAGGTGGATGCACTTTATTGTCAATGCCTGCACTTGCTAAATTAGTTTTATTGTCAGAGCAATATAATTAACTCATTAAATCTAGACTTGAGACTTTCCTAGAATCTAAGTTGAGAATCTTTAGAATCTTCTTCTTGTCAATAAGTATATAAAACGTTCTTGCTAAGCTGTCGCCCCTTGCCCCTTGCAATACAATGTACTCATCTCGTTCAGATTTAGACTCTTCTAGAATTTGATCGCTCTTTACTCCCGGAGGCGACCGCCTACACTGCCTCCGCCTGTAACGACCCCTGTCTGAATGTAATGAGATATCGAGCTAAAAACTAACGAAATTAAATTGGAAGCGCCAAGGATCATTTGGTTAGAACAGCATTAAAAAAAACTGCCCTTTGCGCAGGAATAACATTCTCATCGTGCGCTGCGAGCGCCGCTCGCAAGTTTGAGTGCGCCTAGGGCGCGCATCTGTTAGTTCTCGCGCTTCGCGCTCGGCTTTTGTAATTTGCTGATAGTGAATTATCTTTTGTTAAAGCTCCTTTGGCTTTAACGAACACATTCTCATCACGTATCTCGTGCTTCGGACTCGATTTTATCCAAAATACGAACTTTTCTACAATATGTACAACAATATTATATCAAATGTATATTACGTTCATTTATGTACCTCGGCTTGAGATTGCTTATTCAAATATTGCAAAATAAAGTACAAATTTTATATATCATAATTACATTAATATTTTTCCTTATTTCGCAATACATTTTATTCTCAGCTACCTTGAAAAAGTATATCATTTCAATAAATGTATAATTATTATCACAATTCATAATATGCCTTGGTATTGAAACAGACGTATTTTCATTATCTTGTTTTTATAATTAAAAAAAAGTGCGCATTCCATAAAAAAACAAACAATTTTGTTATGAAACATTTTATTTCAACTTGTGTAATTTGTCCATAAAAATTTGTTTATTTTCAATGTTATGCTATGTTAATTTTTATTTTAAATCTTTTTTTGCGATTGAAAGCAAATCCACTCGACCTATCTAAAAATGATTAATAACAACAACAAATTTTGTTCATTAATTTTTTTTTGTAGCTTGTGTCGTTTAAAAAAATACATATATTTTTTACGATTAATACAAAAACTACGCGTTCCCTCAAAAATGTTCAATAAAAAATTCATAGTTCATTTTTGAGTGTATAACTTTTGTTTATTAATTTTTGTCGTTCCTTGCACTGTTTATCCAAAAATTTAATCTTTTTATTTGCAATGTTATTTTTCACGGATAAAACAAAAACTGCGCATCCTATCGAGAAAAAAAATTTGTAGCAAATTTGTAGCTCTTTTTTGCGTCCACAACTTTTGTTCAGTACTTTTTTTGTAGTTTGTGTCGTTTGTCCAAAAATTTAATTTTTTAAATTTATAATGCTATTCTTTACGAATAAAACAAAAACTACGCATCCAAGCAAAAAGTAATTAATAACAAATTTGCAGATCTTTTTAAGGTGCATACTTTTTGTATGTAGAAAGTTTGTATGAGAATCTTATAGGATGTTCAAAAATCAATGTTTTTCTCTCCTCGACTTTTTTTCATATCGTGCGCTGTTTGTCTTAAAATTTTTGTTTTATTTTTGTTTTATTTTGTAAATGCTGTAACTCCGGTAATTTACTTTTTATCGAAAGAAGTGATAAGGATAAATTGTTTGCCTTTCTGAGTGCTACGAATAGCCGTACATAGAATTTTCAAATCTTAAAAAAAGAGTGATCTGAAAATTTTTGAAAATGCTGTTACTTTTTTAATTTGCATCCAAAATGGCTGGCTAACGAACTTGACGTTCAGTTTAGGACAGTAAAGAGTATAATAAAGGCCAATCCAATTATACACAAATCTGATACCTTCTCTGGTGAGAATGTAAAAATATTATTTTTTGAAAAAAAAACTAGGTAAATCTAATTCTATGTTTTATTCCTTAGATCATACAATACATTGAAGAAAGCAATCAGTGATAATACAGTTTACAGATAAATCTGTTAGATAATTTGAAAACAATTGCATACAAGTCAAAATTTTTGAATGAAAAAATGACTCTTTTGCTTCCACTGCTCTCAGAGCCGTCGCTCAGGGCTTCCGGTGCTTCCCTGACTTGATGCAGGTGATTGTGATCTTCCTCTTCGTGGTTGCCTGGGTGGAGCCTGAGCACCAACTATAAGTCCATCTTCATTCACGTACACCAAAAATTGTAATTGACAATAATAAGCAAGATGCGTAGTGAGACTTCTATCAAGTGCTGGAGTAATATTATCAGGTTCTGTTTGAGCACGAACTAGGCGTTTCCATTTATCTGATACAAACGTCAATTGTATTTTGTGACCTTCTTGGCCTACTACTTCAACTGTCTTGCGACCGAACGGAACAGTAAGGGGGTTTTCAAAAGTTATATGTTCATTAAATACGCGATAATCCGCTCTGTCAAAAATATCAGGGTCCACGCGTAATTTGCCCATTGGTACTATATAAACAGCATTTAATTCTGGAAAAGAAAATAGAGATTTCTGTAGCAGACGCTTCAACTCTTGTGAGAAATGTGTGGACCAAATTGTAAAATTTTAATACATTAATTAATTTTTTTGATCAACAAAATTGATCCACAGTATCAAAAGTTTTAAAAACTTAAAAAACAAATAACTTGATTCAAAGTTTTTTCTTTTTGTGAAGGGGTGAAGGGACGTCTCGAAAAATTCCATATTACGGATATTTTTTTGGGTTAACTTATGTCCATACAAAATGAGTTATTGAGTAGAAATATTAAGAAATTAAATAGAAGTAACTCAAAATGTTCATCTGGTCTTAAATGTATGTAATGTAAAAAAAAAGAATTTTTTCGTTATTATAAACATCTAACATTTGAGACCAGATAAACGTTTTCTTGGTTCATTTTATTTAATTTACGAAAGTTTCAAATCGACAGCTCATTTTCTGTGGACAAGCCTTTGCAAATAAAAAAATGTCAGTCTGTACGTATTTGCACATGATTCATTCAGTTATTAAATATATTTGTGAAGTAAATATATAGCTTTAATGTTGAAACGATTAAAATTGAACGATATCATGTTATATTATGATATATTATGTTCATGTTAAATTTTTTTTGGATGTTTAAAAATGTCGAATAATCTATCCTGATGGTAATGTATTTTCACCATAAAGTAACAATTGAAATTTCATGGTTTTGACAAAAAAGTAATAATTATTTTGTCTTTTTCACATTTTGGGAACTTGCAATGTTTTTCTTTCATGTAATAATTAAAATTATATTAAATATAGACTTACCAACAAGAATGGACAAGACTGCAAATACAAGGAATAGATTGCTGATATAGATCTTCATTTTTTCAAATAGATCTTGCGTAGGGTAACTTGTAAATTTGGTCTTTATTCACAGTATCCGGCTACTCATCTGTAATACTATTCGGCACTAAAGTTAATAGTAGTGAACTTTTCTTGTCGATTTTTTTCGAAGTAAATAGTGAACGAGAAGTTAATGACTTATTGGTTTTCAGGTGCTTGATACATTTGATCGAATTTCCTGATGTTTCGTACTTTTTATATTTCAAGATACAGTACCCTCCCACTCATCGCTCTACCATCTATCCCGGACTTCTCCTACTCGCTTTGATACCACTACCGACTTTACGAAAAATGTTGACATGCAATGTAACCTATTTAATAATTCACTTTCAATTTATAAATGGCTATCAGTTTTAGACAAATATAAATTCAATAAAAACTTCTATATGGAAGCACATATAACTTGTAACAAACCGGAAATTTTTTTATCAATACATCAAATATCGGGGACTTTTATTTGTAATAAAAACATATCAGTTTTCCAGCACTGGCCATTCTCGATGCACAAAAATGTTGCATTTTCGGCCCACCCTAATATGTAGGAAGTTGTTTTCATATGAACAGTTGAATTCACATGTAAACAACACCCCACGTACACATATTATTCAAGCGCTAAAAGAAACAAACGTATTTTATGAAAATTTACAAGAATCAATTATTTTTAAAAAAGTTTGATCAAACAAAAACAATCAATATCACCGAAGTTTTGTCATCTGAGATTCATAAGCAAGTGACCTTATAAACGTGCTTTATAAATAGACAATTCATTTTCTTAGAAATATTAAATAAATGGTTCAAAATATCAAACAATGGATGCCTAGTATTTTGAACACATTTTCAAGGAGAATAACTTTCCTTTGAAAGATTTTCCCGCTTACTTATTGAATATTTTCTGGAAAATACGTTTTTAGTTTTCAAAAAATTTAAGTAAAATTCAAATCGTTTTAGAAAATATATGAAAGTTTTGTAAAAATTTCAAAAATAATTCAAAATTTGAAAAGGTTTGAAAAAATCAAAAACAAAGGTAGATTTTTTAAAGATATCTGAATAAAAAGTGGAGAAACTTTTTAAGATCTTTGAAAGGTTTGAAGACAATAATGCAGATATTTTCTCAAGATTTCTAGCTGCAAATTAAAACACTCAAAGCCGAACTCTTTTGAATTTAGAACTTTTTAAATGGTAGCTTATACACATTTTAATTAAGAAATGTTTTATTTCAAGGCTTAATAATTTACATGTATAAAATGGAAGCTTTTAACACTTTTCAATTGAATAGTTGTAAATTCAATGTTGTTTAACTGTGAAATTTTATACATTTAAATTGTATGAATTGTACTGTTTAAAGATTTCTTTTCAATAATATAAATGCACACTCAAAAATAAGATTCTTTAGTTCAAAGAAAATTTCTTCAGATGAAAGATAAATGTTCATTGGCTCTCAGTGAAAGAAATGGTTTTTTGTGTCAATGAAAATTTTTCTTTGTTTCAAAATAAGTTTCTTTATTTTAAAGTAATTTTATGTTACATCTTTAAGTTGAAAACATTGAAAATTGATAAAGTTTTTGTTCAACTGAACACTTTTTGAATTACATTGAATTCAAATTATTAGGCAATGAAACAAAGCATGCATTCCAGTTTCGGTCGGTTTTGAAACCCAATGAAAAATACTATTTTCATGTCATTAAGTAAAGAGGAAACAGCTGAATAAACATAAAAGTCATTCATCTAAGCGCTCGCTCAATTATTATTTGACAAATCTGAAAAATACACAAGAGTTTTTCCACTATGAAGATTCAGTTTTCAAGACATAGTGGCCAAGATTCGAAAATTCATTTTTTTGGACCACCCTACTATATATATGAGCCGTTCGCTCAAAAAATGTCCTAACTCAAATTTTGGTTGTTTCGAGAAAAAGCGATTTCAAAATTCAAAATTTCATCTCTAATCATTAAATATAAGTAATTATATTTGTTTGGCTTTTTTTAAAAACATACACTATTAAGTAATTGTTTGAAAGCATAAAATCTTCAATAAATGTATTTTAGCAATATTAAAAGCGATGGTTTATGCAAAAAGATTTAGGTCATTTTTTCGGAAAACTATCAAAAAATGTTTTAAACAGTAAGGAAGAATAAGAAAAGTCAATTATTAATAAATTTTCAAATACATAATATATAATATTACTACAGTATACTTTTGTACTCACTATCGAAAAGTAATTAAATTTATTCGCTTTCATTATCAGATTCTGACGATGATACATTGTTCGCTACATTTTTGCAAGCTTCAAATGTATCAACATAGAAGTTTCTATTAGTTGTCTGAAGGAAACGAAATAAAACTAAAAAATCTTTTTTTTTGACCTCATTGATACAAATTGCCTGCAATTTTCTAATAGTTAATTTTTCTTTACCGAAAGCATTCGCATTATTTTTCAAATAGGTGAAACTCTCACCGTTACCTTTGTACTTTCTATAAGCAATAACAACTTTTGTTGGTTTAAATTCTAGTTCAACGTAATTTTGAATTGAAAAAGTAGAATTTCTTGATTTAGGAACCTTTAAATCCAGGAATTAATTTTATGGTTTTTCCCTGAGTTTTTGTAATAATATTTTGATCCCTTTTCAAAGAATTTTCACGCGATAAATCAGGGAAATTACGGTATTTCAGAGGTTTCTTTAACTTATCCGAGATTATCCCCAAAAAATCTTTCTAAATCACTCATTATTCCGAACTTTTAACTTCTATTGCGACGTTATTGGAAATTTTCTTCATCTAAATATTAATTTCAGTGCTTTTGGGATTTTTAAGGATTTAAATCATAATATTGCAGTTCAATTATTATAACTATTTTATTATTTCAAGCAGGAGAAAATTTGATATATATGTTTATATATGGCTCTTTATCGAATTAAAAAAAAAAAAAAAAAAAAAAAAAAGACTTATTGGCTCCTCGTTTAGAGGTGGGCCGGTATCCGGCACATATTAACTCCTATCTAGTACAAAGCTGCTGAAGGCTGGTAACCTTCTCAGCATAAATCACCAACCAATTGAGACTCTCGGTTTCCTTTCTCTGTCCTCCCCCCCCCCCCCCCCCAGTAACAGAAGTTTTGGTGGGACTGGCGTTACGACTGGACTCTCCACCGTACGACGAATAATTACTTTACTTGGACATTATTTCAGCTCGCAAAACAAATCTCGCGCATAAAGGTGATAGTTGGGTGTACAATCTAAACATGAATAATACAAACAATAAAGTAGCCTCGGAATGGACTGAAACTTGGATTGACGAAATGCATACACACGGTAAACGTAAAGGTCGAGTTTCAGGCGATGAATGGAGACTGGGTGTTTGGAATGCTAGAGGAGTGAATGATCTTAAAGTAAGAGAACTACGAGAAACTATGCATGCTAGGAAACTAGATATTTTATGTGAAAAAGGGTTGCGAAAGTAGAAACATAGAAAATGGGGTGTTGAAAGGCGGTTTTGAAATATGGTCAGGAGTAAGTAGTGAATCAAATCGTAGTCAAGGGGTCGGTTTAATTATGAATGAAAAAGCAAGACAGCATCTCAAAGATCATGATTTTGTATCTCCCAGATTGTTGTGGCCTAGAATGAAGGTAGGAATCAGAAGATTATGTATCATAGCGTGCTACGCCCCAGTTGACAGTGAGCCGCGAGAAGTCAAAGACGCCTTCTGGGACACTTTAAATGACACAATAAGTACTTGCGATCAAGGTGAAAAAATAATTCTGCTAGGAGATATGAACGGATGGGTCGGCGTCCAACGCCAGGATACAGGTACAGAAAGGGTGCTAGGTAATTTTGAGGATCCAACAAGAAAAAATTATAACGGGGAAAAATTAGTTAGCTTATGCTTAGAAAAAGACCTATTTATTACCAATACTTGGTTTCGACAGAAAATGATCCACACGTACACTTGGTGTAAAGGAAATAACCGAATGCAATACTGATCATTACCTTTTAATCTCTAAAATAAACTTAGGACGATAATAGGCTAGGCGCGCAATTTGAACTACTCACAAAAATATCAAAATTGCATCAAAAGTTACAAAACTTTATAGACATACTTGTTGGGATAGTGTGGTAGTGTATATGTACTGACAAGCGAATCAGAAAAACGACCTGAATTGACACAGGCACAACTGTACACCGGACCATCTGTGCACGTCTCAAATTTGGCGTGCACAGATGGGACAGTCCCAACTGTGCACGTGCACAGGTTGGAGACTCCCGACTGCGCACGTCTCAAATAATACGATCAGGTTTTCAGCTTACATGTCTACGTGCACAGATGGGAGGCTTCCAACTATGCCATCTAAATTAATGCCATCGATTTTCAGCTGGCAAGTTCACGTGCATAGATGGGATACCCCCAACTGTACACGTGTACAGATGGAAGACTCCCGACCTTGCACATCTTAATTAATACAATAAGATTTTTCACTTAGAAGTGTTAAAATCATCAATTTCACTTAAAACGTGTACGGATTGTACCCTTCCAACTGTGGACTTTTCGATGTAAACAATCATTTTTCATTTAAAACTCCACGTGCTAATTACTAATTCGATTCGTGTAGATATTTTCTAATTCAATAGTGGAAAGCAACTGATTGCTTGATAAAAATAAATAAATGTACTAAGGACAGTTCTTACAAGCTACTTTTCAACATAATTCTGTTTTTGATTTTAAAATTTTCACAGTTGGACATTTTTCTATTTTTCCATAGAAAATTCCAATTATTCAAGGAAGCGTGGATTCATAATAAATTTCAAAAAAATTAAATATAGTCATTGAGGGTTTTCATTTATACTAATTGTTATCAAAATGAAACAAGCGTGTTTATGAACAATAAACAATGTTATTAATGGTAGGTATAGGTTTTGCAACAGTTTCAGGGGAAATTATGACACTGGCTGACCTGGATAATTTCTTGTTAACAAATGAAATTTCTTAAACATGGATATTGAATTTAAAAACACATTAATTTAATCTGAAGAAGTAATATTATTATTATTAGTAAGTATAATATTATTATTATTAGTAATATATTTATGTACATAAATACAATATTTTATTAATATAAAGAAATACTCCATTGGTATAAATGCAGGAACTCTTTGTATCAGATAAATATATTATTAACGTAATTAATAGTCTTTTGAAGTGAGTAATTATTTCTTTGATTTAAACAAACCTTGAATTCACAAACTTGATTCAATCGTGGCGAAATAATTGATTTATATGTGTCCTGATCAATTCAAATGATCGAACTCATTGAATGAAATAAATATTTCTTTGAAGGACTAATCAGATTTCAACGAATCTAGACCTTTTGAGTCAAAGAAATCATTTTATACTACTAGTATTACATGAAAATAAAATTTGTCACCTATATCTTATTGGTTGGTGACCCATAAAAGTGCTCAAAAATCATTTGACTTTTTAGATGTTACTGATTCTTATTCTTTGACGAATTATGAAAGAGATACTACAACACGGAATTTTTCGTAGCATATCATCGCGTTTAAATAGAAGATTAACAATAAATTGCCTTTTCCCCAGGGTAAATCAATGGGACTTTGAGGCAGGGTTAATATTAACCGATTTGGATAAAACTGGAAAGAGATTACTTTTTATGATATGATCACATCATATCACATTTTTATAAAAGATGCAAACAGGAAGTAGATAAAAGATAGAAAACCCAAATTTTTTATCTTTATCGTCATCCATTGTTACAAAAAACGAAAAAAAAGGTGGAGTAAATTCCAATCCTTGGTTTTTTTTGGTGTGTAATTCTAATCATACATTTCACATTACTTGGCACTCATAAATATATAAAAAGAATAAAAGTCACATCCGTATCAGCATAATGAGTCAATTTTCAAGTTTATACAGGTGTAGCACAAGATAAAGTTTTATGTTTGGTCTGACTGTAGTCTTAGATAAGAAAATGTAAAAATATTTAAATATCTACGGAAATAAATCTGTCTTCTCAAATTATCACGCTTTTAGAAATTTATTACATTCGAAAAAAAATGTACATCAAATGAAAAATATATCGGTGTGAATACGGACGATAAAATATTTGTTGAAGAAAATATTTAATATCGTCCTTATTCATACGGTAACTGTGGATAGAATTATCGGTTTGGATTCTCACACTTTGCTTTATCACACTTTTTCAGGGCTTAAAAAAGAGGGTCAAAATACACCGAAAATTTCCTTCAACTATTTTTTGATTGGACCTCCCTAAATTAAAATTAGTGAAGCTTCGCTAAATACTAGTTAAATAGTTAAAAGAGGAAAATGAGCCCCTGAATTAGTACTAGTATTAGTAGAGTCAGTAAAAAATGTCAATATGTACCGAAAAAATCCGGCAATTTATACTGAACTTTCGATACCACTAGTCCATTTTTCAGGTCCCACGGGCTATTTCTGAGGTAATTGGTAATATTCTCTTTGAATGATGTTAGAAAGTTGTGGTAGTTTCTGAAATTTGAACTTTTTGTCCACTATTTACTTAGCGAGATAATTATTAAAGCAAGTTAACATACATAATTGTTCAGGATTATGGTTTAGAACTATCTTCTCTTAGAATAATACTAGAAAATTGCGAATTTTTCTGAAATTTTCAGCTTTTCTTTGACTTTCTAGTTCTCAGTAACTATTTCAAAGGAAATTTACATTCATAATATAATCCACATAGAAAATGTTAAGAAAATTTGAAATACCTGTTTTATTTCAGAAAAAACAGCTACTTTCTAGCAATTATCTAAGAGAAAATAGTTCTAAACAATAATACATTTTTTAAAGAATTGTGTTTGTCAACTATTCTTTACATTGTTATTAAACTAAAAACAAACATTCAAAAAAGTATAATTTTATAGATTTTAGGGAAGGGAACAATTTTGAACCATAAACTGCTATTCATATTTTGCGTCGTCTCTAAAAAAATGATATTTTAAATCGCTAAAAATAAAAAATTGTTTTTCTCAAAAACGCGTGGTACGATTTTTCTGCTTTCATCTTTCATCTTTCATCTTTCATCTGCTTTCATTAGATTGAATAATATCACACTTTTAAGAACAATTTTGACAATTTTTTTATAATGAACGCTCTCCATTTTTAAAATTCAAATACTCACAACTTTGTACTAACAATACTTTATTTTTAGAAGAAACCAATTCATTATTCGAAATTTTTGATTCATGAAGTAAATTCATGAGTAGAAATTAATAAGTAAATTCAAGTAAATTAATGAAGTGAATAAAATAATATAATCAGTTAAAAATTAATTTACTCTAAAACTATAAACTATAAGTTGACTAATATACCAAATTCTGATGAATTTCTCTAATCTTTAAAAGCTTTTCATTCGACAATGTTCAAAGTTTCAATTTTGTTTACCAACTAAATAAATGAAATAAAAATATAACGATTTTATAACAAATTTAAAATACACCAAATATGTTACTCCCTTTCATTCAAAAAAGTTTGTTTGGGTTTTTTTTTAATTTTATCAAATAATTAAAAAAATAATTTGGTACCATAGAACTTTTTAGCAAAATAATTGAACTTTCAACAAAATATCTGATTTTTCAAAATAGAAAGATGAATTCTCAACAAAAAGTTTAATAATTGATATTTCAACAAACAAACAAATATAATTTCATCCAAAAACATGCATTTTAAAACCGAAAAAAAGAATTTTCAACTTTAGACCGAATCCATTTCAAATCCGGCGATACATATTTGTACGATTCGCGAAAAAAATTTTTTTTACAGAGTTATGCGTATTTGAATTTTTGCCTTTGTTTTTCCAAAAAACCCCAACTTTTGCATCAAACTCGTATGACTTTTGATCTAATTGAGATATTTACGATTTCTTCCAAGATTCTGGTAGATTTTAGCGCTTTTTTTCGAAATCCGCGAGAAAATTAAAAAAATCTTCAAAATTAACAAAACTGCGGCGGTTTTTGTGAAAATGTTAATAGTCGATTTTCTCAAAAAACCAACACTTATATTTTTTGCCAATTTTTTGTTGAATTTTTACTATCATAAGGAAAATGCCTTGTGAGTTTAATGCGGGCTAAATAACTTTTGTGGCCAGCAGAATTTTTTTTCGTAAAATCGAATTTTCGCATTTTTCTTGAAAACAAAAAAAGATAAAAAAAAATGTTAAGGAAATAGTTTGCACATTTAAAAAAGTTCTACAAAAAGTTCTCTTACACATTTACGATATCTTGTACCATTTCCGCGAAAAGTAAAAAAATTCAATTTTCATAAACAAAAAATTCTCTTCATTCCTGCCTTATGGAAATAGCCACCATTTTTCTTTAATATTTAAAAAAAATATACGTTCATATGAGGCAAACTCGATGTGAGTTTTACGTGGGCTGAACAATTTTTATCATCAGAAAATTATTTTTCATGAATTCGAATTTTCACATTTTTTGCTGAAACAACTCTAATGAAGAATCTGAATAAATAGATAATAAGAATCTGGAAACGTGGGTCCAGGTATTATTTATTTTTTTTTAAACTGAGATTCAAACAAAGTTTATTGAAAAATACGTGGATAATTATGAAATATATTGAATAAAAAAACTTTTCAGTCAAAAAATTTCTTGTCTTGGCAATATTTTTATAACTTAATTGTTTCAGCAGAAAATTCGAATTCATGAAAAATAATTTTCTGATAAAAATTGTTCAGCCCACGTAAAACTCACATGGAGTTTTCCTCATATGAACGTATATATTTTTTAAATATTGAAGAAAAATGGTGGGTATTTCCATAAGCCAGCAATGAAGAGAATTTTTGGTTTATGAAAATTGAATTATTTCATTTTTCTCGGAAATGGTACAAGATATCGTAAATGCGTAAGAGAACTTTTTGTAGAACTTTTTTAAATGTGCAAACTATTTTTTCGATATTTTTTTGTATCTGTTGTTGTTTTCAAGAAAAATGCGAAAATTCGATTTTATGAAACAAAATTCTCCTGGCCACAAAAGACATTTAGCCCGCATTAAACTCACAATGTATTTTCCTTATGATAGTACAAATTCAACAAAAAAATTAGCAAAAAATATAAGTGTTGGTTTTTTGAGAAAAATCGACTATTAACATTTTCACAAAAACCGCAATATCCGTAATAGAAAACCGTAAATATCTCAAATAGATCAAAAGTTATACAAGTTTAAAGAAAAAGTTGTGGTTTTTTTGAAAAACAAAGCCAAAAATTCAAATACGCATATCTCTGTAAAAAAAATTTTTTTCGCGAATCGCAAAAATATGTATCGCCTAATTTCCTCTAAAGAACAACATATTTTGTCCCCGAGAGATTCTGCAACTTCAAGTGTAGAACCTGCCTGATTTGAAATGGATTCGGTAAATAAATATTTTGCAGTCGTGAAAGAAAAAAAAGTTCAGCTAAATTGTTGAATCATCAAGCCAAAATACAGAATTTCTGTAGAAAAATTTGATCTTTATATATTATATACATTTTCAGCAAAAAAATTAATTTTCAACAAAATAGTTACAGTTTCAACTAAAGAGTCAACCTTCATTAAAACACACACACATTTTCAACAAAGTAGTTCAAGTTTTGCTCAAGCAGTTGAATTTTTAATCAAGAAATGTAAGTTTCCAACAAAATAGTTAAACTTCAAACCAAAGAAATGAATTTTCAAATAAAAATAGAAATCCTCAACATAAAATTGTTTCGTTACGAAGTGCTTCAACACGTATGTATTTAGAAACAAAAAAGAAAAAAATTATGGCATGAATAAAATATTCAAATTTGGTTGTGGAGGTGCTAGCGGAACGCACCTATACTATAATTACATTGGCATCAAGGCCGTGTACTATTGATCTGATTCTTATACCTCAGCCACATTTTTTGTAATAACTTATACGTCTGAATGTAATGAGATATCGAGTTAAAAATTCACGAATTTAAATTAAAAGCACCAAGAATCACTAGGATAGCATAGCATTCCTTTCACAAAAAAATATAATTTTTTGAAAAAGCTAGGTAAGTCTAATTCTTTGTTTTATTCTTTAGATCACACAAAACATTGAAGACAGCAATCTTTGATAATACAGTTCACAGATCAATCTGCTAGATAATCTTGAAACAATTAAGTACAAGTCAACATTTTTTATTGAAAAAAAGGACTCTTGCTTTCAATGCTTGCACAGCCACCTCTAGGGGCTTCCAGTGCTTCCTTGACTTGATGTA
This sequence comes from Andricus curvator, assembly GCA_932195095.1. Lineage (NCBI taxonomy): Eukaryota > Metazoa > Arthropoda > Insecta > Hymenoptera > Cynipidae > Andricus > Andricus curvator. Next base: position 264,365 of record CAKNYM010051877.1, on the reverse strand, counting down.
GGTGATTGTGATCTTTCTCTTCTTGGTTGCCTGGGCGGAGGGCGAGCACCAACTATAAATCCTTCGTCATTCACGTACACCAAAAATTGTATTTGACACAAAGTAGCAAGATGCGTGGTGATAATTCTACCTGGTGCTGGACCCATTTGCACAGGTTCTGTTTGAACATCAACTAGGCGTCCCCATCGATCTGCTTGAAACTTAAAAGTTAATTCCTCACCTTGAGCACTTACTACAGTAATTCTCCTGCTTTGGTATCGAGCTTTAAGGTGGTCTTTCAAAGTTATCCATTCATTAAATACACGATGACTATTGGCCGCTTCATCAAAATTATTTTTTTCCACGTGAAATTCGCGCCATGGTACTATCTCCCCAGCATTTAATTCTGGAAAAGAAGATAGAGATTTCTGTAGCAGATGCTTCAACTCTTGTGAGGAATGTGTGGACTTTGTATAGCACTCCACAACCGATGGATCTTTTAATCTTGTCTAAATTATAAAATTTTAATACATAAATTACTTTTCTTCGTTTCACAAAATTGATCTACAGTATCACAAGTTACAAAAACCTTGAAGACGAAAAACTTAATTTGAAGTTTTTTCTTTTTGTGATGGGGTGAAGGGGAGTCTCAAAAAATTCCATATTACGGATATTTTTTTGTGTTAACTCATGTCCACACAATATGAGATATTGAGCAGACAGATTAAGAGATTAAATTAAAGAGACTGAAAAGGTTCATCGGTCCTAAATGTTTATAATTTCAAAGAAAAAAAATTGTAATTATGAACGTTTAACATTTGAAGGCAGATAAACGTTTTTTGGTTGCTTTCATTTAATTTACAAAAGTTTCAAATCGGCAGCTCATTTTCTGTGGACATGAACTTGCAAAGACAAAGATGTCTGTATATATTTGTACCTGATACATGCCGTTATTAAATATATTTGTGAAATAAATATATAACTTTAATGTTAAATCGATTAAAACTAAACAATATTATGTTACATTATGTTATATTATAATATATTATGTTCAATTTAAATTTTTTTGATTCTTAAAAATGTCGAATAATCTTTCTTAATTGAAATGTATTTTAACAATAAAGTAACAATTTAAATTTCATGCGTTTCACGAAAAAGTAGTAATTATTGTGTCTTTTTCACATTTTGGGAACTTTCAACGTTTTTATTCATATAATGGTTCAAACTATATAGACTTACCAACAAGAATGCACAAGACCGCGAATGCAAGGAACAGATTGCTTATATGGATCTTCATTTTTTCAAATAAATCTCAGGTTACTCATCTGTACTACTACCCAACACTAAAGTTGAAAGTATTGAACTTTTCTTGTCGATTGTTTTTGAAATAAATGGTGAACGAGAATTTAATGTCTTATTGTTGTTCAGATACGTGATGTAATTGATCGAGTTTCGCGGTGTTTCGCGCTTTTTATATTTCAAAGTACAGTAACCTACCATCTATCGCGACTTCTCCTACTCGCTTTGATCCCACCACCGACTTGGCGAAAAATGTTGACATTCAATGTAACCAATTTAATAATTCAGTTACAATTTATAAATGGCTATCAATTTTAGACAATTATAAATTCAATACAAATTTTTGTATATGGAAACACTTACATGCTTATTCTGAGTTCAAAAATTTTTAAGTTTTTTTTTATGAATATAACTTGTAACAGACTAGAAGGTTTTTATATAAAATATATCAAATATCAGGCAATTTTATTTGTAATAAAAACGTATCAATTTTCCAGCACTAGGCATTTTCGATTCTCAAAAATGTTGCATTTTCGGCCCACCGTAATATGTAGGGTGTTCTTTTTGGTTTTAATGGGAATTCGGCCAAATCGGAATGTCAGTAGTGATATTTCTAACGTTCTTTTCTAGTTGAATTCACATTTAAACAACACCCCACGCACACATATTGCTCAAGCGCAAAAATAAAAGAACTTATTTTATGAAAATTTACAAAAATCAATGATAAAAAGAAAATATTTTGACAACCAAGAACAATCAATATCATGGAAGTTTCTACATCTGAGGTTCATAAGCAAGTGAATTTTGTAACGCACTTTATGAGTTAAAATTTTTTTTTTAGAGATATTCTTTGAAAAACGGTTCGAAATATTAAACAATGAATGCCTAGCATTTTGTAGAAACTTGTAAAAGGAACATAACATTCCTTCTGAATATTTTCCCGCTTACTTATTAAGTATAAGTAAGTGTAAGTCAGTTCAAAAGACATTTAGGAATTTTTAAAGTTTTGAAGAGATTAAAAATGTTTAAATACTTTGAGAGATTTCCGAAAGGTGAAAATTAAAGTTTTCCTAACATTTTTAAATCCTGGAAAATGAAAAACTGTATTAGAAATTTTCTAGATATGTTTTCGACATATTTGAAATTTTCCAAAATCTGTTTGAATTTTCTCAAAAAACCTAGAAAACTGTTACTTATATAATCTTGAAAACAAATAAAAATATAAAATAATTTATCATTCGAAAGTTTTATTTTGTATTAAAAATTATTTTCCATTCAAATCGAAAAACTACACGCACGCGTAGCGCGCAATTGAGAATTCTTTCAAAGGATGCTCAATGTTACATAAATATGAAAGTCTGAAAATTATTCTTTCGAATTTATACTTATGTAATTTTTTTTTATAAATTGATAATCTGGAAAAATGAGACTTTCTGAGAATATTAGTTTAAGGTTTAACTTTATGAAGCTGATTTCTTCACAAACTAATATATTTTTACACATACATTTGAAAAAGATTATTTTTAACATGACGTTATCTTTTGCGAGGTGATCTGGCCTATTCACAGGTTGCACCATATAACTATAAATCTATAAATCTTATCAGGGTAGGGAAATAAGTCCGAGTTATTCGTGGTTCATAAAAATTCTTAATAAAAACTGAACTGCAAATTAAAGCACTCAAAGTCGTACTCTTTTAAATATAAAACTTTTGATATTGAAGCTTACAAAAATTTTAATTTAGAAATTTTTGACTTAAAGGCTTAATAATTTACATATATAAAATAAAAGCTTTTAACACTTTGCAATTTAACAACTTTGAATTAAATGCCACTAAACTGCAAAATTTTGAATATTTAACTTCTATAAATTGAACATTTTAAATATTTCTAATAAAAAAATATAAATCCACACGCAGAAATAAAATTCTTTAGTTGCAAGAAAATTTATTTAAATCAAGAAAATTTCTTTAAATCAAAGATAAACTTTCGTTGGCTCTGGGTCAAAAAAATGATTTTTTGTTCCAATGAAAATTTTTCTTGATTTAAAATAATTTTCTACATTTTTCTTCAAGCCCGAAAAAATAACTATTTTCACGTCGTTCAGTAAGAAGGAAACAACTTAATAATCATCACAGTCGTTTGTCTAAGTGCTCGCTTAATTAATACTGTAAGAATCTGAAAAATACACAAGAATTGTTTCACTATGAAGATTCAGTTTCCTGGACGGAATAGGTAAAATTAGAAAATAATTTTTTTTTGCCGCCCTACTATATATATAGTTGAAAGTTTGTCAAAAAGACGACCGCGGGATTTCACCGGGAGCGGGTACCATTCTGAAAAATTGCACCCGCCCCCGGCAAAATCGCGGTAATATTTCAGACCGTAACCACGCCTCACGACCGTGAGATAAGTGGTTACAGTCTTCGATGGACTCAATATGATGGTCCGGCAAAAGTGTGGTGCACCCTGAGTACATAGAGCGACTCAAGCACGACCGCCTTCTGCACTTTCCCCGCAAGTATCTTCGCATTTTGTTAAGACGCAGGGATGCTTTTCAGGCTATTACCCAGTGAAGGCTTGGCACCTCCAAAAGCACAGATGATCAGGACGACTAGCTTAACAGCATATTCCGGGTATAACCGTCGCAACTTCCTTATAAAGTTTTTATACCTCTCTTTCTTTTTATTCTCCTTGGCTGTGACGCTTTTCTCAGCTTGTGCTGAAAATTCGATAACACAACAGAAATAATTGTCGCATCGTGCCTTTGGATGTACGTCGTTCCCACATGGGTTAGACAACTAGATAGTATGTGTCCTAGATGCTCAGGGTATGCATGACACGCTCTGCAGCTATTATCAGGAATGTCTTGGCTCAAAATGTGGCGACGGTATGCTAAAGTGAGAATGACACCGTCTGTGAAAGATGCTGTGCATCCTCTTGTCGAGGAGCTGTTCGCGAAAGTTTTCTTTCTGTGCTTTCTTAATTCGGGTCTTCAGGAGTGAGTACTCGAGATGGATAATATTTGATGCATTTCGCTCACTCCTGATATTGAAGTCAAGGCCGAGTGTTTCAGCAGCCTCCTCTACTGCTTTGTATAGAAACGCTCCTTTGCCCACTTATTCGTGCTTCCTGACCATTTTAAGAAGAGGGTCTTGTCCATTTGCGACTATATATGCTGTACCTAAAGTAATCCTGTTGTGAAAATATTCAAGATTCAGTATTTCGCGAACAAATTGACGGCGTGAGATATAAAGTCGCGGAACAGAAGACTTAATGTGCATGCTTTTGTTTATGTGCATAACCTTTCGTGACCCGATATCGAGGGACCTGAGCTTGTCCTAAATGCAGCACTGTGGCACGCCCAGGTAGTATAGGTATAGGTTTTCTGCGCTTCAAATAAACCTTGGCACATTTTTCTAACCCAAACTCCATTCCAATCTCTTGACTGTACACTTTGAGAATATCTAGAGCTAGATTTAGTTGATCTTCATTTTTAGCGTAGATCTTAAGATCATCCATGTAAAATACGTGAGTGACATATCTCGCCACACAGGTCGGATTGTCCGAACAATCCTATCATTCAGAATAGCTGTGAATATCTTATACAGTGTGTTAAGACAAGTGATTGGCCTGTTATTCTTAGGGTCAGCTAAGTTGCCCATCATTGGCAGGAGCACTGTGCGCCCTTCCACCAACCACTCCGAAATCGGCTCTTCCGAATTCAGATATCAGGTGAAAATGCGGGCCGGATGCTGGTGGGTTGAAGGAAACTTCTTCCACCAGAAGGTCATATCACCATCTGCTCCCGGAACGAAATAGTTCTTTCAGCCTCTTAATACTCTTTTCACTTCGTCAGTAGTGATGAGTGGGCATTCCTCCTCAGGTGTTATGAGGGCATCGCACAGCTCCTTGAAGCTATTTATGTTCTCTGAGTTTTCTTTCAGTGGATGCTAGAATTAGTATACTTCTCTCCAAAATGCTTCGTCGTCTCTGACCCACATCTCCCTGCCCTCTAGACTTCTCTTAGCGTCAGATAGTACCCATGTTCTGTCAACAATGTGCTGCCTGATGGTCAGCAGCTTTGACTTGTTCAGTGTGTGATGACGGATCCGCAGTTCGCGCGCGAACTGTCGAACCTTGGCGGTAAAATTCCTCCCAGATATTATGTAGTTAATCGCACGCTGAATGTGAGGCGCGTACTGTCTTGCCCAGCCTATCATTTTGCTGAGTTGATGCATTTGTCTTTTGGTCTTATAATGTTATAATCAGCCGTTGGTTTTGTTTTACGGTTTATATCCACCAAAGCTCATGCTGCATTATACACACTACAAATAATAGTCCAGAGGTCGGATTCTTCGGAAATATCTCAACGAAGCTCGTCATCCAGTTCAGGCAGATCTTTGGGCTTGAGGAAAACCTGGATGTTGATGTTTCTTCGGATCCTGAAGCCTCGCTCTTCCTCTATTGGATGCCTGCCCGCGATTGGTAGAGTAGGCGCTCCACTTTCATACCCCCTTTTTCGGAGTGGTTTGGCATGGTTTTGCATCACGGAGCATGCAGTCGTGCCATGTAACGTTCTCGTTCAGGGACCATACTGGTATCGTAGCACTCTAGCCGGTCGTCATTGAGTCGATCCGTCCACCTAAAAGTATCAAGATTCCGCCCGTTCATCGCATTGACTCCGTCTTTATTGGCTCCCTCGACTTCAGGGTAGTCGGCATTGTTGTGCGACCCATTGTCGGGAGTCCTGCACGTTCGATTGTTTTAAACCGCACGTAGTACAAATATGTTTGGTGTTATCATTGCTGTTCCCACAAGCAGCTAGGGAAAATAGTCCGTCCATCCTTGTAGAGCCCCGCATGCAAGGATAAGGCTGCATACTGTGAGAGGTCGCCCGGTATCCCAGAGTCACCTTTTGAGACACCTCAGCCAGGTGCCATTCAGCTTTCGGCACAGTTGTCACGCCTCCGCTTAGGTGTTATTCCTTCGGGACCATCCCTGGACAATTGTGCGCAACTACTTATTAATTATTGTAACCATATTCAGCAGATATATATATATATATATATATATTCCGGTTTTGAATAAATATATATATTATATATATATATATATATATATCGGTTTCAGTTTCGACTCCTTTGGGATCAAACCGCAAGGCCTATGACGAAGCCACCAAACGCCTCCTCGGGTTGCGGATAGAGGATCCCTGAACCAAGGGATACTGCTGAATATGGCTACAATAATTAATAAGCAGTCGTCGAGAATTTTCCAAGAATGGTCCCGAAGGAATAAACCCTAAGCGGAGGCGTGAAACCCATGCCGAAAGCTGAATGGCACCTGGGTGAGGTGTGACTGCTACGATGTCAGCATTAACCCTGATCACCGAGGCTTTATGGCGCTTATGCAAACTCTGTGGTACCAGAAACACCCAGAGCTTCAGCACGTTTCGATTCAATAATTGCGAAATCAACGTGCCCACCTCTGGAAAAATGGATATGTACGCGGAGCGCTTCCCCAACAGCTGCTTGATCAAGCTGCAGACGAAGATGAGGAAACGACATTAAGACCAACCGCTGAAAGCAAGCACCTTCTGAGAGATGATCGCGATTTCAGGACAAAGGGGAACATTAACATGCAAGTTCCTCCTAAGCCCCAAGATCTGGCTGAAATGGATGCCTCCCTTCGTGGAGATATCTCGCAAGAGTCCGACCTCTAGACCATCAACTGCTCAGGTGATGGTGCTGCGAGAGCTTTAGCTGATTCAAATCGAATGCCAAAACAGACAATGGATCAAAAGATAAAAAGACGCTCGCATCAACTGAACAAGAAGATTGGATGGGCAAGAGAGAATGCCTCCCGTGTTCAATGTGTAATTGACTACATAACATCTGGTAGAACGTTCACAAAAAGGGTTCGAAAGTTCGCCCAAGAACTAAGGATCTTGAATCACACACTCAACAAGTCAAAGCTGCTGAAAATCAAGCAGCATATTGTTAACAAGATACGGCTGTTATCTGACGCAAGTAGGAGAATACAGAAGAGGGAGAGATGGATCAGAGAGAATCCACAGTTTCTCACTGACCCGTCGCGCCTCTTCAGCAATCTCCCTGTTTCTGTAGAAAATACACCCATGCCCAAGGAGGTAGAGACTTTTTGGAGATAGGTATACAAGATCCCGAAAAGACTACAGTTGAAAAAACATACTGACGATATCATCCGCTTCAAGGAGTTTGGCGACAACCTCGTAAAATCTGAGGAGGAATGTCCATCAATCACTGCCGAAGAGGTGAAAAAAGCACTCGAAGGCACGAAGAACTTGTCCGCTGCTGGACTAGATTGTATCAAGAACTTATGGTGGAAGAAATGTACTTTAAAACACCAACATTTGGCCCGCATATTCACATCATATTTAAAGTCGGAGACGCCCATTCCGCAGTGGCTGGTGTTAGGACGCACTATACTCCTGCCGGAAAAAGGCAACTTGTCCAACCCAGAGAATTATAGGCCCATAACTTGTTAGAACACACTGTGTAAGATCTTTAAAACTGTCCTAAACAATAGGATCGTGCGACGAATTGAGCCTGTGTGGCGAGAGATGTACGAACAGCGTGGCTCGAAAAAAGGTGTAGCAGGCTGTCAAGAGAACCTGCTAATTGACAGGTGTGTCTGTAAGGACGCTACAGCCCATCAGCGCGTCCTGTCTATGGCCTGAATTGGCGACCATAAAGCTTTCGATTCATCCTCTGATAGACTTATCATCTGCCTGTTGGAAAGCTTGAAGGTGCATCGACACATAGTGAGATGCATAGAGAGATTGAGGCCTCTTTCGAAAACTATTCTTACTATCTCATCTAGAAATTATCGTGTGACAACAAATAACGTCACCTTCCAGAGGGGCGTCTTTCAGGGTGGCGACACTAACCAGCGCGAGCATAAGGCCACTCATGTATTATAATTATATATTATAGTATAAAACTGCTATAAATATCGTCAAGAAGTACAAAAGAGAGATTGGGATGGACTTTGGTTTGGACAAGTGTGCCGAAATTAATCTGGAGCATAAAAAGATAAAAAGATTACTGGCGTTCCCAAGGACCCTGAGCTTGTGGATATAAGTGTCATTAGACATCTTAATACTGCAGAGACCTATACATACCTGGCCGTGCCTGAAAGCCGCATCCAGGACGGAACATCAGTGAAGAAGTCTCTCCGAAGCAGATACAAGCATCTTCTTCGATAGATTTGGTCTTTCAATCTGTCGGCGTTGAACAAGGTATCTGCGACTAACATGCTTGCCGTCCCTGTTCTACTCTACTCGTTTGGGGTGGCTCAATGGACGAAGAACGAGCTTAAGGCCCTTGATGTCACCACACGTAAGATCATGCATATGCGTAAAAGCTTGCATATCAATTCGTTAGTTCCGCGATTATACATTTCAAGACACACGAAGGTTTCGCCGGCCTGTCGTTGTGATTTCATCGTACCCTGTGACCACCCATCTCACGGATGTGAGACGTGGCCATAAGTGTGATTTACCGCGGTTCTACTGGGAGCCGGTGTCATTTTTTAGATGGCATTTGCTCTCAGTGGGACCCTTCGGTTGTTGTTATAATATATTATTTATAATATATATATATATATATATATATATTTATATATATATATATATATTTATAATATAATTTAAATTTTATTTTATGAGTATTATTAATATTATATCAATATTCAAATTATTTGTATCATTATCTGTACATATAATATATAATAATATAATATAATATGTACTATTACATATATATACAATTTGTATAATTTAAAAAATTAGTTTAATCTTAATTTTCTGATATCAAAAGGGGAAGAAAGAAATCATTTGTAGTATGATATCAATCTAAATTTAATTAAAACACTTTCTTGATGAAGTAATTGCTTAAATTTTTTTCTTGAGGAATAACTACAAATTAATTGACTTTTTTTCTATCTGTATTTTTTAATATCCTCTGGATGTCTGTGACTGAAGGGTGTTCTGTATTATTGTATTTTTCAATTTTTCAAATTAATAACAGTAAATGAATGAATGAATAATAATTTAAGAATTCATTAACAAAAAAATTTTTAAATATTGAATTTAAGAAATGTTTGAAACAATAACTAATAACACAGCCACACAAAAAAAATCTTGTTTCGGGTCTGGAGGTCAGACCATGTTTACTATATGCTTTTAGGGTCGCTGAATCTGAATCCGAGGTCTAAAAAACCCCAGCACGTCAGGGTTTTGACATAACCTCAAAAAACCTCATAAAAAATTTGTGTTTAGGTCTGGAGATCATACCATATTTACGATATGTTTTATGGGTCGCTGAATCCGATTCCGCGGTCCGAAAAACCCCAGCGCTTCACAGGCTCACTCCGTTGCCCGCCGTCACCGCGAGGAGGTGCCCTGGATGCAGACACACATAAGAAGGATGAATCAATTTCACGAGTTTCTTTGAAAATCAAAACCGTGACGCGCTGGAGTTTTTTAGACTATGGATTCGGATTCAGCGACCCCAAAAACATATATTAAACATGGTCTGACCTCCAGACCCGAAAAAAAATTTTATGAGGTTTTTTGAGGTTATGTCAGAACTCTAACGTGCTGGGGGTTTTTGGACCTCGAATTCGGATTCAGCGAGCCCAAAAACATATATTTAACATGGTCGGACCTCCAGACCCGGAAAAAGATTTTTTATGAGGTTTTTTGAGGTTGTGTCAGAAGCCTGACGTGCTGGAGCTTTTTGAACCTCGGATTCGGGTTCACCGACCGAAAAAAACATATAGTAAACATGGTCTGACCTCCAAACCCGAAAAAATCTTTTTTATAAGGTCTTTTTAGGTTATGTCAGAACCCTGACGTGCTGGGGTTCTTTGGACCTCGGATTCGGATTCAGCGACCCCAAAAACATATAGAAAACATGGTCTTACCTCCAAACCCGAAAAAAGATTTTTTTTGTGTGGCTGTGTAATTAACAATTTCGAATTGAAAGCGTTGAAAATTTATAAAATATATATTGAACGATTTTGAATTGAAATCGTTACGAATTGAAGATTTACGGAATTTAATGATTTCATCAGATTACAATTTCAAAAATAAGACAAATTCAAAACAATAAAAATGGAATATTTTCAGATCAGATTTTTCTAAATTGGATCATTCAAAATGTAAAGAAAATAAAATTATATTATTTCTAATTGAAAGCGTTTCAAATTAAATGTGAAATTCCAGAATTTTCAATTGATATTACATAAAAAATTATAATTTAATAATACTAAAGTTGATTGGACAGTTTTTCTAAGATAAAAAAAATAATAAATTCATCGTCACTGTTATTGTTAAAAAAAGAAAGAAAAAAATAATCAATTATAAGCCTTTAAAACTGAATTATTCTAAAAAAACTTTCAAAATAAAAATTAATTTTAAATGCGAAACATCAAAAATGAAAATTTTCTACTACGAAACGTTGAAAATTAAACGAATCTGAACTTCATTTAAAACAGAAAAAAAATTTTAGTCGCCAAGAATTGTGATATTAAAACTTTTTTATACTTAAACCCTTTAAAATTTTAATTATTTTAAGTCAACTTGAATCGTGTAAAAATTAACAATTTTAAATCTGTTATTTATACTTTTTAAAATTCGACAATTTCAATTTCAGTTACAAAGTTAATACTCATGGAAGGAGAAAATGGAAAATTTAGGAGTCAACATGATTTTTACCATTTTGTAGATTCTAATATTCCTATTAATTTGTATCCGTTTATGCATTTTCCCCTTCTCAAAATGACATTCTTTTCTACCTGGTCTTATCACATTTTGTTTTATTTACTTTCCAATCATTCCCCGGGTAAAAATCAAAAGTATGGGAGCGATCAATCATTAACTTTTCAAAGTATCAGAAATGTATGGAAAATCAGACAATCCCATACATCAAGTATATTGAAGTAGTATAGAAATAATGGGATCATTTAGTATAGACAAAAAAATTGATACACTTATGTTTAGATAGATTTAAGTAAAATTGGACATAATTCAAACGAGGATAGATTCGGGTAGACATGGAAACAACTTAATCAAATTAAAATATATCAACACAGAAATGGATTGAAATTAACAGATTTTTTTTTGTGTATCCTGAAAAATGAGAAAAACTGATCAGGTCGTGTCAGAACTTAAGCGACGATACATAAAAGAAAAAAACTGTTTCTACATTGTTAAGAATGTTTGGGATTCTACAATACTTTTACAATTCAAGCGTAATGTAAAATATCAAACACGGTATTGTAAGTGAAATTGCAATACTTGTACTGTAAAATTACAAACATTACAAAACGGCGACTCTATGCGGTATTGTAAAATTTCAATACATTTGAGGCAAAAATTGCATTGCATAAAAGGCAACATTACAACGCTAGAATTTTAAAAGTACAATGCAAGGTATTGGAAGTTTCAAGCAGACATTTTTACAGTGTAACAATAACAGGCAAAATTGACCAAATTTGTTCTTCTTAACTGGATAAAATGTATTCTTTGGATCAACTCTTTTAAAATTGAAAAAAGCGAATGATTGAGTTTAAAAGAAGGTATAGAGATTTAGTAGAAACAGGTTGTCCAAGTCAATTTACCAGAAGGTTGGGTTGATTCGTAGAACCTTTATTTGAGAGACGCTGATCAAGAAGGATGTTGGGAGCCACAGGAGCCACAGAGGCCACAGGGAGCGACTGCACGCTGCTTCTCTTCCACCCTGGCTCAGTTCCAAATCTACTCTGCGGGCTTTTTCTATTTTACCCCTTATTTTCCCGTTCGCCTGATTTATCGTTTTATTGCACGAGCCCTTCTTCAACCCTCTGCAAGCTTCTGTCTTCCTCCAATCGTCTTCTAATGACGCCTGTGTCCCGTTGTGGTGTCTCAAGGTGCTCCTTATTTTTCTTGTGCTGAATTCAATATTCTGTCCAGATATATGTACACGGATGTTTTTTAGGTTTCATTGAAAATATAATGAGGAATTTCTAAAGTAATTGCTGATCAACGTTGAACAATTTATACTGAAGGATCAGTACCCGTAAAAAATATCAGGATCTGCGAATGTTCGTTCCATTTTAATAAAACTTCTTCAAATGATAGTTTTTTTGGTTGACCAAGAATCGAATTTTTGAGAAAGGTAAATGAACCGAACGCTAGAGAACGGTACAGGGTCTATGGCTTAATGTCTCTGTTTATTAAATATTTCAAAGTAAACAAACATAAGCTTTACAAAATCAATTTGTGCAAAAATTGACACGAATTGATTTTTTAACTTTATGTTTCTTTACAAAATGTACTTTCAAATAAGAAATAATAGTGATATATAAGAAACATTTGAAGCTCAGAACATTACATTTTTTTTAAATTACTGAAGTTACGCCATATTAAATTCTGGAGTTGGATTTTTTTGAATTATCGATATTTTCGGAATCGATAATTGAATTGTAGGTATTAGAGGTTAGATTATACTAGCTTCAAGTTGCACGCAAAAAAGCGTGCATATTATGAAAATTCTCATACAACATCCACTGGTGTCAAAAGGGAAAAAAAATTCTTTCCCTTCCTGCTGCTCCTTGTACAATTTCCAAACATGAAAAATTTTCCCACATTTTTTAATAATTAAACTCTTTTCATTTATAAAGCCATTTCAAATATTCATCTACATTTTTCAACGATCAAGATAATCAAAAATTTAAAAAAATTTATTGGAAGAAAAAAAAGTTAGGGGAAGTGTTGAGCCGCAATCTGTTGGATGTTGATTAGAATACATCATTTTTCTGCTTTGAACTGAAGAATATTTTTATTTTATCTTCACTAAAAACATAATTTCCATGTGAAATCTCATGCTTTGATACGGAAACTTTTCTTTTAATTTAAAAAATAATTCTTCATCATAATTATAAAATTAAAAAAGATGTATGAAACAAAAATAGCACATGTATAAGAGATATTTTGATGACAGGAAGAAATCTATAAAAATAAGACTGAAATAAAAGCTTTCTGCGTCATAGTCTAAATAATGAAATTTTCTCATTTTTCAATATTTGATAACAAAAAAACATCAGTATGTTATAACGTATATGTATAATTCACAATGTTATATATCTAAATGTCCAGACCTTCAATTTGAGGCTTCTTCAAACAAAATCGGATAATTTTTAGGGTATGATAAACCCTATACAAAAAGGGCGCTCGCTATTAATATATGTATATCAAATTTGAAAAATTTAACACTCAGAAAAAAAATTCAATTTTTTTCTCCGGAAAAAGACAAAAAAAGGTTTTGTTTCATTTTTTTGGTGAAATTGTCCCCTTTTAATAGTAAGAGGTATTATATGTAATGATTAAATGCTTATAAGAAATATGTGATGAGTGTCAGTGGAGTAATAGACGCTCGAAATGAACGATCTGGGATACTAATGTACCCTCGTGGAGAGCTTTGCACAGTGGATGTGATTGAAGTAGAGTACGGATTTTACTATTCGATTATGAGTCATTTTGCGTATTTTTGTATGATCTATGACTTATGATGATCCTGTGAATCTCTTCATCTGGGGTGATGGCTAGCCATATTGATCAGCAACCTGTATCGGAGCGATGTTGCGGATCGAACAGGTTGCTTAAATAAGCAACACAGGAATTCGAGATTGATCTAAAATGTATACCTCCTCCTACACTTCCCTTTCTTACTCTTCCCATATGAATTCTTTGATCCCCGGTAGTATAACGAGGCTAGAACCGCGGGAATTACCCTTATCTTATATATGGCTTAATGCTATAATAATAATGATAAATTATAATTTCATTTAAAAAATTTCACAATTTAAATTGATTTAGTTCATAGAAGAAAGCAGAAGATTTATAAGCGGATACAAATTAAAACTACTATTTGAAAAAGTAATGAAGTCAAGAACCATCTTAGAGTGGGAAAACACAGAATCAAGAAAATTCAGAATTCAAAAATTAAAAGAAGAAATTAATTCTGAAGAAACTAATTTTGAACTAAAAAAAAACAACTTAACTCTGGCGAAGAACGTCAAGATTCTAAAAGAGAAAGTGAAGACAAATTAAATGAAGAACGGACTTTTAAAAAGAATAAAAATTAAATTAAACTAACTGTGATTCCGATCTCGAGTGTTTCCATTTTGTTTGTATTTATAATTATATGGTGCTCATTTCAAGAGCACTTTGCTTCCCGTTAGCAAATGCATTGGCTTCCTCATAGAAGAGGCATTAGTTATTTTTTTGAGTAATAGATAAACCAAAGTCTTCATTTTGAGCAATTTGAAAATAGAAATGTACAAAAAATGCAAAACTACAAAATAATACAAAAAAATCAGACTAATCAAATTTTGTATTAGAAATGATAATTTTTCGAGCTGGAAAAGGGAAGGGAAAAGTTCTGTCGCACCCTATCCCCTTCCCAGCTTTATGATTTCTTTACAAAAATTGTCAGAATTACTCTATTTGAAAATTTATGATCAAGAAGTCTTTTCTATTCCTGCGTCAACTTTGAATTATGTCCATGAAAAAAGTTTTTCTGTTTGAAACAGATGACTCAAATATTACAAATGAGCATAACTTCCTTAATCTTCAATAAAGTGTATTAATATTATAGATCAGTCGATTTTCCTCGAATCAAGGAATCTTTTACGTTCTTGCATGAATTTTGATTTATGTTAGTGAGAAACATTATGCATTACCATAGCTTCCTTACTCTTCAATAAAATGTATAAATGCTATGGGTCAATCGATTCGTCTTGAATCAACACAACTTTTCTATTCTCGCATCAACTTTAAATTATGAGAATGAGAAAATTTTTACTATAAAAAACGATTCTAAGAATATATAAATTACCATAACTTCCCTACTATTTAATAAAATGTATTAATATTGTAGTTCAATCGATTCGTCTTGAACCAAGGAATCTTTTATATTTTTGCATCAATTTTGAATTATGTTGAAGAAAAAAGTTTTACTATAAAAGCCAGATTTTTCCAATATTATGCATTACATAGCATCCTTACTCTTCAATAAAATGTATTAATATTATAGGTCAATAGATTCGACTCGAATCAACACATCTTTTCTGTTCTTGCATCAACTGTGAATTATGATATTGAAAAAAGTTTTACTATAAAAGACCGATTTTCAAAATATATAAATCACCATAAATTCCCTACTCTGCAATAAAATGTAATAATATTATAGGTCAATCGATTCGTCTCGAACCAAAGAATCTTTTATATTCTTGCATCAACTTTGAATTATGCTAATCAAAAAAGTTTTACTATAAAAAACCGATTTTTAAAATATTGTTGAGTGCTAAAAAAAATGCAATAAATATTTTTAGAAATCCTCCGGTCAGTTTCAAGATATTAGTGAGAAAAATAAGTCCTACAAAGTTCATCAATTTATCTGACACCGTTTTCTAGTTATCGTGTTCACAAAAAAGCGTGACATCCACACACACACATCCACCCACACACATCCACCCACGCACATCCGCACACACACACACACACACACACACAGCCGGACAATTGCTTAGAACATTGTATTAGACATTTTCAAATTGAGGAAGGTTTGATTAAATGAGTTTGAAAATTTTTGAAAATGTTACCATTACAAAGCTTCCTCTACGAGGAAGCAAAAATGTATCATTCATAATTTGAAGGACTTCTCATTCTGAAATTGTATGATTAATATTTTTTTTTAATTGAACAGTCCTTGAGATTTTAAAACATTTTTTACTTTTCGATACTTTTTTTATAAAAAATTATTAATGCTTCCTCTATAGCAAATACTTTGGCTATATAATCATAAGGAGGAAACAAAGTGCTCATAAAATGAGGACCATAAAATTATAAATACAGCCAAAGGGTAGCACCCGAGATCGAATTCACAGCTAGTTTATTCTTGCCATTCGGGGCAATTTTGAAATATTATGCAAGAATTCGAGAAGTTATGACCGATAAATTATAACCGTTAACTTTATAAGTCTGAAGAGAGCATATTCGTTCATATTGCTTTCATCAAAATATTTTATCGAACCGAATAATTTTAGTTCATTAAATTCCAGAAATAATTGCTGCAATCTAAATTGTCTACTGAAATATTCATATCATGGAAAGCTTAGCAGTAAGTTATCTGGGACTGACAAAACTTTTAAGGTTTTGTACCATTTTTGAAACGCTTTTCATTTTTCAAAACTTAATTAAGAGATGTACTGGTCGACACTTCGGAATTTTCAATTCAAAGCTGAGTAGTAACTAATCTAGACCGTACGGGGCTGCAAAGATAATTAGAAGAAAAACACACGTATTATTAATCATTTAGTCTTCCTTCAAATTTCTCGAAACAGGCTATAAATTCTATATTAGAGGGTACCAACATTCATTAACAAAATGCAGAAACAACTTATTTCGCCGAAAACAAAATCTTTGATTAAAAGATGACCAAAACTGTAAATGTTTCTCAAGGCTTTTTAGGAATAATGATCATTATGAATTCAATTATTGAACTGCACTCGCATCACAAAACTGCACATATGGAACCAATGAAGGGCTTCCTATCTTCATTTGTTCTTAAGATGAAGTATTTGTAATAATTCTCCGTAAAAAGTAAATTATTCAATATTTCAGAATTTTTAAAAATGTATTGCATTAAAGAATGTTAAAAGATTAACTGTGAATTTCATAAGATTTTTCCTAACGTCGGCCTCGTTCTGGGAACAAGTGAAACTCGAAACTTGAAAAAGGAGGCTGAAACCCCCTGTTTTTTAGATGTTTTGCCCTCTAACTATTGAGAAAATTTGTTTAATTCAGAATTGATCAAATCGTTGAATTCAGAAAACTTTAAGCTTTCAAGTGCTATTTATGAAACATTTCAGATATTTTTTTTTTTGTTGAGCAAGTTGCAATCAAAAGGAGTGATGGGCCTCGACTTTTGGCCCTGACTTGATCATGATTTTTTTCTGATAGTTTACCAAAGTACGATTAATTTTTGGTGCTCGTCAAGGTTTATTTGATTGAGAGAAAAAAGTAATCCACTCCGTTCTTCGGCCCAGCTTATCGCGTTTCCATGATAACATATCGCGTTTTGCGAACGACCCGGATAGTTTGCGGAGCATGCATCATCCGGGGAAATAGCTGGGATGCTCGAGGCGCCGAGTACGCGTGTAGGTACCAACACACACAGATTTCCCACATGGAAATACGTGGGCCTACATACAACATTTCGCTTGCACGTGCATGCCACATTGTCACAATTACGTGTATAGTGAGCACGTACACGTAGGACAAGTGTGGCCCCTCGTATATCTTTGTAATAAACTCCTGATGTTCCTGGTCCTTCGAGGATGTATGTGCGGTATGCCAACATTAATTACTGTGTAATTGACCAGCAACGAAGATCGGTACCGTCTTACAGAACAATTCACTGTGATCTGCTGCAAAATTTATTTACCGGAAATAAAATGATCCCTATTATTTTGATTATTATTTTGATTTAGGTATTCGTCTCTCAGGGGAATACAATAATCATAGAGTAGTGGATAATAATAAACTATAAGCACTACAAGAATTTGATAAACGGGTGTTATTTTTTACCTCATCTCTGCTTTTATGTTATGAGAAGGTATTAGTTTTATGTAATATCTGACTTTGTCTATTTTCATCAAATCTCAACTTTTTTATTTCAAACTTCGCACTCTTACCCCTTTTTCCTCTTTTTTCAAGAATTCTTTTAGTTTTTCCTGTTTCCAAGAAACTTCCCCTTTTTCTCGTTTTTTCGCTTGAATGTGAAGTGAATTAATGGAACCCAATAAGTAAATTTAACTATTTTTGGGTAAAAGTCCATTTTTTGAAGTTGAAGCGGATTTCGTTGGTTGAAAAGTCTACCATTATATTTTTAATTCCGAATTTATCTCGTTTGGTTAAAAATTCCACTATTTGGTTAAAAATTTAATTATATTGTTGATAATGCAATTTCGTTGAAAAGTCATCTTTTTTAGTCAAGAATTTCAACTATATGCTTGAAAGTTGAACTACTTTGTTAAAAATTCCTTTTTTTGGTTAAAGATTCTTCTATTAGGTTGACAATTGAAATATTTTGTTAAAAATTCGTTTCATTTTTGGTTGAGAATTAATTTTTTAAACTGAAAATTTAACTATTCAATTTTTCATTTAAAATTGAGCTTTTTTAATGAAAAGTTGAACTATTTGCTTGAAAATTTGTCTTTTTCAGTTAAAAATTCAACTACTTGGTTAAAATGTATGTATTTTGTTGATGATTCGTCATTTTTGGTAGGAAATTAATCTCCTTGGTTGAAAAAACATCTTTTCTAGTTGAAACTTCAACTATTTGATTGAAAATTCATGTACTTTGTTAGGAATTTCTCATTTTTGGTAGAAAATTAATCTTCTTGGTGAAAATTCATCCTTTCTGGTGGTTGTGGACAAGGGGAAAAGTGGATTAAGAGCTTGGAAGAGAGAAGGGAAGAGAGAATGCATGGGAGGGGAGAAAATCAAAATTCAAACATGGATATGGAAAATTAGTGTTGCGTGTCTTTTAAAAGCTTGAAGAGTAATGGTAAGAGGAAACGGAAGCCCTGGAAAGTCTCGCGCATTTGCTAGATAATAGTTATTAGCTAGTAAGATAATAGTTAAGAACTTGTAAATAATAAAAAGGGGAAGCGATTATAGATTAAGATAAGCATAAGGCATAGTGGATAAGTGAAACTGTAAAAGATGTAAAGGGAACGGAGCCCTCAAACCCGTAAAAGGGAGAGTAATAAAATACAACAACAACATCATCGTTTCTGGTTAAAAATTTAATTATTTTTTAAATAATTATAAGTTCAATTATACATACATACATTGATTAGCAGTTCGAACTCGAAAGTTCATTGCCTCACTACCCGATTCGGGTAGTGTTTCTAGGTGGATATTTACTACCAATGTGGGCCCAACCACACCCACGACGAGCCAACAGCACGCAGTATTCCTGAACGGTCACCCATCCAAGTACGAACCGCGCCCAACAATGCTTAACTTCAGTGATCTTATGAGAACTGGTGTTTTCAGCGTGGTATCGCCGTTGGCGTTCAATAATAAAGAGTTTAATTATATTTTCAAAGATTTTACTGGATTTCAAGAGATTCCGAAGGATTTGAAGGATTTTAAGGAATTTAGTACGATTTCCGCGAATTTCAAGGGATTTTAGGAAATTTCTAAATATTTCAAAAGAAGTCACGGAATTTTAAAGGCTTTAAAAGGAATTCATGTGTTACCGAAGTATTTTCACAATTTTTAAGGATATCAGGGGATTTTAATGGGGTTTCAAAGATTTGAAGGGATTTAAAGAGATTAAATTTTAATTTATTTTGAAAGATTTTAAAAACATGTAATGATTTTAAAGGATTATATGGGACTTTTGTGGGATTTTAAATATTTTAAGCGATTTCAAGGATTTTTACTGTTTTTAAAGGGATTTACGGACCTTCCAGGGAGTTGAATTATTTTAATGGAATTTCAAGGAATTATGTACGATATCCATGGAATTGAAAGGATTGCAATGATTTTCTCAACTGTATATTTATTGGACTATGTAATATGAAATGTTACATAAAATGAAAAAGAAATAATACCATTAATGATATAATGTATACAATAATATAAAAAGCAATTTCAATACCCAAAACAGGTGTTAATTAGCATATTTTATAGAATAATTAGACAGAGGAAACTTACGTAAGAAATGATTTAGACCCCCCCCCCCCCCCCGCTCTCCCTAAGTAAGGATTCATATGATTTTTGGACCCCCTCCACCCCAAAAAAACCCTTACGTAATTCATGAACGCTCCCCTACCAAGATTTTTAGAAAATATTTTTAATAGACATCATGAATGTTTTTAAAAATAGTTAAAATGAGCGTACACTGAATTATTTCAACCCTTCACAGTGAGTTCCAAAGATTTGTAGTGGTTTGATTAAAAAAATTATTTTGACATACGGATTAAATGACTAAATGATATTTTTGGTGTTTAAATACATTTTCTATACTGAATCCATCGTAAAATTATGTAAAATTAAGAATTAATCATGAATCAAAATTGAACGATAAGCTCGTCATTGATACACTGGTTAAGGTACAATTGTATTCGCCGTTGAAAAAGGAATGCTTCACTTGAAAGATGAATGAATATCTGTGCAGTAACTAAATCGAAAGAACAACCGTTTGAAATTTGAGAAAATTTCGCGTCATAATCATAATTTGTGAAATCTTGCACGTTCAACTCATTGCTTAATCTCGAAAATTGTTCCTAAAAATTTGTGAAATTCAAAAAATATTTTTGCGTGAAATGGAAAGTTCTGCGAAACGATTTTTAGTCTTTCAAATATTTATTTTTCCATAAAATGATTATGATAACAATTTAATGCACTCGGCGAATCTCATATTTTATGTCTCCCAGACATTTTTATTTAACAAGCAAACATGTATTATGATTACTTAGCAATGAAGTGATATTCATTCGTGTCCTTGGTCCAGATTTACATTCGATTTTTCGATTTTAATTTTCTCTTGATTTTATAAATTAGAGGAGATGGAACCTTTTTCTACTTTCTGTTTTTTCATCAAATGAGTATTTTCAATGATAAACATGAAAAACTGAAAAAAATTGTGTCCCGATATTGTTAAAAATGTTCAAAAATTTAATATACACACGAAATGAACCTTGGCGATGCCTCAACACGAAAGAAAAAACTAATAATGGCTTAGTGATGTTTTTTTCTTTAATTTTTAAGCATTGGTAGGGTATATTTCGTGTGTATATTAAAGTTTGAAACAGTTCTAATAATATTTCCCCAATTTACGACGATTTATTTCTTAAAAAGTAATTGAATTTGGGGACAAGATTTTTTCAGTTTTTCATGTTTTTTATGGAAAATACTCATCCGATGGAAAAACAGAAAATAGAAAATCATCATGAGATTTGAGAAGATCGCATAGTAAGAGAGTGCAGAGAGAGAGAGAGAGAGCACATACATGCTTAGCGTGAAAAAAACGACTTCGGTCATTTTTTTTCGATTCACTCCCATCCCAAAAGAAGTTTCACTTCAAAATATTTTTGAAGAATTTTTTTACCTTGGACTCGGAAGCTAGATATTTGTTTAAACGTCCAATAAAATAACTTCAACTTAGGCGGATTCAGCTTCATCTAGAATTTTAAAAGGTCCTTTTTTTTATTATTTGAACGTCTTAGAATTATTATCTGCACAGATATTCAACAAAATTTGCTTTACAGCGGGATCATTTCTTCTCATTTAATAAAATAATAACTTGTCAACAATATTTTGTCATTCTATAGCAATCTGCATTGTTATAAGCAAATACACTTATATCGCACATGGAGTCATCGTGGCTCAGATGGTATCGTGATTGTCTTATATTCCAACACCGCAACCTTGGCATCCACGCTGGCGCGGGTTCGATTTCCAAAGCAGGAAGTGATGCTGGATGTGTTTTCAGAAAGCTTTGCTTCTGTCCCTTGGTATACTACCCCACATGTACCCTGCAGTTTATAATTAACCCTATAGTACAGTCGATAATGACCCTGGCAGTTGATGCGACTATAAACATTCAAATAACAAAACTTATATCGCAGTTTTAAATAAAGAAAACTTTTCTTTTCTGCAGAGTCATTTCTTTTCATCTAAAGAATTATATCCGGAGACAATGGATTTCTATTCAACAACATAATTGGCACTGACTAGTGTTACAAAAATTTCCGCAACGTTAGCCCTGAACGATCTGGAAAAGGGTGTTATCCTTAGGAAAAATTCCGCAATAATAGACAATTAGAACATAATTATTGTTATTTCAAGAAATTCTTGTAAGAAAATTCAGAGTATAAACTTATTTACAAAAAAAAAATTATTTTACAAAATTAAATTAAATTTTTTAATTTAAAAAAATTAAAAAATTTAAAAATAATAAACATTAAAAATTATATTTTGCCGAGAAAAAGAAACTTGTAAATGTCACTTGACAGTGTACAATAAGGATGGGATGAAAAGAATTAAAGAAATGGTGGAAGAATTGCTAAGCGAAAGAGAGGAAGGTATGGTGGTACTGGGGGGGGGGGGGGGTTTTAAGGGGGGGGGGGGGGGGGAGGGGGCCTTTAAGGGGGAAAAGAGAGCCGCGAAAAGAAGTCGAAGGATAAGATAATAAATAAGGAGGGGGGGATTCTAAGGGACTGGATGGAGGATAGAGTCTGGGCGGTGGCGAATGGTATGGTAACAGGGGACGAAGAGGGAGAATACACAATTGTAAGTACGGTAGGGGTATCGGTGATAGACTATGTAGTCATGAATATGCAAGGGTGGGAGGAGACGGACAGATTCGCAGTGGAAGGGATGGTAGAATCAGACCATCAGCCATTAAGGTTATGAATAAGGGGGGTGAGCGACGGAAGCCAATGGGGGGAAGAAGTGTCGACGGGGGAGAGGGTGAGCTGGACGTGGAAGGCGATAGAGAAGTATCAGGAACAGTTAGGGAAGGAACGCTTTGAAAGGGAGTTGGTGGAAGAGATATGGGAGCATTAAAAGGAGAAAGTGAAAGGGTATGTGCCAAAGAAGGTATTCAGAAAGAAAAAGAAAGAAATGGTGAAGCCGTGGTGGGATAGGGAATGTAAAAGGATGAAAAGGAAAGTGAAGAAGCAGTACAAAAAGTGAAAAGAGGGAACTGCGAAAAGGGAGGAGTACGTAGAAATGAGGAAGGGGTTTAGATTGATGTGCAAGAAAAAAGAACAGGAACAGGAGAAAGATTTGGAAGAGGAGTTGGGAAGTGTTAAGGCAGGGGGGACGTGTGGAAGATAATAAATAGGTTTAGGAAGCGCAGAGTGGGGATAAGCGAGAAGATGGGAAGTGAGGAGTGGAGGGAGTTTTTTAAAGAATCATTCCATTGCTCAGATGAAAGGAAGATAGATTATGGGAGTAGAAGAACGAGAGAGGCAGAGATGGAGGAGTTGCATGACGAGGAGATAGAGAAACAGATAAGGAAGTTAAGAAGGTCAAAGGCAGCAGGGCTGGACAAGATAGGGAACAAAGCGTGGCTTCTCAGTACACAAGATGTTAGGGAGAGGCTGAAGGAAGTAGTGAAGAAAGTATGGAGGGGGAGGGATTCCCAGGAGGGGGGAGACAAGTGTTAATAGTGCCACTGTATCAGAAAGGAGATAGGGATAGGCAGGAAAATTATAGAGGGATTACGATAATGAATACGGCGTATAAAGTATACGCAATGGTGGCGGCGGAGAGGCAGCTGAAGGATGTCAAGGGGAAAGTAATATTGCCGGAGACGCAGGCGGGCTTTAGGGCGAGTAGGAGTACTATCGACAATATTTACGTTCTGCAACACGTGGTGGATAGAGAATTAGCGAAGAAGGGGTCGAGGGTGTACAAGTTTTTTGTGGATCTTAAAGGCGCATTTCCTTAGGTGAATAGGAGAGGGTTGTGGGAGGCGATGGAGGAGAGGTGAGTGGAGAGAGGGTGAGGGAGATATATGAAGAGACGAAAGATAAGATAAGAGGAGGGGAGGGGATTTCGGAGGGATTCTGGATGGATAGAGGGTTAAGGCAAGGGTGCCCACTTAGCCCAACGCTTTTTTCGATTTCAATCGCGGATATGGAAAGTAAGCTGGAGGTTTAGAATTTGGTTACTCGCGTATGCAGATGACATAGAGTTTCTGGCAAGAAGAAAGGGGGCCTTGAAGGAGATGATGAAGAGGTGGAGAAGATACCTGGATAAAAAAAAGTTAGAGTTGAATGCGAAAAAATCCAAGGTTATGGTGTTCAGAAAAGGAGATGGAAGGGATAAGGAACGGGAGTGGAAGTGGAAGGGAAAGGCGGGGCAGGAGGTGAAAGAGTTTGTGTACCTGGGCTTCTTGTTTCGGAGAAATGGGGGAGTGTATGGTCACATAAAAGAGAGAGTGAGGAGAGCAAATGTGGTGATGAGGCAGGTGTGGGGGTTGGGAAAGAAGTTATTCGCAAATGATTTTGGAAGGAGAATTAACTTGGAGAAGAGGATGTGTGAACTGTGCGGGAAGGGGGATGCAAGAGTGGAGCACTGGTTGGAGGAGTGCGTGGAGGTGGAAAGTAGTGGTATAAGCATGGATGTATTGATACATGGAAGGGGAGACAAACGGGCAGTAGCATGGGGGAAAGAGGTGTTGGGTAACATGGAGAAGAAAAGAAGGAAGGAGGAAGAGGAATGGAGAAGGAAAGATTGTAAATAGAAGAGGAAGTAGATACAAGTGGATACAAGTAAACTGTAAATATTATAAATTGTAGATAATTATTAGGTATTATCCGCGGAGGCAGAGTTTGGCAATGCGAGGCAAAGCGAGAAAGTAGGGACATGCGTGCGAGGCGTGGCGAAGCAAGGAAGGCAAGGCGATAAGAGCGAGCGGCATTAGGATAAGGTGTGGATGGATGTTAGTTTTGAGGGTTAGTTTGTAAGAAAATTCTGTAAAAAATGGAAGTGTAAGCAAGTCAATTTTTTAAAGCCAGCAGGCTGAAAAAGAAACTTTTATCTATTTATCTATAACAATTTCTTTCATTTAGTTTTGAGCTGTGATTAATTGTTCAAGTTAATGTTATATAACCTTATGACAAAGTCAGTATAAAAATGCATTCAAACACCGGAAATGCAGCAGATGCCAGTTTGATACATCAATTTGTTTATGGTAATTAAAGAAATAAAGTAAATTAATCTATAATTAAAATTTTCATTAATCGACAGAGAATTTACTGTATCCAGGGTAATGGGTACAATCATTGGCCACTTAAGGAATTTAGCCAGTTTAACAATTTGTAAAAACCACTATAAGCGTCGAATGAAATTCCAAAATAAACATATGGATGATCAATTTTATAAAGCTTAAAATTACTATAGTAAGTTCAGCGTTAAGAGTAGTGGATAATTTATATTTTAAAAAATTAACAATGATGTCAAAAAACACAATCCTTGGCTATGAAGGCATAGTGATCAGCATATGCCAATGATTGTATAATTGGCCACTGAAATGTGGTGAAATAGTCATTGGCCACCTTCGTTGGCCAATGACTGTATTTCACAGTAGTTACCACCGATACCACTAAGGTCATTAGCACACTGATTAGCCACTAAATCGTTATTATACATCAACCTAAAATCACCGGAGCCAAAAGCTGTTTTTGACATGATTGCCTAAGACAAAGTGACAAACAATTATATAACTAGTTTCCACAAAGCTAAACAAATTTCAAAGGAATTGTTGCAAAACTATTAGTTATTTGCTTTTTAGATATTGTGGCCAATTACTATGTTTCCACATAATTCACGAGGTCATTGATTGGCCACCTATTTATCAATATACAGACATCGTTTTAAACTTATAATACTATTATCGTGTAGTTTTAATCACCCAATTCAATTAAAATTCAAAAGTTTTTAGTTAAATCTATCGTAACTATAATAATCTTCAAGACGCAGACACTCCTGACCTCAACAGCTTTTCGCTTAAAACAATTAAAACATTGTGATGAACGCTAATTTCTATATTCTATTATATTGTTCTAGGTTTGTTCTCGCCTTTCGTAAAAATGTGCTTCCGATCCTTTTCTATGACCTTTATGTACGCCCTAATAGTACGGAACGTTCCTGTAACGTCCCTGGAACGTTCCTCAGGCACCTTCGGAACGTTCCGGCGGAACGTTCCTGGGACGTGTAAAATGTCCGCCCCTTTGGAACATTCCAAAAAGGCGACTTACCTTTTTTGTTATTATTATCAATAATTGTCGCGTAAACCGTAAGAGATAGGTTTACGCTTTATAATCATAAAAATTATATAAATTAATAATAATAACAATAATAATAATAAAAATAAGAAGAAATTCATGGTAGCTCCAAGAAAGCATCCAGAGGTGACTGTTGTCACCTCCAACACTCACGGCTGCTGTGTAAGGATAACAGCGGTAAAGACAAACTGCAAACTACACCATGCTCCTAATTTTCTACCTACAACATCATTGCAAATGATTTCAAACATCGTATTAAAATAACATATAACATCCTCATCTCATCAGTCAATTGACTTAGTCCGTGGCTATGACGAAAAACCGGGTTCACCCGAGAAAAAGTT
>CAKNYM010051877.1:210061-228225 GCA_932195095.1 Andricus curvator | reverse complement strand
AGCGTCAGGGGCTGCTAAGGTCTCAACCCAGAACTAATAATAAATACACGCCCGACTCCCTGTTAAAATCCCTGAACTCGTTCTCCCCGCCTCCCTCCTAATAATATAATTAGGCGTATTCCTTGCCAACCCCAGTGTCCACTTTACATACCTTTCCTGTCTCCTATTTACCTATACAATTTTCTTCCACCCCCACACCACCACTCCATACAAAAGCACACTCATTACTAGCGAGTCGAAGAATTTCATTCTTCTTCCAAAATCATTTTCAAACAACTTCTTTCCCAACCCCCACACCTGCCTCATCACCACATTTGCCCTCCTCACTCTCTGTTATATGACCATCCTCTCCCCCGTTCCTTGGAAACAGGAAACCAAGGTACACAAACTCTTTCCCCTCCTGCACTGTCTTAGCCTTACACTTGCACTCCCCTCCCTTATCCCTTCCACTTCCTTTTCTGAACACCATAACCTTGGAATTTCCCGCATTCAGATCTAACCGATTCTTATCCAGGTATCTTCTCAACCTTCTTATCATCTCCTTCAAGGCCTCTTCACTTTTTGCCAGCAACACTATATCATCTGTATACGGGAGTGACCATATTCTGAACCTTCCTACCTTAACTCCTCCTACCACTCAGGCTTCTAGCTTACTCTCCATGTCCGCGATTAAAATCGCAAAAAGCGATGGGCCTCAACCCCCTATCCATACGGAATTTTCATCGAAAGGGAAAAACTGAGAGGTAGAATGTGAAAAATTAAGAAATTTTGATTCCTAGTGAACATTCAAACCACTGCATTTTTTTCATTTTCCGGTTTTCAAACATTTTTCTAGTAATTCAAATTTTTTAATTTACTATCTTCAACTGCCTATAGTTTTTCGAAACAAAAATATTGAAAAATAGCAGCAAATGCAGGCGCGCGTTCTGGTCTCTGGATTCTTATTTCCTAACATAAGAAACATAAACAATTTGAAAATCCAATATTAACCAAATTTTTAAATATTAGGTTCAAAACATTTTTAAACAATAATTAATAATTTCAAACATAAGACGTTCCAAATCAAACAATTTTAAATTAGGTACAATTTTAAGAAAGGACAATATTTCCAATAAAATGAAAAGGAATTGAAACTGTATCATTTCTAAATAAAAGAGTTTAAAATTGGATATTTTGAAATTGGAAAATTTGGAAACAGAAGCTCTCAAAATTGAAAAATTGTAGACTAAAATTGTGAAAATTGAACAATTTCATTAAAAAGGGGTTAAATTGGTACCATTTCTAATTCAAAGCGTTCAAAATTGAACAATTTTCTTTTTCTTTACCGAACTGTCGGTTTCAGTCTAGTTACGGGGGTTGCCTGCAAAGTACCTTGGCCATAAGTCGGGGGGATTAAAAAGTGAACAGTCAGGGCCGCCTGAACCTTTTTCAATTGGAATGCATAATATTGCGCAATATACTCGACTGATTACTCGCGCACTGCGGCCCTTCCGAGGCGAGAGTCGCAACTTTCTCTCGCCCTGTGTGCTGAGAAACTGCGTGGGCCAGTAATTCTATAAAGTCCGAGACCGGGGGACGGAATCCGAGAGTTGGGTCTATATTTGTTTGAGTTATAAATCGACGATTTACATCTAAATATATAGTTTATCAATCAACAATGGCAAGACTAGAAGCGGCACTAGAAAAATAATTGTTTTTGAACATATAGCGTTTATTAGCTTGGTTTAAGGGCATTATATGCCTTGAAGATAATTGAGGCAAGTGAGATTCAAAGCGCAAGAACAGGTGAGAGTGATACTTGTCTACAGATACAATAGGGATATCACTGGAAGATACATTGCAGGGAAAAGTTGCCCAAACAAGTTCGAGATATCTGTAATTGAAGGGTTGCAGTATAGAACTAGATAACAAACCATTTTTGCATTAAAATTTGTTTAAAAATCAAATACATTTTTGTGTTACAAGGATTTGTTCAAAATCTTATTTTCAATTTAGTAATAAAATTATTTGTGATTCAAAACCAGATAACTGACTCTCTGTAGTGGTCTCCCGTCTTCTTCTTTTTTTAATTACCTAACCTCTTACCTTTTTACATTCTCATCAGAGAAGGTATTAGATTTGTGTAAAATTTAACCCCCTCCGTTTTTGTCAAATGTCCACGTTCTGAAACATTCTGAACACAAAAAAAACAGGTTTTCGTGAATGCGTCTGTATGTATGTATGTATGTATGTATGTATGTATGTATGACTGTATGTTTGTATGGATGTAGATTTTTAGTCTGTTAGCACGATAACTTTCGAAGGAATTGACAGATTGGATTGGGCTTTGGTATACTCTTCAAGTATCATAAAATGAAGGTCAAGTTCGTTAGCCAGCCATTTTAGGTGAAAATTCAAAAAGTGAGCGCTTTTTCAAACTTGTTGAGGCCACTTTTTTCAAATAAAGAAAATTCTATGTACGAATGTTCGTAGTACTCAAAAAGAAAAACAAGTTATCTCAATGACTTTTTTTGATAAAACAAAAATTACTGGAGTTATGGCATTTACAAAATTCCAAAAAGCAAGCGAAAATGAACATTTTAAGCCAAGCAACGTACGATATGAAAAAAAGTCGAGAAAAGAACAATGTTTTTTTTTTGAACACCCTACAATATTGTTATGAGATTTTTTTTTTATTTTCTTGAAAAATCGAAAATTTAAATTTTTATCGCACAAAAAATAATGAAAAATCAAAAGTTCCATTTCGCGGTACAAAATACACAAGATACAAAGAAAGATAAATGAACAAGAATTGGGCACTCAAAAAAGATCTACAAATTTGTTATCAATTACTTTTTGATGGGAAGCGCAGTTTTTGTGCCATTTGTAAAAAACTGATTTAGGGATAAAATAAATTAAATTTTTGGACAAAAATTAATAGACAAAAGTTGTTCACTCAGGAAAGAGCTACACATTTCTTGTTAATAATTTTTTGATAAGATGCGTAATTTTTGTTTCAATCGTGAAAAATAACATTCACAATAAAAAAAATTGTGGAAAAACGACGCAAGGTACGAAAAAAGTTGTTCAACCAAAAAAGATCTACAAATTTGTTATAAGCTTTTGTTATAAAAAATACATTTAAAATAAAAAAATTAACTTTTTGAAAAAACGATACACGCTACAATAAAATTTTATCTAACAACAATTTTTGGCCTAAATTACATTTACAAATTTTCTTAGAACCACTTTACGCTAGGATGCATATTTTTGGTTCAAATCGTAAAAAAAAAAAATTGAGCATAAACAAATTGAATTTATGGAAAAACGACACAAATTGCAATAAAATGCATAATAACAAAATTGTTTTTTTATAGTAAGCACACTCTTTTTTAATTATAAAAAAAGACAAGGAAAATACGTCTGTTTTTAATATCAATGTATATTATGAATTGTAATATCATAAATTTATTGAAATCATAGAAAATTTTCACGGTAGCTGAGGATAAAATTAAATGCAAAATCAGGAACAAATATTAAAGTGATCATGATAAATACAATCTGTACTTTATTTTGCAATATCTAAATAAGCAATCACAGGCCGACGTACAGAAATAAACGTAATATACATTTGATATAATAATGTTGAATATATAATGTAGAAAATTTTGCATTTTGGACAAAATCGAGTGCGAAGCACGAGGTACGTGATGAGAACGTATTCGTTAAAGCCGAAGGAGCTTTAACAACAGAGAATTCACAGTCACCAAATTACAGTTGTCGATGATTTGACCTTTAATTTTAAATTTTCTGTGCACAAATGGGGGGTATACAATGACCGAGCGCGCAGCGCCAGGTAAATACATTATCGAGCGCGAAGCGCGAGATAAATATATGATCGAGCCGCGCGCCATAGGCGCGCTCAAACTTGCGAGCAAAGCGAGCCGCGCGCGATGAGAACAATATTCCTCCTTCTAAAAGTTCTTCAATACAGTAAAATAATAAAATACTTTTTCTATCAAAGAAAAGGCCCTTAAATAAAAGTATTTGCCACTTTTTTCAGCACCAAAGTACCAATCAAATTCCATCCTAAAATCTTAAATCTTCATTTTCTCCAAAAAAACACTTTTATAAGGTTTTTTTCACTTCACTTTTTGCCTTGCGATTAGAAACTATATTTTTTAAAATTATTATAGTTTATTTATAAAGATACTTATACTTTTCTTATAATAAATTTGAAGGAGGTTTTTCGGGTTTCAATCGTGTGCAAAAATGCGAATCTTGCCGACGTTTCGTGAACATTAAAGTTCACTTCTTCAGGGCTGACCTGTAACTGAAGTTTCAGGTTATGTTGTTCATATATATATTCTCTACGATGCCTGTGATTGACCAGAGCATCCCATGGTGGGGACTGCTCGAACTTGATTGACCTATCAAGCCTTTTAAACACCCGGGAGGACAGAAAGCCAAATCAGATGGGTATTATATCCATTGTCCCTATTGATGTTTTCAGGTTGTCTTAAGATTTCGATTGCTTCTCTATGTTTTCTTGGAAGAATATTATGTTTTTGCGATGACGATTGTTTTGTCAAATAAAATGCTATGTCCTGTTTCGATATGATGCTCAGCTAGTGATGATTGCATGAAATGTTTTAGCCTGACTTTACTCTCATGTTCATTTACCGTTGGCTCACCGCGCTCCCGGTTTCTCCAATATAGACTTTGCCACAAGACCAAGGGATTTTATATACTTCCGGAGCACTGAGAGGTGCTTTTTATCTTGAGGGTTGTTTCGAAGTTGTGCTATTTTCGCAGGTGGTTTAAATATGGTTTCGATGTTGTGTTTGTTAAGAATTCTTCCTATTTGTTCTGTAATACTTCGAACGTAGGGTAGGATGGTAGTCGTTTTTCGCTTTCTTTCTTTAGTAGGTTGTGTTGACTTGTTTTTTCAGTGTATTTTCTTATTGCTTTATCAATTTGTTTCTTTGTGTACTCGTTTTGTATTAGGATTTGTTTAACATTTTGTAATTCCTTTTGTAAGTTATCTTTATCTGTTATGCAGATAGCTCTGTATACAAGGGAGTTGATGACTGATTGCTTTTGTGATGGGTGGTGTTGGGAGGAGACATGTAGGTATCTGTTTGTATGGATGGGTTTTCTGTCAACTTCGTGCCCTAATGTGTTATCAGATCTGGATATTAGGGTGTAATTAATTGATGAAATCGAAGAACTTGTGTAGTTCATCTAGTCCATGTCTTCAGATGACCAAAGTATCGTCAACATAACAACACCGAAATTCCGGTTTAAGCTTGGATTGGTTAAAGATTTTTGTTTCTAGATTTTTCATAAAGATGTTGGCTAATACAGGTGAGATTGGAGCTCCCATTGTTGCTTCTGAGGTTTGTTCGTAGATTTGGTTATTAAAAGAGAAGTAGGTATTATTGAGACAGTGTTCTATCGAAGGTGTGAGATTTTTTTAATGTAAATCTGTTGTATCTTTCTGATAAAGTCAAAAGAATTTTGGACGTGTATGATAGAGTTTCCTGTGAAAGGATTCAGTTCTTTGGCGAGAAAGCGTACCAGGTTGTAAGTTGGTGAGTTTATTACGCTTTTGTGGATTTTTGGGAGTCCGTAAAGTTATGGAGAGATGGGATTACTAGGTATTAATTTACATATTGTTTCGCTGTCAAGTTTTGAGTCTTTTGGAAGGGTTTTTGTTCTGCTGACTATTGTTTTTGTGGGGTCTTTTTTAAGTTTCCTGTATGTATCGTCAATTAGAAGGTCCATGCTTTTGTTGTTATACATACATACATAAATTAGCAGTTCGAACTCGAAAGTTCATTGCCTCACTACCCGATTAAGGTAGTGTTTCTAGGTGGATATTTACTACCAATGTGGGCCCACCACACCTACGACGGGTCAACAGCACGCAATATTTCTGAACGGTCACCCATCCAAGTACTAACCGCGCCCAACAATGCTTAACTTCAGTGATCTTATGAGAACTGGTGTTTCAACGTGGTATCGCTTTTGTTGTTATAGTCTTTTTTATTCATTATTACATTATTGTGGATTTCAACTCACTGATGATTTCTTCTTTCGGGATTTTGGATGGAGCCACTGCAAAATTATGTCCTTCAGATAAGGCTGAAATAATTTAATTGCTGAGAGGATGATTAGAGATGTTTTTTACTGTATTAGTTAATGGTGTGTGCCTTACTGAAATTAATTCGTCAAATTTTATTTTTTGTTTTTGAGTGGAAAGATCTTTAAACGGTTGGGATTGGTCAAATGGTTGCCTGAAAATAGCCTTGTTCATATAGCGCGTACAGCGAAACGTAAACAGTCAGGGCCGCCTGAACTGTTTCCATAATATTACGCAATCTACTTGACTGAGTAGTTATAGTGCATGCGTCCCTTCAGAGGCGGAGTCGCAACCGTCTCTCGCCCTGCCCCCTGAGAAACTGCGGGGACCAGCAATTCTAGGAATTCATATAACGCGTGCGATCGCGCGTTCAAATAGTGAGACTCTGGTGTAGTGTGCAAGACAAATTTGGTATGTTTTATTCTTTCTTTCAAAGAAGCAAACTTGTTTTATGTAGAATTGAGTTGTATTTAGATGTTCCCAAATGGTTTGTCAACTGTACGAATTTTGGGATGATGTTGTTTTTCCTATACCGTATTAAGAAAGCTAAAGATGTTAGTAGCTTAGCTTGAGAAGACCTGAGCTTACTAAAAGTGTTAGTTTTAGTAAGAAAACTCTCAGTGATCGGGAGTACATAAAATCCCGTGTTCTTGTGGCAAAATCTATATTGGAGAAACCGGGAGTGCGGTGAGCCAACGTGCACAGGAACATAAGAGTAAAGTCAGGCTAAAACATTTCACGCAATCAGTACTAGCACACAAAAACGCACAATATTTTTTCAAGAAAAGATAGAGAAGCAATCGAAATCTTAAACCACCCTAATAACATCAATAGGGATAATGGATATAATACCAATCCGATTTGGATTTCCGTCCTCCCGGGTTTTTAAAAAAAATACTTGATTGGCCAATCAAGTTCGACCAGTCCCCACCATGGGGCGCTCTGGCCAATCTCAGGCATTGTAGAGAATATATATAAGAACAACATAACCTGAAAGTTCAGTTTCAGGTGAACTCTGAAGCAGTGAACTGCAATGTTCACGAAACGTCGGGAAGATTCGTAGTTTTGCACACGATTGAAACCCGAAAAACCTCCTTTAAATTTATTATAATGAATCATCGTGAAAGCATTAAATCATATACTCTTCTTCTTTTTTACAGACCTTTCAGGTAAAAATCATAGGTTACAGTGCGATACCGTCACACTAAATCTTTATTTCCCTAGAACATAATAATTTTTTTGAATGAAAACTTTTTTATTATTATTCAGCTTCCCCATATCTCGGAAGCAAATCTTTATTATTTTTTTAAATTGCAAATAGATTTTTAGCCTCTATCCAAAGACGATTTTCAAAACTCATGAAATTTGAACATCTAAATTCTTGAATGATTCACGCGGGATCGGTTAACTTTTTCTAATCGAACTCATGTTATCCCAATTGAGCAACTCAATATTTCGGAAGTTAGTACTTATTTTTTGTTTAAACGGAAAATTTCACTTTTTATCGTAATCCGCAACCGAGCCTGTTCCAATTTTAGATTCTTTTCACTTTGAGATTGTAAAGTTTTACATTCTATTTCTCGGAATTTGATAATTTTTTTTAATCATGCATTCTTGGTCTCACCTCAGAAACACTCCAGCTCGGGAGTAAACTTTTGTACTGCAACCCTTCAATTGATGTTATGTATGTCATTATATTGTGTCAGATTGTGAAGTACCTGAAATGTAACAAGCAATGCTGATTTTCTATCTGGGATCCTTATGGTAACATAATTTTTAAGATTAGGCATATTGAAATCACGAACAATTAACGTTTTACAATTCCAGAAGCAATACAGGGATGATGTGGCCTCAAGGAATGATTTGGAGGGATATATGTAGCTATTAAAATAAACGGGATATCGTCAAGGATAGCTTTAATATCCACGATATTAATTTTAGGTACGGCACTTATTATAGACCTTACATCTCTGTAGACGTTAAAAAAATGTAAATCAAAAAATGCAGCAGATTGTACCTGAGGTTTCCGCCAAGTTTCGGAAAGATAAAAAAATCGTAATTAAAA
Source organism: Andricus curvator (assembly GCA_932195095.1). NCBI lineage: Eukaryota > Metazoa > Arthropoda > Insecta > Hymenoptera > Cynipidae > Andricus > Andricus curvator. The sequence continues at coordinate 220,036 of CAKNYM010051877.1, read as the reverse complement.
CTTTCTGGAGATGTAACTAACAAACAAAATTTAGTGTTGGTGTCCCGCACATTTTGGTAACATAAAGCTATGTCATTTAACAAACTTACGTCAATTACATGTGTGTGAGCGATACCTGGAATAGATGCGTTTATTGAGTAGTACTGTTGACTGAGTAGTAGTGTTGAGTAGTACTGTTGACTAAAGCATCTCTGCGAACCAACTTCATGCTGCGAACAGAATGTATTAACTGCGATCAGAAACAACTTCATGCTGCGAATACTAACTTGCCGATTACACAGGCCGCTAAAATTTAAACCCAAAGACCGGACTATGTGACCGATTTTTTTTCTCCGAGATATGACACACTAATCATTGACCATTCAGTTTCTCTGCGCCTTGCATTGTTCCACAATGCATTGAGGAACTGAAATGGTTAATGTGTGATATCTCGGAGAAAAAAAATCGGTTCGAGATGATCAAAAATGGAACTGGAAGATAAAAAGGAGTACTAAACGATGGCGTTAGCAGTTTAAAAAAAATTGCTGATCGTGTTATATTGTCTCAAATATGGCTGAAAATAGCCATTTTTGCACTTTCAGGTTAGGATATCTCAAAAACCTGATGTATAGGAAAAATTTTGATAACGGATTCGGTTTTAGGATACCAAAATCCTTGGGGTCACATAGTCCGGTTTTTGGGTACAAAAATGATGTTATTTTTGTCGGTCTGTGTTATTATTGTCAATGATTGTGTAGTTTACAACTGAATTTTCTTGGTATTGAATAATGTTAAATCAAAACGTTAAAAATCGTAAGTTTTCGAATTTAAATGATTCAAAACTCACAACAGAGAGTATAAAAATGTTGCGTATAATAAATTTATCTATAATCAATAGGATCTAAGGGTGCAGGAATTTGCCTTTATTACCTATAAATGTTCGTCTGGTACAGCAAGACGGATTTATGGGTCGCAATCTCTTTCAAGCGAAAACGGTGCTGCTGCTCCTTACGCAGTAGTAGTGAAGAGGTTTTGTGCGTTAAACGTACTGCGTTATCTTGAATAATAATAAAAGCTCTGAAGCCGAGCTCTATCATAGAGCCATTTTGTGAGGTAACCTTACGATATAGCCTATGACAGATTGTGTGTTCAACATTTCAATAAAATCTCTTTTTCGCCTGAAATGACTTGAAATGTGCATAAGTGCTCGCAGATAACCCAGGTACCATTCATACGATCGCATAATGATAATAATAACGAGGGTGAGTGATTGATTCTTCTTCGTTATGAGTTATTAGCAAGGGTCAAACTAGGGCATAAATAAATTCTTGTGGCTTGTATCGCAATAGGGTGGCCCTTAATTTACGATTTTAATTTTTTTCATTTATACCCCGATCCCCTGCAGTTTTGTTCCAATGCTTAAAAAAACTCAAAAGTTTTTTTCTAACATTTTTAAACTTGCCCCCCTGCTTCTTAGGATACGTAAGTTTTGAACCCCACTCCTATATGTTACGTAATCTTTGCCGACTACATTTTTTCGTGAATTTTTTTAGAGGTCATCAGAAAATAACGCTAGACGATTTGGGGGAGGGGGTGGTTGAAAAATCTTACTTTTTTCCTTTCAATTAAGAAATTAGTACAACTTTCAACGAAGTACTTGAATTTTTATCTTAAAAAAAGTAATTCTCAACAAAAACTGGATCAGTTGATATTTTAACCAAGAAAAGATTTCAATTTTAAATAAAAAACTGTCGAATTCAATTAAAAAAGACGAATTTTCAACAAACTAGTTGAATCCTCAACCAAAACCGATCCATTTTTACCTAAATGGTTTCTTTTTTACCAAAAAGTATTAAATTTTTACCAAAAGAGATGAATTTTCAAATCAAAAAGACGAATTTTCAGCAAGTAAAATTTTCAACCAAGAAAGATTTTTCAGTCAATAAAAAGAAAAAAATTGAGACTCTTCTACCAAGTAGTTAAATTTTCATTAAAAAAAAAAAGTAATTTTCAACAAAAAGTGGATCAGATGATATTTGCACCAAGAAAAGATTTCAATTTTAAATTAAAAACAGTTATGAGTTCAAATAAAATTTAAAAAAAACGAATTTTCGACAAAATAGTTGAATCCTCAACCAAAACCGAATCATTTTTAACTAAATATTTTCATTTTTTACCGAAAACGATTACATTTTTACCAAAAGAGATGAATTTCCAAATGAAAAAGACGAATTTTCAACAAATTAAATTTTCAAGCAAGAAATATTTTTTAGTCCATAAAGAGAAAAAAATTCAGAATCTTCTACCAAATTGTTGAATTTTCAAGTCAGAAAGACAAGTTTTCTACAAAACAGTTTAATATCCAAACTGAAAATATGAATTTTCAACAAAAAAGTTAATTTTCAACCAAACAGTTGAATGTTCAACCATTCAGTTAAATTATCCATTAAAAAAATTAATTTTTAACCAAAAAATCATTTTTAACAAAGTAGTTGAATTTTTAACTAAAATTGTAATAGATGATATTACAAACAAAAAATATTTCAATTTTAAATCAAAACCAGTTGAATTTAACCAAAAAAGACCAATTTTCAACAAAACATTAAAGCCTCAATTATTAAGGGCGTTGAAATCAGGACCCAACCTCAACATTGTTTTGCCTCATTTAACTCCATAAATACTACAATTACATTTTTTTTAGATAATAAGGGCCTATTCTTCTTTTGAGTCAGACATGTATTCAGAGTGAATAATTGGCTAAATTCAATAGTTTTTGTGTAAAACGTTTTTTTTTTATGCTCGGGTTAGAATCCAAAAAAAACAACTGAAAAATGCATCATTTCAATAAATGTATATTATTACAATTAATAATATACATTAATATTGAAACAGACGTTAATTCAAATGTTATTGTAGCATGTGCCGTTATAATATTTTTACAATTAAAACAAAAACTACGCGCCCCATAAAAAAAATGATAATTAACAAATTTGTAGATCTTGTTTGGGTGAAGAACTTTTTTCTACTATTTTTTCTTTCGTATCCTTTGTCGGTTTTTCCAAAAATTTAATTAGTTCATTTTCATTGATATTTTTACGATTTAAACAAGAAAGACGCGTTCTAGCGTTAACTGCTTCTAAGCTTTGGAAATATAATGTAAGCGCAAAATTTTGTTAATTAAAATTTTATTATGTCTTGTGTCATTTTTTCAAAACTTTCATTTTTGTATTTTTAATATTATTTTTTAAGATTAAAACAAAAACTACGCTTCTTATCAAACAATGAGTAATAAAAATATTTGTAGATCTTTTTATTTAACAAAATTTTGTTAATTCATTTTTTCGTATCTTGTGTCGTTTTTCCATGAATTTAATTTTTTTATTTTCAATGTTATTTTTTACAATTAAAACAAAAGCTATCGAAATATAATTAACAACAAATTTTTAGATCTCTTTTGGATAAAGAACTTTTGTCTACTCATTTTTTTCGTGTACTGTATCAGGTTTCAAAAAATTTTATTTGTTTATTTTCAATATTATTTTTTACGATTTAAACTAAAAATACTCATTCTAGTGTAAAGTGGTTCTTATCGAATTTTTAGATCTTTTTAGATCTTTTTATTCTTAATGATATTTTCACGAATAACACAACCACGCATTTTATCAAAAAATAATTAATAACAAATTTGTAGCTCCTTTTTGTTGGAACAACTTTTGCATCCTATCAAAAAATAATTAATAATAAATTTGTAGATCTTTTTTCGGTGAACTATTTTTGTCTATTTTTTTCATATCTTGCATTGTTTGACCGCAAAGTGGAATTTTTAAAAGTATTATTTTGTGATTACATTTACACTTGTATAATTGAAAATCACCGCTTTCCATCTCATATTTGTAAAAACTGGTTTCTATTTAAATCCCCTTGTATTTTTAACGGGAAAATTGAGGGAGTGGGCAGCACCTGTTAAAATTGTGCGATCAAAAAGAAAATAATACGTGTTCATTTTTTTGGGAACTTCACAAAACAGGGAGGTATTGTAAATAAAATTCTACTTTTTTTACCACCCTATACTCTACTTGTTTAAATAATTTACCTTGTTTTAAAATTGTGTACAAGCAGAAAAAGTATACTTCGTTTGCAATTCTCTCAATTCAATTAATTGTTTCATATTTTTAAAATGTTTTCAATTCATTTGATTTTTTCTTTAATCCACTTTGAATTTTTATTAATTTCATCGAATTCTTCTCATTTTCCTTAAATTCCTCTAAATTCACTCCAATTTTACTCAAATCAATGAAATTTTGTTGAGATCTTTGGAATTTTTTCCAGTAAATTAGGCTGTGGAAGCCCTGAAAATAATAAATTAAAAATTTATAAATCTAAATTAAAATTTTTTTTATTCCATTTATGAAAGATTATATATTAAAAATGTTACTAGATTATAACTTTGGTCTTTCAATCTTAATGGCCAGGGAAAAGTCAAGGAAAATTGGGGGAATTTTTCAAAACGAACGGAGTAATAAAGAAAAGACACTAAATTTGTTTGTCAAGGGCCACCCTAGACTTATTGCACTCTACTGAAGATGAAAGTAAATCATTACACAAGAGAATGATGAAGAATGTCGAGAATTGATTACAACTACAAGGAGTGTAATATAACTTCTGCTGAGTTTTGTCGTGCAAATAATGCGAGCTCTGGAATAATACGATGAGAGAAACGTGATTAATCAGGTTGTTCGTTCGAATAATGAGCGGTTTTCACTCCAGGAGTACTACAGTTCCTAGAGAAATGCTGCGCCTGATGATAATGGCAATATACTATTGCGAGGCAACAGAAGAGCGAGAACAGTCACGTTTACACAGAATACACAGTTCTAAAGCAAAACAGTCAATAACACGTGGTGCATACTGTTTGTGCTAATCATCCTGAAAAAGCTGTAATTAACTTTAAATTCCAATTAATGAGAAGAAAGTTGGTGAACTCTCCTCTGGGAAATACCCATTCAATTTACCATGAAACAATGAGCTCTTCGCGTAAATGAACTGTCTGCACTTTTTGTCGTGATTTAGTAGTTAGTTGCATAAAGAGAGCATATTGCATAATTAATGACCACTTTAAACATTGTGCAAGTTTTAAATCCCACTCGACGTGGAGAAATACATTGAAATTAAATTTTTGTTTGTTTTTGACATCACATTTTGAAAATCATCAATCTTCTATTTTCTTCTTTTATCTTCTACATATGAAGATTAGATAAGGAATATAAATGAAATTTTACAGGACGAACAACAAAACTTTTCTACTATAAGTTTTCAAATATAAAATTATAGTAAAGATATAGAAGCATGTGTTCCCCAAGAACTCTAAATTGAATACGTGAAAACATTAAGAAAAGTTTATTTCTAAGTGGGAGAAAGGAAAATTAAAGATGGCCTTGTCGAAAAAGTTTGATAGCATTTGATAAAAAGAAAAAGAAATACTTTTTAATACGTTTTCTGTATCCGAAATTTTACTAATTTCCTTCATATTTCTATCAAACGCTTTTGATAAAAATTCGATCAAAATCAATAATCAATTAATCATGTTTATCACAAGTGTCCCACGGTGCGGTGTCCCACTAAATAGTCAATCAATTTCTGTCAAACGTTTGAATAGAATTGCTTTTAGGTCTATCAAAGCAAAATAGGCCAGTGTCCCAGTAATTCCTATACACTATTTGATTGAAGTCTAATTCAATTCTATCAAGTATGATATCCCACATTCCTATCCACTTTAATATGCTTTTTTGATAAAAATCCAATCAAATCTGTCAAAATTTGTCAGGAAATCTTATGTTAATAATAATAAATTGATCCTGTGTTCCAGAATCTTGGACATTTTTATCTAACTCTATATGTCGATAAATCTTATACTTTTCTATGAACATTTTCCCATTGAGACTATATGAAATCTTATCTCCCATCAGAGTTGTATCTGATCCTATGTTTCTAAAACTCGAAAATTTCTATCAACAGTTTTTTATTGAAACTCTATGAAACCTCATCAGCACCAGACTTGTATCAAATCTTTTTTTTCCAGAACCTGGAAGATTTCCATCGAATTCTACTCCTCAAAAAATTTAGACTTTTTTGCCAAGGTATTGTTATTAAAACTCTATCAAATGTTATCAGTCAAACAATTACCGTACTTCTCTATCATCATATTTTCTTTATGTCTCTATATCAAATCTTATGCACGCAAAACTTGTCTCAAGTCCTATCTTCCACAATTTTGGAAATTTCTATAAAATTCTATCCATCAAGAAATCTTATATTTTTCTGTCAACAGATTATCATTAAAATTCTCTTCAATCTCATTACAGCACAGGAATTGTATCAAATACTATGTTCCAAAATCTTGAAAGGTTTTATCCAACTGCGTCGAAAAGTCTTATACTTTCCTATCAAAATTTTCTCATTGCATAAGATTCGATTGAGTTTTAATAACAATATGCTGGTAAAAAGTATAAGATTTTTCGACGAGAAGAATTCGATAGAAATCTTCTATGTTCTGGAAGAATTTGTTACAAGTCTGGTGAGAATAGGATTTGATAGAGTTTCAATGAAAAACTGTTGATAGAAAAAGTATAAGATTTTTCGATGGATAGAATTTGGTAGAAATTTCAAAAATTGTAGAAAATAGGATTCTTTGTGGATAAGATTTGATAGAAGTTTAATGAGAATCTCTTGATAGAAAAGTGTAAGATTTCTCGATGGACAGAATTTGACAGAAATTTTCCAAATTGTGGAAGATGGGACAGAGGTATAATATGAAAATATGATGATAGAGAAGTATAGGATTTCTAGAGGGATTGCGTTTTATAAAAATATCTATAAAATGTGCTGATAGATTTCAATTCTTGAAAGTTTCATTAAAGTAGGTAGGATTTTTATCAACCCCAGTTTTCGAATTCATCAATTTTAAAAGTGCTTATTTTTGTTTAAAATCACAAAAATATAGTAAGGACTGTTTCGGGCCTGTTAGGTATGTGTAATATATGTATTTTTTAAATGCCAAAATTTTGAAAAATGTTTGCACTGGAATTATAGAATTTATGAAAATATAATATTGACAACTGGATAAGAACCAAAAATAAAATCATTTTGATACTACATGATGAAAAATACATTGAAAATTATATTCACAATGTTTCAAGGAGGTGAAAACATTTTTTAAAGTTCCCTGTGTTTTAGAGCTGAAAACGCAAATGCTCCTTATCCAGTTGTTATTGTCATCATTATACAATTTCTTTTTTTCGAGTGAATGATGTTTACATATTCCTAATATTTATCAATTCATAGTATCTTAAATTACTTGAAATCGTTATCAAACAGTATTACAAAAATGTATCCTAATCCAGTTGTCATTCTCCTGTCTTCATAATGAATTGCGTAAGGGTGTTTTCGGTTATGGAAATTCTGGGTTCTCCTACATGGATTAATAGGATGGTCTATGGCTTATTCGAAAGCTTAGGCGGTTCTGATTGTTGAAAAAATAGAGACTGCTCTATCGGGTATTACTTTTTATTCAATTTCTTTCTAAAAAGTAATAAGTTACCAAATTTAAATTTTTCGGTGTTGGAAATCCTAGTTGTCCTATAAAAATTAAAAGGATGTTCTGTGGCTCATTTAAAAACTTAGGAGGTTCTGATGCTCAAAAAATAGAGAAGAAGTGCTATCGGAAATAAACTTTATTAAATATTTCAATTTAAAAACCAGTTATGCTATTAATTTCACTTATTTTTATTTCTCTTAGGCCTTTTTAGTCTTGATAATCTTAACGTAAACTTTGAAATCAATTATAACTTTCAAACCAGTGTCAAATTTATTCCTATTTAATTAGGGCTATTTTCATGCTTCCAGCAGCTTCATTTCAGCTATTAGTAATAATAATCGGCAAGTGCTCGCAGCTAATGTAATAATGTATTCTGTTCGCATACAATGCATTCTGTTCACAGCATGAAGTTGGTTCGCAGATGCTTTTGTTTTTTATTCCTGTTTTTTAAGTTGGTTCGTTTTGTTAATGAAAGTTTAGAAACACATAATTGTAAAATGAAATCGTATTCAATTGATAATATATATTGAGTTCTTTGGGAGCAATTTTAAATCTTCGAAATTGTACAACAAAATTCAATTAATAATTGGTAACTAATATTTTTGGAATAAAGAAGAAACCTTTAACCTTTTTGACTTCTGATATCAGTTTCAGTGGTTTCAGTAAAAATAATGAAATTTCTTATATCTATTACAATTACAATTTTTTAATTTCAAGCATGAGTCTTCAACATTTTTATTTTATTATATAAAAAAGTAAACATTTTTTCAAGTATCATAAAATTCCCCATTTTTAACATCTATTTAAAAACTGTAAATTGAACAATTTACATCCTAATTATTCAGCTTTTAGCTTGAAACTTTCAACATTAAATTATTTCAACCCGGAATCGTTTAAAATTAAACAACTTTAAATTAAAAGCATTTAAAACGGAATAATTTTATATCGAAACATTGAAAATAGCTTGGATTAGAATTTAATTGTATGTTACAGTTGATAAATCATTTTTAACCAATGCTTAGTAAAATAATTAATTTTAACTTCTAATGTCCACAATTTTATAGTTTTGAATTAACATTAATACAATATTGTAATCTTTCAATATTTTGAACTGAAATCCTGAATAAGTATACTTGATTATGTTAATTTTTTTGATAAAAAATAGACCCTAAAAACGCGAAAATCGTGCTAAATAACTTTCAAATTTAATTCATTAATGATTGTAGAATATAACATTGAAAGCGCGCTTTTGTTCTTGAATAAAAATTTGAAATTAAACAATTTAGGAATGAGAACTCAGAATACATGAATAACTCCCAATTCAAAGCTGACGATATTAAGACAACCTGTAAATTAGGAATTTTAAAAATTGTATACTTTCCAAGAATTATTATATACCATTAAGCCATTTCCCTTTCGGCGAGCCTCTAGGTAAGCGTGACACTACCCGATTCGGGTAGTGTTTCTAGGTGGATAGTTTCTTGTAGTAAATAACTACAAGTGTGGGCTCACCACACCCACGGCCGCCAACAGCAACGCAGTAGTATCAGACGGTCACCCATCCAAGTACTAACCGCGCCCAACACTGCTTAACTTCAGTGATCTAACGGGAACTGGTGTTTCCAGCGTGGTATGGCCGTTGCCTAGAATTGAAAGCTGAAAATTAATCAATTTCACAACTTAATAGTGGACCATTTTCAAATTTAGAGTGTTTAGATTGGAAGAATTTTTTATTTAAATTGCTGAAAAATGGTATACCATTTTTCAAAGTCAAATTATTAATTTTTATATCTTTCAAAAAAAAAAATTAAACATTGAAAAATTTCTAAAAATTATTAATAACTGAATATTTTTAAAGTAGCTTTCCAAATTTCAAAGGATCTTTCTACCATCTATACCATCTACTATTATTTTTGGTTTAAAATTCTAGTTTTTGGTTGAAAGTTAAACTACTATAATGAAAATTAATTTTTTTGGTTGAAGATTCATAATTTTGCCTAAAAATTCATCTGTTTGGTGGAAAATTCGTTTTTTTTTTGTTGGAAATTAATTTTTTTAACTAAAATTTGAACTATTCTAGACTTTTTGTTGAAAATTGGTCTCTTTTAGTTGAAAACTCAATTACTTGTAGAAATTTGAACTACCTACTTCGTTAAAAATTCATTTCTTGGTAAAAGCTTCGTTATTTTAGTTGGATTTTTATCTCGTTAGCTGAAAATTGGAATATTTTATTGAAAAATCGTTTTTCTTTTTGTTGAAAATTAATTTTCTAAACTGAAAATTTATGAATTCCATTTTTGGCTGAAAATTTATCTTTTTAACCCTTAAAGTTATCCCCTCTCTATGATAACATAAAGAATGAGGGGGGTCGCTGAAGACCCCAGCAGAAATTTCATTATTGT
>CAKNYM010051877.1:120190-195184 GCA_932195095.1 Andricus curvator | reverse complement strand
AAAATCGAAACTTTGGACAAGTGTTTGTCTAAAAACTGTCCATCTTTCTGACATTTTTCTTTCGAATTTTTAGTTTGCAGGTTCGAAAATACAAGAAAAAATTTTTTTTAGAATTTTTTATCATAAGGCTTTTTTCTGTACATTTGGTGCGGGGTCCTTTATGTATAAATTTTCATTTGAAATTTGAATGCGTTTATAAAAAATCTATGTTAAAAAACATAAAAGATTAAAATTCTGGTCTTTGAATATTAATGGTCAGGAAAAATGAAAAATTAATCAGGGAAAAGTCGAAGAATTTCGAAAATGTAGTTTTTTGGCCACCCTGGTGCAGATGCAAAGTGAAATATGTTTACTTGTTAGCAACAATGAACGAAACATGCATCCTAAGCATCTCGTAGTGTAAGCGATTCTATCAAGGCTTCAGAAAAAAATAAAACACATTAAAACGCATCAGCTGAGTACTATAAAACAGAAAAGGCGGAAAATGATAAATGAATAAAGCGATGAGAAATAAAACATATTTAAATTTGCATAACAAATACTCAAGGAAGATCTTATGCGAAATATTCTACAGTAGTAAATTAATTAAATGATTAAAAAGATTATGTAAGGATGATATGCATGCCGGAATTAAATTTCGCTATTTCATAAGCCTCATAATATTTACTAATCAACTATTTCTTTTTAATTATTAGTAGTTAATTATTCGTTAATTGATAAGCACTATAAATAATTCAGACTTTTTTAAACTATAAATAATTCCTAAATTGAATTTACTAAAAGATACTAGAAAAGTTTACAAAATTAATATTATTTTGTCAGGATCGGTAAGATCTTACTAAGAGGACCGGTTTAAGTTCAGTTAAAAAAAAATATCTTGAAATGAAAAGTGAAAACATCAGGTGGATCGGGAAAATAAGAAATTTATGACTTCTAAACTAAAATTTAAAAGGAGGCAAAAAGAAAGTTTAAAACCATGTAAGATATCAAAACTGTGCTGATTTTTCAGTAGATTCCAAGGTCTGAACTTAGAAGAAATGAATTGTACAAATTAAAAAACTTCTTATACTTGAACAATGGATTTATAAACGCTGTAAAAGTTTAAATTATTACGACTTGTTTGTTCTAATTTCAGATCTTGGCAGAATCAAAGGCAAAATGAGCAATGTTTTGTCAAAACGTCGCGTCGGTTATATTCGATGGAAATTTACCTTTAAAATGAGCCCAAGCACATTTGTTTATTTACACTATTTTCACAATATGTATTTGTTTTATTGTTCAAATTAGATGATTTTATGCAAATAACAAAAACCAAACTCTACTTCTTGTCGGTAGTGAATATTGAAAAAAATTGTATTCAAAAAAGTTAATTCCACTATTAAATTGTTATTGCTATTTCATTGAATATATTTTGTTTCATTTTGCTATTTTTCTTTAGCTTGTGAAAAAAAAATGTTTAATAAGATTGAAAATTTTATAACAATTACTCAAATAAATACTAACATGCATAAAAAGTAAATTTTGAAGGAAAAAAACTTCTAATTAAAATTTTTTCAAACAAATAAATACTTTGATGTGCACTAAAATATAAAAACATTTTATTCTTAAAACAGGATGGCCGCAGGACCGGGAAATGAACAGAAATTTTTGAAATCGGAAAAACCCGGGAAATGATAATGAATTAATTTTTTGAACGGGAATTTTACACATTTTCATTAGAAAAATCTATTCAATCAATTGAAATATCGTAATTTTCATATCACATTATATGAATATAATTTTAAATAAGATCAATTGCAACATTTTTTTAATTTTAAGTTCGATTGTTAACTTTATTCAATTATGAAATCATTTAGTTTATACTGCGTAATTTTAAAATCTTTAAGTTTAAAATTTTTCCATTTTAAGTCTTCTGAATCTGTTAAAAATTAAACAGTTTACCGATTTTAACCTTAACAATTGAAATGTTAAACCAATTTAAATATCCGATTGAAACTTTATGAAATATTTTCAATTTTTAAATAATTTCAAATTAATAGATTCATAATCAAACGATTTTCTTCAATTTTAGATCCTATGTTTAAATATTATTATTTGTTTAGTCTAAAATACTTATTCCATTTTTAATCCATGCTAACTTAAAAATCGTTCAATTTTTTATGTTTCTAACCTAAAATTGCTTCAAAATTATATCATTTTTAACATTCATAAATTTATTGATTCATTCTTAAATTTAGAGCACTGAAAATGATAACGTGTATTTATAATTTCTTAACCAGAAATCTTTCAACTGTTCAATTTATAAGAGTTTAAAATTTCAAATTTTGTAGTTTAACGGCAATTAATTTAAAACTGTTCAATTGAATAATGTTGAGAGCTTCTATTATAAACGTCCAAAATTATTAAGGGTTTGATTTAAAAAATGATTAAGCTTTAATTGTTAAAGTTTAAAATTCAAAAGATTCAAATTCAAAACATAGTACTATAATACGATCGTAAATTTAACAGAGAAAAAAAGCACAAGACATTTCTCTGAGTTAAACTTTTATGCTCTGGCATCGTTAGACAAATTTATTGCCTGCACCATGTTTTGGTTAATAAATTTCAAAGATATCCCAGCTTCTGATTGGCTGGTGATAAATCGACAACGTTCAACTCGTCACACGCGTTTACCATTGAATCGCATAATTTAATAATAATAATACTAATTTTACGCAGAAAATAAAAATTTCGAATTTAAATTTATGACCATAGATTTCCGGAATCTGCTCACGAATTTCCGGCATTTTCCTGTATTTTTTTCTTTTTTTTTGCCATTGAATCGTATAATTTAATAATAATAATATTAATTTTTAACAGAAAATAAAAATTTCGAATTTAAATTTATGACTTTACTATAGACTATAGATTTCCCGAATCTGCTCATGAATTTCCGGCATTGTCCCGTATTTTTTTTATTTTTTTTTATTTTTTGCCATTGTTGCCATTTAATCGTATAATTTAATAACAGTAATACTAATTTTAGGCGGAAAATGAAAATTTCGAATTTAAATGTATGACCATACATTTCCGGAGCCTGCTCACGAACTCCCCGTATTGTCCCGTATTTTTAATTTTCTTTTTTGTCATTCAATCGAATAATTTCATAGTAATAATAATAATTTTAAGCAGAAAATAAAAATTTTGAAATTAAATTAGTGACCATCAATTTCCCGGATCTGCTCACGAATTCCCGGCATTTTCCCGTATTTTTTTTTTCTTCTTTACCATTTTTGCCATTGAATCGTATAATTTAATAATAATAATAATACTAATTTTAGGCAAAAAATGAAAATTTCTAATTTAAATTTATGACCATAGATTTTCTGAATCTGCTCACAAATTCCCGGGTTTCTCGGGTCGCTAGACAGCCTGAATTTATATAGAGAGAATTCTTTAGGTTTTTATTAATTTTATCCCATTTAGTTTTTTAGTAGAATTTAGCAAATTTAAATAGCATATTTTAAACATACTATTGTATTTTTAAGGATCAAGAAGTCATGATCTATTTTACGAAGATAAATTTGGAATAACTTCACATGTTAATGCGAAAGTCATTCAATATAAGCTGAGTGGATTTTAGGTTCAAGAAACAGTTACAGTTCCGTGAGTAGGTATTGTCTCTCCTTAATGTGCTGCATTAACTCTCTCAAGTTCAATTATGGAAATCTGCAGACAATAGAGAACAGAAAATTGGAAAAAATTATTTCTAAATAGGTTTCCTGCTTGAAATTGCAGTCTTTGAATAAGTTCCGCAAACATGATAATGCATTTGATGTCTAAATATATTTTCATATTTGCTTTTGTTGCGAATTTTAATTGTCTTAATTGAAATACTGAGAGAAAAATACTAACTAAGGAATCTTCATCCCTTAAAAACTGTATCATTCTAATTTATCATTTCTTCGATAATTTATATAATATACCACGAAATATAATCTTACTAATATTTTTAGATAAATTCCATTAACAACGATTTACAATATTATAACCGTATAAAGGGAATGCAGAATTTACAGGAGATTATTTTCTCTAATATCCCACTCAGTACACGCTACGTGAGAATTCATTGTCTGAGATTGTATGCAGATCGGAAAATTAAGTTCTCCAGAGAAAAGATTTAGGTGTTTTTTGTAGGCAAGTTTTATTTATGGAAGAAGGAAATTCGAGAGTAAGGCCGCGTCTATTCAAGACGGTCACGGGTGCTGTAAATAATTCGCGAGTGGCTGTCGTAAAAGTCGCCGAGTTTTTCCCTGGCATAAATCACTCTTCGTAAAGGCTTTAGTTGTAAAATCTCGTAACATTCCTAATCACGTTCGGCATCGGCGCGATGCAGTAAACATCCGTTTCCCCACTCTGAACTTTAAAATTGAATCCTATCGAGTCATCAACATTTCATATTTTTTACACTTTCCCTGATGGTAAAACCATGTGAGATCTGAAATATTCTCTTTCCCATATTCTCTTTCTCTTCAAATATTTTTCACGCCATCCAAACATCCCAAAAAAGAAATAAATCTACTTTGTAAATATACTTAGATTTCAAACAAATTAAATTTCACGCCAAAATCGTGACGTCAGATCACGTGATCACAATTTTGACGTCACTCTGGCGCGAAATTTGACTTATAAGATCTTCTTCTAGCATTTTAAAAAGAACGAGTAGCACATTTTTGAATGAAAAATGTGCGGTAGAAAGTTTGAAGTCTGTCTATTTTAATACAGAATGATTCGAATTTTGGAAATGACACTGTTAGCAGTGATGTCTACGCCACTGTCCTCGCATGAGGAAATTGGTTAAGTCGTGCCCGGCAAAGCCATCGCAAAGTATCGCGAAAAAGTAACTTTTGCGAAAGGCGATAAATCATCATGAAATTCGCTCAAGCTGACAGGCACGTAGTTTTACGAGGGCCCGCACGCAAAATGCAAAGTAGCAACGGCGAGGCTTGCACCGCAATTAATTAGCGTTTCGTGATACCCTCTGCTGTGCATGTGCTGAAGCATTTTTTTCCATGCCGGGTAGCTAAACTCTAAACAACCCTCGCGATAAGGTGACGCCGTTCGACGATCCGGACGGACACGTAAAGCCGCTCAAAGGACGATGTTAAGTTTTTTATCTCGATGCGGACGGATCAATTCCACTTCCAAGAAACTCAACCACTAAATCAAATTAAACGATTCCTCTTTAAAGCAAGCAGCGATCAATCCAAGTCACGAACCAACAATTTTTCAATTAATCCAAAAAAAAGAAATAATGTCAAAGGATGTAATAACTTCTAGAAGAATACAGTGATTTATTAAAATATCCGCGTGTACAACATGCTTTAAATAGTAAATCTGTAGATGAAAGCACGGTACAAAACAAATTGCGATTGTTAGACTTCTCGCAGTTTTCGGAAATATGTACATTTTAAAATCAGCCACTCTAATTTCCACACTTTCTCACTCTTTCACTCGCGCCTCTACTTCACTTTTGTGATTAATAAAGTCCGTTTATCACAATATCGTTGATTTCGAAGTGATACTTTTTTCGTTTTCAATATATTACTCTGTAGTCTTTTGAGGGTGTTTTTAACTTCATTTTATGAAGTTACCGTGGCAGGGAATTTTCTTAGAAATATTTTACACTTTTAGGAGGCGAAAACTCACTGGACATTGATCACGATTTCCGAACGAATCCAGTTGTTGGTGGGGGGCCGACGGATTTGCTAGTTATTGGAGAAGTTGGGTCGACTCCGGGGACGGAAATTGGTGAATTGTAACTGTTTTGATAGGAGGAAGGCCCGGGTGTTGAAGGGGCAGAGACTCTTTCGATTGAAATATTCTGTGGGAGTTGAGCGTCTGTTTGAATTCCCATTGAACCGTAGATTTCTTTTAGGATCAGTAACATCGTGTCTTCCGATTCCCTGGAAATTAAAGGAGTAAAGGCAATGGAAATATTAAAATTCTAAATATGAAATTTAATTTTAGGATTATGATTAGAAGTTTAATTAAAAAGCAGATTTTGATGAAGAATTTAACATTTCAGTTTATGCAGGTACTAACCAATAACAAACGTGACTCGAGAGGGCGAAAATGTATTCATTTATGTACTCGAACGGTGCCTCTTGAAGTACATAATCGATTCTTCGACCACCATTCAGTTTCCCCACTTTCAAGTCCTCTCCACCATCCTCGCACTGCACCTCTGGATCACTTGGTGGGTGGCTCATTTGCTCTTCAACGACTTTATCAATTTCCCTCTCGAGAGACTGATTATCTGGTTTATGAAACATAGCAAGTTGGTATACAGAATTCCACGTGCTTCGCACAGAATCTAACAGCTTTTGTTTCAAATCTGCACCGACTCGTGCCATCGTCTCCTTTAATTCTGAAAATAAAAAATAAAAACGTGGAGAAGAATATAAATAAATTAGACCAAGTAAAAAAATATATATTTGAGAAAATGTGTCCAATTTCTAAATATCTTTTACCGACCACAAAAACTAACATTCTCTAAAGAAAAAAAATGGAAAATAGGGACACTTTTAGAAATATAGGGGATTTTTACCAGACCAATTTTTCACATTCCCTGCTCATTAATATTTAACGACCAGAATTATAATCTTGTAACATTTTTAATTTAAAATGCTTCTTACAGAAATTCCCTGAATTTTGCCATTTTTTTCAAAATTCCTGACTTTTCCCTGATTTCCAATTTTTCCCTAAACTGCGGCCACCCCATTTTTACAAAAAAGAAAATATATGATAGGAGAATCCTCACCTAGAACTACAATACAGCTAATTTAAAGTGTGGTTTTCATATTTCAGCATTATTTTGGATCATCTTCATTATTCTTAATGATTACCTGAATTCTTTGGAATTCATATGCTCTAAATCTTGATTTATCTCCTAATTTAAAGACTTTGTTTATTTTCTTTTCAGAATTTATAGCATTGAAATTAATTTTACAAAGTTTCAAAATACCTTGTCTTTTTCATGCCACTTTTGGTATTTTCCTCGTTTATTCATTTTTTTATACTTGAAATTTTGAAGGATTTATTGTACATATTCGAGAATCTCAAATTCGAGAGGTTGCAGAATTTTTAAAAATGAAGGTCATCGTTGTCATCAAATTGAAATGGATTATATATGTTGAGTCTCTTAAAATTTGAATTTTAAAGCTTTCAAAAAGTCAAAATTTCTTGACATAAGCTTTCCAATTTCAATCTTTCCTTTGGTTAATTAAAACTTTTAGATTAAATATAAAAATTATTAAAATTCAAGGCTTTTTCTTTTCAGATTTAAAATACAAATATCCATAGATTGTGGAACCTATGTAGAAATTCTTCATATTTAAATTTTTACGGCATTTTTTACATTTGGAGACTTTCAAAACTGAAGGATGTTAAAATTTTTTCAAATTTTTTGAATTTTGGAATCCTTTCAAACTTTCAAGTTTGTATTTTTGAACCCTTTAAGTCAATTTTCTCGCACAAGTACTTAATGTTTACAACAGAATATAACAAATTTGAACAATGCCAAAAGTTTAACATAAATTGAATATGAAAAGCAATTTTTAAAAATTGAGCGCGACCAAAAATAAAATCAAAATAATTTTAATTTGCCCTTAAAATAGAGTTGTCTAGTAAATTACTGAATGAACCATCGATACAAAATAATATATCACTCAATGGGGTTGTTGCATGCATTTTACATAATAAATTTTTTAAATACTGCATAAAATTCTAAAAATGTTAGTACATTTAAGAAAAATATTCAATACTCCACTTCTGAGAAAGAAAAATTAAAAAAAAAATCGAACACCCTATACAATTAACCCTGTGACCTTGAAACGTCATTCTGCAAAACGCTAAACCAATCAGAAGAATGGTATGCAGTGGGCGGCTCATTGACGACCGAAGTATCCAGGTGACAGCCGGCGAACAATTTTGTAACCATCCACATGTCGACTTTCGGCAAATTCGCACTGCTACACTTTACAAATACCGGTTTCAGTGAAATTCTAAGCATTTTGAAAATCTTTTTTATGTTTATGTTTTATTTTTTATAGTTATGTTTACTTCAATCACTAGCGGCCATTTTAATTCCCTCGTCAACTGATCTAATCAGACTGATGTTTACTTCCGAAGCTGGATTGGACCAGCGGCTGGTCCAATCTTCCCGCAACAAATTTAAAAAATACACTTTTTAAACATTAAACAAAAATAGACAAACTTATTTTTTAAAAACTTTCCTCAAGTAATTATATTCAATTTGAAGTGCTCTTTTAATTTCACGTGAAAAAAATATAGTTGAAACAATGCAACAATCTCATTTCGTGACCATTATAATAAGGAAAGGTACCTCAAAATTCGATCATTGTTATTATAAATATGTAAACATGAAAGGTAGACCTTTAAAATTAGGCGAAATGAAGATGGACCTACTAACCTAAGTGCATTCGTTTCCTGCCCTTATGATGTGGAATAAGCTTAGGGCGATATTTGTGCGCTTCCGGAGTGATGAGAGATTCCACTCTATAGGCAACAGGATCAAAAGGATGAAAGACATTAAAGAAAGCCGGACACGTTGGTAAGGCAAAATCTTCTCCGAGAGTGTCGATGCCTCTGACAGTCACAAACATTCCAATTGGACTTCCAAGGGCAAAAAAGGCACGAGGATGAAAACTCAATTGTGGATAATGAATGTAAGGCTGACCAGTACCAGCAGCTCCCATCACATAGCTAACTTTTCTGCTCAGCTTCCTCTTCATAATCGAGGCTGAAGTTCGCGAACCAGCATTTTCTGATTCCTAAAAAAAACCATACATCAAAAATAAAACACATCTTCTTTGGCGAAAGCATAAAATGATCAAATCTATTCGCAGGAGTTCCTGCAGAAGACTTTTTTAAAAAATTCCATGACTTTTCCAGGTTTTCCAAATTAACTTTTGAAAAAAATCCAGGTTGCAATTTTTAAAAATCCAATCAATCCTATTCAATTTCAACTCAATCTACTGATCGCAAGCCAAAACCTACAATTTATTGTACAATTATTAATAAATGCACATGTAAAGGACTTCTCAATATCTAGCATCATCAATCGCGCGCTATGAGCGCATCTAGTTTTTCGATTTGTGGGAAAAACAATTTTGAATGAAAATAAAAATTTCGGAATTTATTTCTTTATTTTTTCTTAAGGTTAGATGAATATAATTTTACTAAGATTCTTGAAAAAATTCCAAAAGATTTTTGCAGATTTCAGATAGGTCAAATCAAAATTTCAACAAAAAAGTTAATCTTCAACCAAAAAGTTTAATTTTCAACCCAAGAAAATTTAATTTTAAACAAAAACAGTTAAACTCGTTCAAGAAAGACTATTTTTTAACGAAATAGTTGAATCCTCAACCGAAACAGATTAATTTTCAACCAAACAGTTGCATTTTTAACGAAAAAAGATGAAATTTGCACTAATAGAGGCAAATTTTCTTTAAAATAATTTCTACCAGAAACATTGATTTTCTAACAAAAAATATGAATTTTCAACGAAATATGTACATTTTCAACCAAAGAGATGAATTTTCAACTAAAATGATGAATCTTCAACCAAAAAAAATGGATTTTTAACAAAGTAGTTCAACTGTTAATCAAGCAGTTGAATTTTCAACAAAAAAGGATGAATTCTCAAAGAAAATTGTAATAAATAGTTGATATTTAAATCAAAAACCGTTGAATTTATCCAAAAAGACGAATTTTTAACAAAATAGTTTTTTTCAAACAAAAAAAATTAATTTTGAACCAAGAAGATACATTTTTTGCCAAAAAGACAAATTTTCGACGAAAGAGTTCAATCATTAACCAAAACAGATTCATTTTCATCATCAAACTGTATCATTATTCTGTGGGAGTATTCTTAAAGGAGTAAAGGCAATGGAAATATTGAAATTCTAAATATGAAATTTAATTTATGATTAGAAGTTTAAATTTTAAAAGTTGTAATGCTTAAAAGAAGAATAAATAAATAATACTAAAAACATAATCATTTTTTTCTAAAGTCCATAAATTTGAATGATAATTAAAACAATTTTTTTTTATCTTAATAAACTTAAAATGCAGTGCATATTTAACATATTAATATTTTGAATGGTAAATTTTCTCTTTTAGAAATAAATTTTCAAAATTAAAATTCCTCATTTAAAAATTGCGATTTACAAAATTCCAGAAAATTCAACAGAACAAACTGAAAAACAGCCTCTTGAAGTCATATTCATCAATCCATAAGTCAATTAATTAATTAATTAACAAAATATATGAATTTTCGACAAAACAGATACATTCTCAACCAAGAGAGATGAATTCTAAATGATAAATGTAATTGTGATATTTTAACTAAAAAGATTTTATTTTAAATTAAAAAGACTTAAATTCATCTATAATAGACGAATTTTAAACAATGCAGTTGAATTATCAACCATAACAGATAAATTTTTAACCAGTTACATTTTTAACCAAAAAAGATTAAATTGCTACCAAAAATTTTTGAAAAATCTTTCAAACTTTTTGAAATCCTTTTAATTTTTTTAAATAATTTTAAATTATCCCAGAAATTTTAATTTAATTTAGTATTCGAAATCTTCAAAAATTTATATTTTATTTTAGATTTTTTGAAATCTTTTCAAGGTTTCAATTATTTATGTATCTTTTTAAAACTTCTAAATATCTCTTGAACTTTCTTGAATTTTTTCCAAAATTTTGAAATCTTACAATTTTGCTGTAATAAAATCTTATACATTCTTTTTAAACATTTAAGAACATTATTTGAAATCTTTTTCAATTTTCCCTGAACATTCATTTTTCGAAATAAAAAATCATTTGAAATTTTCTCAGGAATCAGTTACAATTATTGAAATTTTCTCTTTTATCGATAATGCTCAGAAACGTTTGAAAGTTAATTTTATCATGAAATAAAATTACTTATTTGGAAATTTGTATTTATAAAATTGATGGCGCAGAAAATTTGTAATCTTTATTAATAGATAAACAAACTGAACACAGCCACTAAAAGTCGTATTCAAAAAAGTGTTGCAACCACAATGTATGCGAGATATCGTTACACAACTTTCTTCAGATACTAGCATTATCAGTCGCGCACCATGCGCGCATGCCATTTTTTTACTTGAGGAGAAAAATAATTTTTATTAAAAAATGAAAATTTCGAATAAATATTTAGTTTTTAGGTTTATTTGCTTTTAAGGTCATATAAAGATAATTATCCTAAGATTCTTAAGAAAATTCAAAAAGATTTTTGAAAATTTCAAATATGTCAAATCAAAATTTCAACAAAATTGTTAATCTTCAACCAAATAGTTGAAGTTTTAAACAAAAAAGATGAATTCTCAACGAAAAATAAAATAGTCGATATTTCAATCAAAAAGTGTTTTAATTTCTAAACATCCAAAAAGACGACTTGTAAACAAAATAGTTGAATCCTAAAACAAAAAATTAATTTTAAATCTTACAGTTGCAATTCTAATAAAACGAATTTTCAATCAAAAAATTTTTAATAAAAAATATAGTATCTATTTATTTTGTTTCTTTGTTTATTTGCTTCAATGAAATTTTTATTTATTTTACAGGATTTTACAAAATTACTTCTAAAATTCCTTTCTTCATCCGGATTCGTTTTCGAAAATTTTGGAAATCTTCTAGGATGTTTTGAAATATTTTTAAATATTCTCTTAAACTAAATTTTGTAGAATAAAAAATCATAATTTAAATTTGCCCAGAAATCTTAATAACATTTTTTATTGTCTTCAAACCTTTCAAGATTCTTAAGACACTTCTAAATTTTCTGTTCGAAATCTTCAAAAATCTACATTTTGTTGCAAAATTTTTGAAATCGTTGGAATAATAAAAAAAAATTGTTTTAAAATCTTTCAGATTCTTTTTCGACATATTTTGAAATCTCTAGAACTTAAAATTAATCTTTCAAAATAAAACCTAAATCATTTAAAATTTTCCCAGAAATCTTATAGTAAATCTTATACATATATTATAAAAATATTAATTTCAGCAATACAATTTTTTAAATACTATACTCTTCGTAAATTAAGATACTCTACGTTTTTTCCATAATTTAATTTTTCTCATCTTTTTGAGAGTGTAAAAATGTTTACAAATTATAGCGTGGTAGCAAAATATTAAGAACCGAATTATTTCCTGATATTAAGAAAAATTAAGATTTGTTCGTCACTTTTAAACATTTGGTCAAAAAGTTAAGAACAGAATTGTTGCCTTTATTATTAAAGTATCTTTTACAATTTAAATTTTCCCTTTTAGAAATAAATTTTTAGAATTAAAATTCCTCATTTAAAAATTGCGATTTACAAAATTCCAGAAAATTCAACAGAACAAACTGAAAACAGCCTCTTGAAGTCATATTCATCAATCCATAATTTTTTTTAGATACGAATGATCATTACTGAATTCTAAACAAGTCTCATTAATATTATTATACATTTTTTTTAAATTCTGGAATTATAATCATTTTTTTTTTGTCGGCAAAAAAAAATTACAATCCGCCGTAAAGAACTAGATTTGTTCAAATTCCATGATTTTTCCTTTTAGCAACCCTGATTGGCTATTAAACAAAAAGAGACTCACCTCTTTATTTTCGTCTGGGTTTTCCTCAGGAGGCGGATTTTGATGGCAGAGAAGATCGAAAAGAATTAAACTACCGAGGGAATGACCTCCCAAGTATACGCTTCCCTCAAAGTTGGAATTCCTTTCGTTAAATAAGGCGAAGAGTCTATTCATCTCAGTTCCTACGGCTTTCATGATAGTTTGGCAGTAAACTGGACTCGTGTAGAAAAGAATATCGAGGAGTGTGTCATTTGTAAAGTGTCGAAGTTTTGGGATACTGGTCAGGGTAATTGCTTCTAATTTTTTGTCAATACCGGTGTCTTCTGAATGCAAGGTTGCATGCCAAGATATTGGAAGGACTTCAATCCTGTTGACTATTCCTTGATCAGATGCGGATCGATAGTGGGATTGAACTAACTGCAGGGATATACTACGGAATTCATCAACTGAAATAAAAATATGAAATGTATCAAGTGTATGAAATCGATACCTCCACGTCAAAAGAACACCTCTCGGAGAGTACGTCTAAAACGACCACTCTGGCGTTGGTCGTCTAAAAAAACCACTCTGCTTTTTGAGTTGTCCCGTCGTTTTAATACACACACGCGGTAAAGCAGACAGGTTTCGCAATTCATACTCTCTGGTTTAGAAAATTATTTAGAATTATTTCAGGGTGTTTACTCAAATCCTGGAAAAAGCTTCTCTGCAAATTTCAGGTTTCTTCCAGATATCTCGAAATTTATCCAGCTAAAATTTTTTATAATTCGGAGCCATTCAAGTATTTCGCATTTTCATAAAACAATCGACTCGAAATATGTGTACAATTTCGAGAGTTTATTATAAATAATGTTTTTTTTCAGTCCTTGTAAATATCTAAATATATAAAAATAGTACTATTCATATGTAAAATTAAATAACTATTCTTTAATTTGTGAAAAAAACTTTATTGAAGGATAAGTAATTTCTTAATGGTTCAAGTTTCTACGGATTTAATTATAATATGTTTAATTTCAAAAGCTTTGACAAATTATATTACAAGATATTCTTAAATATCTTATCACCATCGAATAATTGAATAAATAAATAATACTAAAAACATAATCATTTCTTGAATTTGTTTCTAAAGTCCATGTATTTGAATGATAATTAAAATAATTTTTTGTTTTATCTTCATAACGAAAATAGGGAAATAGATTCTTTTAAATCAAACTGATGTAGGTACTATAATAAATTCAATTGAGAACACTTAAAATTCCTAACATTTCAAGTAAAAATATTGTGTTTTGAACAAGATAGCTGAATTTTTAACTAAATTTTCAACCAAAGAGATAAATTTCAACTAAACAAGATTAATTTTCAACAAAAAATTGAATAGTTAAATTTTCAGTTTGAAAAAGTAATTTTCAGCAACAGAGATGAATTTTCAATTAAATGATAAAATATTCAACTTGAATATTAAATTCTCACTTAAAAAATTGAAGTTCTACCAACAAAAAAAAACTTTTCAACGAAATAGTCAAATTTTCAACTAGAATAATTAAATTTTCAGCTAAAAAAAATTAATTTTCAAGTCTAAAAAAAATTCAAAAAAATAGCGAAATTGTCAACCCAATAGATGAATTTTCAATTTAAATTATGAATCTTCAACCAAAAAGATGAATTTCTAACAAAGGTACTTTCAACCAAGTAGTTAAATCTGGAACTAGAACGATAAATTTTCAGCTAAAATGATGAATCTTCAACTGGAATAGTTCGATTTTCAACCAAAAAGATGAATTTTCAACTAAAAAGATCAATTTTTTACGGAAAAATATGAATTTTCAACTAAAAAAGATAAATTTCCAACCGAAGACAAGAATTTCCAATTAAAATTATAAATCTTCAACCAAAAAAAATAAATGTTTAACAAAGTAGTTCAACTCTTAACCAAATAGTTGAATTTTCAACCAAAAAAGATGACTTCTTAAAGAAAAATGTAATAGTTTCCATTTCAAAAATAAAATAATTAAATTTTAAATAAAAATCAGTTGAATTCAGTCAAAAAACATCCATTTTCTTGCAAGAATTGAATTTTCAACTAAAAAAAATTTTCCGTGAAGAGAGAAAAACAAGCAACCAAAAAAGTCCATTTTCAACCAAAAATATAAATTTTTAATTTAAATCATGAATCTTCAACCAAAACAATCATTTTTAACAAAGGAGTTTAACAATCAGCAAAGTAGTTGGATTTTCAACCAAAAAAGATTAATTCTCAACAAAAAAAGTAATAGTTGATATTTGAACCAGAAAAGATTTGTATTTTAAATAAAAAACGGTTGAATTCAAACAACAAACGACGAATTATGAACAAGAGTTTAAATAACTTACAACCAAATAGTTAAATCCATCAATATAAATCTACTTTTAAAAATAAAGAACATTGTTATTTCATTTTATATTACAATTTAAAAAATTTTAAGCACGCTCTAGAAAAAGTTTCCTGGCAGTTCCAGCTTTTTTTAGATATATAACAATCTCCTTACAATTCCAGGTTTCCCAAGTGAGTAGACACCCTGTATTTTGAACTCATATTGAATTCCCTTAAATTCAATGTGTTCTTTTGAATTCTTTTAGCTTCCTTTAGGTCTTCTAAATTCCTCGGTATTTCCTGAATTCTTAGAATTTCTTCAATCCTCTGAATTCATTAAATTCCTTGAATTGCTCAAATCAAAATCCTGAAATTCACTGAATTCCCCGAAATCCTTGATTTTTTTCGAATTCCCTAAAATGTTTGAATTCCTTCAATTCTCTAAATTGCTTAAATTTCCTGAATTTCTGAAATTTTCCTAATTCCTGAAATATTTCTGAATTACCTGAATTCTTTGCATTATTTTTAAGTCCTTGGAATTTAGGAAATTCTCCAAAATTACGGAAATACACGAATTCAAGGAATTCAGATAATCGTACGAATTCTGAAGATTTCAAGGAAGTTTAAAGAATTTTAAAGAGTTAAAAATCATTCCAAACAATTCCACAGAATCAAAAAGAATATATAGAATTCAAAGAACTCAAAGGAATTCAATTTTAATTCAAAGTAATTTAAGTGAATTCAAAGGAATTCAAGTAAAAAAAAACACGACAATTTCTAAATAGGATACTGAGCTGTTGTAAGTAAGATATTAATTTTGGTTTCCGTTCCCTTACTTCAAGATTATTGGTAATATTATCTTTCTAAACTCACCGACTTCTTCAACGGATCTGAATTTCAGATCGCAGACACTGCCGATACCATGGACGAGAAACAAAAGATGATCGACCCTCTCTGGTTCACCATCCTCGATGTGGAATTCATCGACTCCTCTCTTTACTAGTCTGGGTCTTGTGTTGCTTCCCTGTAAATATGTACTGTCCTCTGAACCCTGAAGATTTCAGGATTCGAACAGAACCATGCGTGCGTTACTTCAAAGTGAGTTGTGTTAAGAAGATGAATGAAAATGCTACTTCTAACCAGTGCAAGCCAAAAGAAATATATTAAAAACATGTGACAAGTTGCCAACCAACCCAAGAGACCAGTTTTGGTTAGGAACTTTACAAAATAATCATAAGCTAAATTATAAAATCCCAATACACAAGACAATTTAAAACAATCAACTACTCACGGCACTATTTGCCCAGGAAGCAGCCATTTCGGGAGTAGCTGTTTCCAAGTAGTGGGCTTGAACAGTTGGACTATGGAAGATGATGTACTCTCCATTGTTTAAATCAATTTTCCGATTCCAAGCATTGTTAGCGCACGCTTGCTTGAATTCCTCCTCGAATTTGGCAGCTACACTTTCTTCATAGGGAGTGTATCTGGATTCGGAAGGTCCTTTGTAAAACCAGGAACATCTTCTTACTTCGGTAGGTGCTCCTGGCCAGTAGACAGGAGTTCTTTCACGCCTTAAAATATCTACATCGTAACGACCTCCATCTGTTGCTACTTTCGTTTCTGGACTGATTTCATTTGAATTGTGTACTTCTTCAAGGTTCAAACTGTCGTGCATAGAAAAGGGAATCCATAGAACTTTGGATTCAACCTCCTTTCGGAAAAACCAATGGTGGTATACTGGCCTGTACTGCATTCGCTTTTCTGTAGTTCCGGCAGCCTGAAACGACATTTATATATTACTAGCAATATTATACGCGCGCCACAGCGCGCGGGAAACTTTGCATTGTCAATTGATTAGAAACAAATATAAAACAATATTACTAGAATTGCAAGTTTAAATTGTACAGTTTAATATCTTTAAAAAACTTGAGTGACAAAGAATTTGAAATGTTCTCTCTTGAACATTATTAACCTTAAAATAATTCGATTTTGAATACCTAGTTCTTGCTTGGTGTTATTTTTACGGCAAATGTTTGCTCACAGATTAATTTGGAAAGGGGCTTGGTAAATTGGAAAGCTAATTTTTAAATTTAAAGATTTGATAAATGTGAATTTTTTATTTTAAAAGCTACAAATGTGATATTGTAATATTTTTCAGAAATTCAAATTAAAAATTTTCGATTCTAAACGTTCCAAATTTGAATATGGTCGACTTAAATAGAATAATTTAAAATTTTAAATGCGTGTTATAGTTGAAAATGCAACAGTTAAATAAATTTTACCTATTTGAAAATCGTTTTGTGAATAGGCAATTTACCTTTTTTTGTAAATAAATGGACAAATACGCAAAGTAAAACAAATGGATCGTTTCAGTCATCTTCATAAAATGATAATTTTAATAAGACATTTTTCGTTTTTCTGCTTATTCGCAGTAAAAATTGCACAAATAAATTCCCTACAATTTGTTTCCTCATAAGCAATTTTTCTAAAATCCCATAATTGGGATTTTTATATAGATAGCATCCATTTAAAATCAGGCAGGTTCTACACTTCAAGTCGCAGAATCTCTCAGTGAAGAAATATGTTGTTTTTTAGTGGAAATTAGCTGATACGTATATCCGATTTAAGAAAAAGAAATATCCACGAAGTTAACTTCTTGGAAAATATTATCAAATACTATTTCAATTCTGAAGTCTATTTTTCAAAAATTACAAATGTTGTCTTTAAAATTCTATAGTTTTTGACCTATTTTAGATATTTAAAATTTCTTTTCGGTTTCTGTGCGTCCTCTTTCGCGGAATTTTTTTTTAAAGTTCAGAATTAACAGAGAGGCGAAGATCTATTTAAAAATATAAAAAGTCGATTTTCACAAAAAACCTACACCTATATTTTTTGTATTTTTTTTTTAATTTGGCATTCTATAAGAAATACATCCTTTCAGTTTTATGCGGGCTAATTCATTTATGTAGTCAGGAGAATTTTTTGTTCGTAAAATTAAATTATCGAATTTTCTTAGAAACAAAGAAAGACACATATAAACAAATTTTAACAAGAAATTTTGCACATCTAAAAAAATTCTACAAAAAATGCCTCCTGTTCGTTTGTGATATCTTGCATCATTTACGAGAGAAATTCGAAAATTATATTTACAGAAAAAACATATTCTGCTGGCCTAAAACAAATGGTTTAGCCCGTATAAACCTGATAGGATGCCTTCCACAAGCGAAAACTTTTGAAAAATATTGCAAAAATTAAAAAAGGTGGGCTTTCCAGAAAATCATTTGTTCATACTTTTAAAATTTGAAGAAGAAAAATTACAGAAGATGTGCTGCAAAATCCCACCTTTTTACGTTCTCATTCTAATGAGAAGGTATTGGTTTTATGTAAAATTTGACATAGTCGGTTTTCATCAAATCTCCACGTTTTGAGACCTCCTGAGTCAGAAAAAACGATTTTTACCAAGGTGTCTGTCTGTCTGTAGCCACGATAACTTTCGAAAAAATGATCAGATTCGATTAAGCTTTGGCACACTTTTTTATGGCCTAAAAGGAAAGAACGAGTTCGTTAACCAGCTATTTTGGATAAAAATTCAAAAAGTGAGCACATTTTGAAAATTTTTGAGACCACTTTTTTTGAAGATTTGAAAATTCTATGTACGGTTATTAGTAGTACGCAAAATGATGAACAAAATATCCTAATGACTTTTCGTGATAAAAAAAAATACTGGAGTTATAGGATTTTCAAAATTCCAAAAAACAAACGAAAATGAACATTTTAGGCCGAAAAACGCACGATAGGAAAAAAGTCAGAAGGAGAAAAACGTTGCTTTTTGAACACCCTATAATATTTTCATAACAGTTTTTTGAATTTTTCGAAAAATAAAAAATTCAAATTTTGATCGGACAGCATTGAAAATAGGAAAAATCAAATTTGTAGACGAATAACAGGAGCTACGAAAAAAATGAGGTAAACAAAATTTGTTCATCCAAGAAGAAGGTACAAATTTGTTGTCAATCATGTTTCGATAGGATGCGTAGTTTTTGTTTTATTCGTGAAAATAACATTGACAGTAAAAAAAATCAAATTTTTGAAAAAAACAATGCAAGGTACGAAAACAGATAAATGAACAAAAATTGTGCATTAAAAAAAGGTTTACAAACTTGTAATCAATTTTTGTTGTAAGAATATATTCAAAATGAAAAAAATTAACTTTTTTGAAAAACGGCACAAGCTAAAATAAAATTTTAACTGATAAAATTTGTTGCCTAAATTATATAATTATTATTTTTCATTTGAAATCAAATACAAATTTAGTAATTTGTATATGAAGAACATATAACACGAAGCACAAAGTGCGCGCTCAGTGTATTTACCAAATCGCGCGTCGTAAGTGCGCTCAAACTTTTTTGTTTCTATCATACGGTGCACAGAACCGAGCGTGGAACGCAAGGTTCAAATGATTTTCAAATCAAATATCGAGCGCGAAGCGCGAGTGTCTGGATGAGAATGTGTTCCTTAAGGTCGATAGAACCTTGAGTAAATAAAGTTCCTTTTCAGTCTAAAATAAAAACAAATTTAACAATCACTTAATATGTAGAGGTTATGATAATTTCATAAGATTTGCAAACAAACTTTTTCTTTTCATCGAAGTCGAACACGAAGTTCAGAAATCTAGAGGAGCCGAGCGTAAAGCGCGATTTAAATACGCCCGAGCGCGTAGCGCGAGATAAATATATGATCGAGCGCGAAGCGCGAGATCCAACAGTCGCGCGCCCTAGGCGCGCTCAAACTTGCGAGCGAAGCGAGCCGCGCGCGAAGCGCTCGATGAGAATGTGCCCGCAAAGCGGGCAGATTTTTTATTTTTTACAATATTTGAAAAGTGTTTTGCTAATATAAGGTAAGCATCCTATCAGTAACACTCACCAGAATACGTACAGAAAATTCGAATATGTGATTTAGGTCAAAAACTATGGAATTTTAAAGAAAAAAATTGTGACTTTTTGAACCATGTATGTCAAGATTCAAATATCCATAACTTTATGCACAATTTTTTTTTCTCAAATAGAAAATATACGTGTCACCTAATTTTCTCTAAAAAACAATATATTTCGTCGCTCAGAAATTTTGCAACATAAATTGTAGAACCAGAATTATTATTCAGCATAGCAGAATCTATTCTTATTGTTAAAATATTTCGTATGAGTGATGATCTTTTTGAAAAACTAGTTTTATTAAAAGAAAAAGAAATTCTGTGCAAATTTTGTGATTTAGAATTAATAATAGTTTCAAATAAAAATAGCTAATAGATTATGAATGTAAAATTATTAAATTACGTAAATTGAAATATAATTTTTAGGTTTGAAAAGACTTTCGAAAAAAAAAAAATATTTGAAGTTTTTTGGAATTTAAAATGACGTATTGAAAATGTTATTAAAAGAAAGTAAAGTCAAGGTAACGCGTTATTTTTTTCAGTAACGGTAACGCGTGACTTTTGACTGGTAATGTGTCGAACACTAATTTTTAATAATTTTATTGATATGTACAGAGGGCTCGGACACACTTGAGAGATCAAAAATTGACTCAATAGTGACATACATTTTGAAAATAGTAACAAAATAGTGGCACGAAATTTCGAATGGCACGAAATTTCAAAAAACGTACTGCTTTAGGAATACAGAGCAAATGTTTCAGAATTATAAGTTCAGTTTGTAATATTTCTATTTTTTAATGGTGAAAATTACATAAAATGCTGTACGTATAGAAAAAGACGTCAAATAATAATAATATATAGTCACTTGAATTTTCTTATTTCTAGCACAGAACAGTATTATCAGTTGATAACATTTTGTATAAAACTTTTTTATTTCAAATTCTGATACCATGATTGCTACAAAATTTTATTATTTTTAAATTTCACGTGTTTTCCAGTTTTTCTCAAAGGTAATTTAAAAAAAAAAAAATAAACCTTACGCTGACACTTACATTCCAGAAAAATGAGAGAGTTTTAGAGGAATATAAAAATATAATTAAAGAAGAATCTTAGAACGAAACTAATGAACATCTGATTTAAAATATTTGAAAAGATAAAGAAAAACTTTGCACAATGATTCCTATTTCACTAACTAAACCAAATTTAATAATTTTCCTCCAAACACGATAAGAATATTTAATTTTGAAGTGTTTTTAAATTCCAGGACTTTTTACATAGTTTAAATTATTTGAAAATAATTTAGCTGCCAGTCTTAAATTCGGAAAATTTCAATTTTGTATTCCGTTTAATTTCAACTTCATTATTTTCCAAACTCGAATCCTTTTTATTTGAATGCTTATTAATTGATAAGGATTTCTAATTTTAACTATAAACTTTGCAGTTTTTGATATTAATGAAAGATGAATGCTTTTATTTACCATTATTTATTCTTGAAGCCATTCACATTAAGACTGTTACATGTGGAACTCATTTCTGAACGATATTCAGTTTAAAGTGTATCGACAATTGAGGCTATCATTTAAAAATTATACTTAGAAACATGAAATATGACCTTGTTCTTGTTTTAATAATCAAATTTCACATTATTCGATTTCGGATGTTATCGACTTTAAAGTTTCAACCTGTGAGTGTTACGAAATTAAAATGGTATAATTTTAAAACATATTTCTTCAAAAAGATGACAAGAGCGGAAAATTTCATATAATCTGAAGCTTAGGAAATAAGTAATAGTTGAATTTAGAATCCATCGCAAAATTGGCAAAAAGTTCAAAAATAACAAAGTGGTGACGATTTGTCTGACAATACAAAAGGCCGATTTTCACAGAATATCTACTCATATTTTTACAAATCTTTTTCTCAAATTGGAACTTCTATAAGAAAGATATTCCATGAGTTTTATGTGGGCTAAACTATTTTTTTGGCCAGGAGAATTTTTGTTCATAACACTGAATTTTCGCATTTTTCTTGGAAACAATAAATGATCCAACAAATTTTAAGATAAAGGTTTCCACATCTAGAAAAGTTCTACCAAAAATGCCTCTTGTTCTTTTGTGATATCTTACATCGTTTATGAGAAAAAAAAAATATATATATATATATTTAGTAATATATATATATATATATATCACTAAGAAAAAAAGAGGTCGGATTTTGCAGAAAATTTTCTGTAATTTATATATATATATATATATATATATATATATATATACATACATACTGATTGCTGCGAATCTAAGGAAGACATCCTATCACTTTATTGCGAGCTATACCAATTTTGTGGCCGAGATAATTTTCTTCAAGAAAATATAATCATTTTATGAAAAAAATGGTCCCGGCTACAAAAATTATTTATAGTATTATAGAAGGATAAAATCAACAAAAAAGGCATAAATATAAGTGTGGGTTTTTTTTATGAAAATCGACTTTTTATATTTTCAAACAAATCATCGCCACTTGTTAATTTTGAACTTTTTTCAATCTTCAGACGGATTTCGAAAGAGGACGTTCAAACTCATCAGAATCCTAAAAGAAAATTGGATTATCTAAATTGGATTATATACTATAGAATTTTAGTGAAAAAATTGTTTTTTTTTTTAAATAGACGTCAAAATTCAAATACTCACAACTTCGCGGAATTTTTTTAAATAAATCTGAAAAATACGTGTTGCTTAATTTCCTGAGAGATTCTGCAAGTTCAAGTGTAGATACTGCCTGATTTAAAATGGATTCGATCTTTAAGGTAGTTGTCGTGCCAAAAATCAAATTTCTCTAAAAAAATGTGTATCTATGATTTTAAAAATAAATATAATAATACCGATGACGTAATACTAAATGAAGAATACTATTTTGAACAAAAAAATGTTAAAACTTACCAGATATAACAGTTAACAAAGTTATTTTTCATTGAATTCTTCTTACTATCGCTTCTTACCAATTTTTGAAAAAGTGTTGAATTTTAATAAATGATAGCTATTTTTCCAGGAAGAATATCCTCTACAGCTCTAGTCTTTTCAGTTTTGAAAGTAAATTTTTCTATGACAGAAATCGTTAAAACAATTTTTTGAAGAGGCGAGTTTTTTAAACGAATAACTATATTTGAAGATTATTTACTTATTAAAAAAAAGGAAACAGTAGAGTTGTAGGAAATGTTTTCCCAGGAAAAAGAGCCATTATTTATTAAAATGTAAGTATTTTTTTTAAATTAGTAAGAAGCGACAGTAGGAAAAAATTCATTTGCAAAAACTATTGTTAAAATAAGTATTTTTCGTAAGTTAAAAATTTGTATTAGAAAAAAAGTTTTTTTCTTTCATAAGAAATGACTGATGATATAATTTCAATTCTTAAAATCATAGAAAACCTTTTTTTTTCAGAGACCTGATTTTCGGCACGAGATATACCTTAAATTAATTTTTGTACCTATCAGCCTTTGGGACTATTTTCTGATTTATCTTTCTGTACATAAAATGGTAAACATGTTATTTTAGCCAACCAGCGTAAAAGTTCGAAAATATTTTTAAAGGCAAAGTGAACAAATTTTACCAATTACGTGAAAATAGTGGAATTTGTAGCATTTTTTTAAATAGTGCCACAAATGTCAATAGTGGCGTGATTCCGAGCCCTGTAGGTATTGTATGTCTTTTCTAAAATCCGTGACTATTTTCTGAACAGCGTATTTCCCCCGTTTTATTTTACTTCTACTTAAAAAACTTATCTTTACTCTGAATTATTTGTAATGACTCACCAAATTTTCAAGACTCTGTGGCACAGTTCCCTGTGTCACTCTGCTCAGCGGATTCACCGATGTTTGAACAGGACTGAGTGTCGCTTTTCCGGTAGGTTCGGGTATCACGCTGCTGATTGCAGGTGGTGAATAATATCCGGAAGTGACGTCCACAGGCGATAGACAATCACTCAAACTTCCAGCTTCAGTCTTTGGAAATGTAGAAGTTCCGAAAGGATCGGTCATCGGTTTACTGAATTGATTCGCAAACTGATTTGGATTATAAAACGCAGGTGCTGGATGAACAGGCCCTCCGTAAACTGGATTTAAAACCGCAGAGTTTGCTTGATCAATATTCCAACTTGAGTAAGGCACATTTCCAACTTGACCACTCGAAGTACTTATAGAATTTGAACCCTCAGTATGAAAACTTTGATGCTGAATACTCGCTTGACTAACAGCGAGCAAATTCGAAGAGTTTTGATTCTGATTTTGATTTTGATAATCAAGTGGATTGTAAAAAGTAGGAAACTCCGGACCTTCCGCAGGAGGTAATTGATTCAAACTCGACTTTTGATTTGCGCCTCCCTCAGAGAAAAAACTAACCGCTGAGAATGTGGATGTAGAATTTGCATTAGGATCTTTTCCATCAACTCCTGATAAAGGAATTTCAGAAAGCGGGGCGTTTAAATCTATTTCCGTAAGAGGTTCAACTGACTTTTCACGATTCTGATTCCCATCAAAGTTGCTACCCGACTTCTTCAAGTCCCTTTGCTCCTCAGGAGTTTCGCTCCCTTTCAAAAGAATTCGTGATGTAATGTCCGAAACTTCTGATGAAAAATCGCTAGGTTTCTGAGTTAAAAGTTCCTCTTCTTGTTCCGCGATGAAATTCTCTAATTTTTGTGAGACTTTCGCAGCGGAAATGGGAGTGAAGGTTTTTTCATCAGTGACAGTGGTAGGAAGTTCCTTCCTTTCTTCAGTGCGTATCGAATCGAAAGCAGAGGCAGGGTAACTAATCCCAGTTCCTTGAAATCCAAAAGAAGATTGTTTCTCGTAAGCACTAAAACCCGGAAAACTTGTTGCTGCTGGTGTATTTTGCGGGGTCAGAGTTTCCGGAAATCGTCCAGGAATATTTTCAGGTGGAGAAGCGAAAGAACCAATTCTAGGCGGAGCGTTTGAAGAATAAGTTGAAGTTTGATTGAAAGTTTGGAGGTTCGCTGTTGAACTGAAAGGTGTGACTACTGGACTATTTCTGAAGGGACTTTGAATAGAACTGCCTGGTCCTGAAGAAGGTCCAGTGCTAACTTGATGACTGTAGTTTTCAGTTTGAACTGGTGCATTCGGATTTAAAAACTGAGGGGGTAAGGCGCTTGTTTGTGGCGAAAAGGTTTGAGAAGATGGCACTTGATATTGTTTCGGGGCACTAGAAGTTAAATCCGGAGGTGGTGCGTATTTTAGACGCCTCTGATTGCCAAGTCGATAAGAGCCTGTCCCTGAAAAATATTTAAAATAATGAAGAAAATAATTTAATCAGGGGCAGGAATTGAAAGGGCGGAATTAACAAATAAAAAAACTCACCACCACTCGGAGGTAAAGTCGTAGGTGGTGGCACTTGCTGAGGTGGAGCTGGACTAGATTCGAAAGGACTCGACTGAGTTGGTAAACGGGAATCGTAAGGGTTGGTAGCTAAAAAAGATGGAGGTCCAGGTGGAGAACCATAAGGATTTTGTAAATAAGGGTCCACATATTGTGCTTGTTGGGGTTCCTGATATTCCTGTGCTTTGATGCTCTCTCCCTTAATCGCTGATAATGACAAATTCGGTAGTGACGATAAAATGGAGGTAAAATATCCTTGTTTTTGCGGTTGGTTTGTTGATTCCTTGGGTTCCTCTGGGAGAGAAGTTGGAACAATTGTGTTCCCACTTGTATAATCCACTGTTGCGTTTATCGTTGCTGGTGATGGATTAATCAAGTTCGGTCCTGCAAGTCCTTCCAGTTCGACATCTGTAAATAAATGAAATAAATCATAGAAAAACTCAGAGGAAAATACTCTAGTACAATTTTGTAATTTAAAACGAAACCTATTCAGTAGGAAATCCTAATCTGGGGAAACACTGTGACCTAAATTCTCGAAAGAACTATTCATCTAACGTCAATATTGAACCGGAAGTTCTTGGGACATGTTTCCAGAAGACACTGGTCTGATAAAATGAGAATGTAAAAGACTCGACCTTATACCTTCAGAAGATCCGTCTACGAAAAAGAAGGCTTTCGTCAAGACAAAATCAAAACAGGATGCGATATCAGGCATCTTTTGTGAATTTGCCTTTACTCTCCCTTTTTAAATTCGTCTTACGTACAAGTTACACATTACAATATGGTACACGTAACTACACAAAGAAAAGAAAGACCAATTGTGCAATGCAATTCGTCGACACCCAGGTTTACCTTTCCGTCAAAGAGTCGTAATGTGACGCGTGCTGTCTTTTGTAAACTCAACTAGAGTCATATAAGTACGAGCTCATCACCTACAATCAGTCAGTTGGGTTTTCGAGAAAGGGTCGCGATGTTGGTTCGAATAATAAATTGGTTTTTCTTCGGTGTGTGCGTGACAGTGTCCACTCTTCAGGGTGAAAATGCCCCTGTTGATGAAATGGACTATTGGGGGTTCAGAAAATTTTCCGATGGACAAATTCCTTTCTTGCAAAATTATAGAAATAAGAGAGATGTGCCTGTTAAGAAATTTTCTAGATTTGATTCACTTGCTGATCAAGAATCTGGTGTTCAAGAACTTAGTGAATTCTTCGTAGGGAACATAAAATGCACGAGGTTTGTGAATTTTTTTAATTTTGGAAATACGTTTATTTTTCTTCAGATTGCAATTATTGAAATATTTCATTGTCAAATATCTTCTGATTGAATTATTCATAACCGGAGACTATTAATTTGATGTATCCAAATTCAATAACTTGCAACTAAAAGTAGCTCAAATTGTACAATTTGACACGGAAACGTTAAAAATTAGATTATTTAAAAAAATTGCCTAAAATTAAACACTTTCAAATTAAAACAGTTAAAAATTGAAAATAACTTCAGGTTTCAATTCGACTAAATTCAAAAAATTCAAATGGAAGTCGTTCAAAATTTTAGGTACAATTCAAAAGTTGTTATTGAAAGCGTAAGAGATCGAACATATTTCAATTAAAAATTTAATAACTGGGAATTAAAAATTTTCAAATAAAAAGCGTGTAAAATGGAGGATCTTGAAAAACTATAACCTGAAATAGAAAGCATATTAAATTAAACAATTTTAAATTGAAAACTTACCAAAGTTAATAAATTTTGACTGAAACTATTAAAGATTTGAAATTTTCGTGCTAGGCAATTTCTAATTTAAATCGTTTAATACTGTACATGTTCACAATGAAATAATTTACAATTGTAACCGTTTGTAATTTTAGAATTTAAAATTTAACCGTTTAAAATCGCCTGATTTCAAATTTAAATCACTAAGGGTGATTGCCAAAAAGTTTACCACTTTAAGCCAGTCATTTTCCACATTTCCTTTGAATAATACATTTTTTCGGAAATTATCTCAGTAAAGTACGTATATCAAAGCACAATTTAGTAAACAAATTGTCTTGTCACGCAACTGTCCCAACCTACAAATTGAAAATCAAAAATTGCTAAATAATATTAAGACCATTTTTTAAATATTTGACATCCACAGATATCACTTATATTGAGTTGATTCTAAATAAATGTTAATAATGTTCACTATTTTTGCATTATATTTTTATATAAAATGTCCGTTAACGCTCTATATTAATTTATCATACTATAAAATGAGAGCATTTTTTGAAACGCTGGAGAAAAAATCAACTAAATCGTGAAAATAGTCATTTTCCCCATATTTTTAAATATTTCTATCAGTTCTGCATATATTTTTGAAATTTTTTTGTTTTACAGTCGCATATCCTGACACGCGATATTTATCAACGTGTAAAATTCATATCCATCACAAATGCATTCTTTGATATCTTAGTTTTATATATTCATACAATCTTGGATTACTCTCCATTTAAAAAAATATTTGATGCGGTTTTGAAATTTTGTTATTTTCGAAAATCTTATTATCTAAAATGGTAATTTTTTGGCAATCACCCTTAAACATTGTACAATGTTACAAATTAAAAATGTTTATAATTAAAAATATTGAATAGGAAATGTTTAAAATGGAATGATTTCAAATTTGAAGCCTTGATAGTTGAACAATTTGAAATTGAACTATTTAAAAAAAATAATTCCAAAACTAAATACGAGATTCAATATTTTTCTTGTAAGTATACTTCTTTTTAAATTAAGAAATGGTTGAAAAAATTCACAGAATTTAAAAATCGAATTCTCTCCTATTTAAAATTATTTATTTTAAAGTGCAAATGGATTTAAGCTTTAACTCAATTTCAGAATACGTATGACTCTTAATTTTCCGACGTTTACGACGTTTTAGTTTCAACCCCTTCCTCGGTTTTATTTGACCAACTTCCTACTTTAAGCACCCGGTCCAGGATAAATAAATTACTCTACTTACGAATGAAGTATCGGAACGAAAACCTCATGTCGCAGAATGAAAACACAATTTGACTAATTCCCATTTGCGGAAGACTTAAAAATAAATCTATCAATTCAATTATATAAAGTAATTTAAAAAAAAAAACTGAAAACTGTTTGTATCTAAACTAAAATAAAATCCTACAACATAAAAAAATCGCAAAATAAATAATTCGAAATAATTCGATAAAAATTTCCAATTTTAGAAGTTTCCAATTTTAATTCATCAAAAATTAAATTTTCTAATTAAGGTACTGTGTCGAGAGAAAAACTACGAAGATTTCAGAAGAAGGAACCCATCGCCTCTTGAATCTCGTTTGGACATTTTCCAGTGGAGAGAACGAGACAGGTAAAATGATACAATAGCAGAATAGCTGATCGATAAAAAAAGCTAAATGACTTTTAACGATAATAAAAAATAGAATTCTCGAGTTACCCTATAAGATTATAAAGTTCCTAACTATAGAGTAAACATTTTGAACAGACTGAAAAAAAAGAATAATTCTACAATAACATTAAAACCCCTGATAGCCTCAGAAGCAAGTGTTGCATTTTGCAGGAAATAAACAAATTATGAAAAATCTACTTGAGCATGAATGTTTGATTACTCCAAGTGTTAGGTTCAATAGAATTGACGTAAATATCATTCACATGAGGCTGTTACACTATCATAATATGACGTTAATAATCGCTCACTTCATATGCATATGTGAATAACATAAATATAACGAATGTCCTTCCACTTTGCCAAGATTGTGGCATTGAGTTTTAATGTTAAGAATCAATTTTCTTATCTGCACTCTGAGTCGGGTGGGTCAGCTTCCTTCGAAGATAAAGAAGTTTTTTTGGAAATGCAACATTCTAATATTGGAAAATGCGTAATTTCCCATTACTCACCGTTATTGCGACATTACGTGAATATGACTTTTAGTGGCTGTTTTCAGTTTGATCTTTGCTGATATTTCAAAACATTTTAAACAAAATGTAGATTTTTAAAGATTTCAAAAAAAGAAGCTTTTTACAAATTTTGAAAAATTTCAAGAGAATAAAAAAATTTTCTCAAGATTCCTAGGAATATTTATAATTATTTTTTATTTAAAAAAATAAATTTGAAGAGAAAAATGGAAAATATTTCAAAACATTTAAAATGATTTTCTAAAATTTCGAAAAATGTAGAAAATTTTAAAGCAACATTTTTCAATTTTGCAAGATTACACAATTTTATAAAAAATTCGTATATTCCAGAGATTTAAGAGCACATCTCTTTATTTTTCACAATTTAACAAAATTTTAGGCAAAATTTGTATCAAAATAATAAAAAAAACATTTGTAAGATTCCTCGGAAAAATGCTAAATGATTTTTTTTCTTTTTGAAAAATTAATTTAAAGAAAACATTTCAAAAGATTTCCAAAATTGTCAAAAAATTATCTGCAATATTCTAAGGCAATTTTTTAAAAATTGCATAAATTTTTGCAGATTTCGAACAAAAAAATTAGAAACTTTTTAAAAATTTTGAAAGGTTTCAAAAAGAACATTAAAAAAATTCTTAATAGTCTTAGGAAAATTTGAAATGATTTTTATTTTTTGAATTTTTTTTTTAAATAACATTTTAAAAGATTTCAAAATATATTTCCCAAATTGTCAATAAAGAATCTGGAAGATTCCAAAGCAACTCTTTTAATTTTGGATACAAATATTTTTTTAATATTCCTAGGAAAAATTCAAATGATTTCGATTTTGAAAAGTGTATTTTAAGATATTTTTTAAAGGATTTCAAAACATTTCAAAAGATTTATAAAAATGGGACAAATGAAAAGTCCCCAAAACTAAAATTGTCGACACTAAAATTCCCCAAAAAGAAAATATTCAAAATAGAAAAATCCTAAAATTATAAAATTTCAGACAATTTAAAATTTCCCGAATCTAAACAATTGAAAAATTGTTTGAACGATAAATAAATAATAAAATATAAAATATTTTCATCAAATGAGAAAACTTTATTTGATTTATTATTATTTAATTAGTTAACAATTTTTTAATTGTTTAGATTCAGGAATTTCATAATTAGAGAATTTTCCTGTGTTCGTAATTTTACCATGTCGGATATTTTAAAATGCCAAAAAAAAATCTGGAAGATTTTAAGGCCATTTTTTTAATTTTCAAATATTTTTCAACATTTTTGGAATAATTCAAGTCAGTTTAAAAGATATTTAGGAATTTTAGAATTTTTAAGAGATTGCAAATATTTTAAAACTTTGAAAGATTTCCGAAAATTTATAAAATATTTTTAAATTTCTTGCAAACTTCTAAACGTCCTAAATGACTTTTAAACTGACTCAAATTTTTCCTAAAATTTGGTAAAATCCTGTAAACTAAAAAAACTTTCTTCAACATTTTCTAGATTTTCTCAAGAATTTTGGGAATATTATATTTATATAATTGATAATACTTTCTTAAAATCTAATTTACAACAAAATAAACCACAGGTTAGTCAATTTTATTTTTATTTTATAAAAAAGATTATAAACTATCTTGCCGAGTTTCATTGTTTTAACTTCTTTTACGATCCGGGCTTTCCTTTTTACAACACTACCTCTATTTTTAGTACCTCTTCAGTGTCAATCTAGGCACCAGACATACCTTTGTTTACCTACTAGCTGTCAAGGCACTACAAATTATTATCAATTATCCACTGCAAAAAATTTGTTTTGCAACTATTAACTAGACATTGATCTTGAGACTGTTAAC
The DNA here is from genome assembly GCA_932195095.1 of Andricus curvator. Classification (NCBI taxonomy): domain Eukaryota; kingdom Metazoa; phylum Arthropoda; class Insecta; order Hymenoptera; family Cynipidae; genus Andricus; species Andricus curvator. Next base: position 164,103 of record CAKNYM010051877.1, on the reverse strand, counting down.
GCCTTTCTGACAAGAAATACGCTATTACAGAATTGAAAATGGTTGTCCTTTAAAATTCCCAACACATTCAATTATTTTCAATTGATCAATTCCTAAAAGTTCTAATCTTCAAAATGAATTTTCAGCCAGGGTCTCAACTCCCGTCATTGATAATATTCCAATACCACAAGTTGTTCAAAAAAATGTGCAATCATCGAAGAACTCAACACCACCCAAGAAAAGATGCGAGGTACTTAAAAAACCAAATCTTCCTGAAAAGAATAGAAAAACTAACTTAATTTCAGAATCAAAAGTAGTTCAAAGAAAAAACAATTCACACCTAGAATTTATTATCTTTCAGCTTTACCTCGTTGTGGATTGCGACATTCCTAAAACTAGAGAAAGTTCTTTGAACAAAGAAGAAAAGAAGTTTATCGAAGACCTATATCCAAGCTTCAAAAGCCTCGCAAACACTGCCGGAGAATCTGATAAATCTCATGTAAGTATTATTTGATTGACAGAAAGCGAATTTCATTTTGTTTTCTCGGTTATAATTTGAAAAAAAATATATATAAATTCATTTCTACTCTCGTAAACAAATGATAAGCATAATTCCCAGAAAGATTGTGCAAGAAAAAGAAGACCCTTGTCGAATTGCAAGAGTGCTTGTTTTCTATTGCCAACACGATCAGACTCATTTTTCTATATGCAGTCAAACGAATGACGTACGAATCTACAAATCACTTAGAATAATTTCACAATCGATAACTCAAGAGAGCCAAGTTGTTTTTTGTTTATTTTGTAAGGAGCCAGTATCGACTTAATGTGACCACATTTTTTTTTAATTTACCCATTTCTTTTCTAAAATATTAAAATTCGATTTTGCTGATGATTTATTCCATTGAAATCAACAATATGAAATAAAAAAATATTTGTTTGAATAATTTTGGCAAACCTTCAAGAATGCACGATTTTGTGTTAAAAGTTCTAAATCAACAATTTTAAATTGCAACTTTCGAAATACTGAGCACTGTAAAGTACAATTGAAAATTTTGAGCGCTTAAAATTGTGCAACTATGAATTAGAAAATTGAAAAATGTAACAATCGTTTCCTCAGAAAATCGAACACGTTTTAATTTAAAAAATTGAAAATAAAAAAGCGTTAAAATGATACCCTCTCAATTGTACAACTTAAAAATGAAACATTCGATGCTAAAGAATTTCAAATAAAAAACTATGAAAAAAATTCAAATTGTAGTGTTAAAAACTAATAAATTCAAGCACAAGGAAATTCCAGAGCACTTAGTAGCGTTCAAAACTAAAAAATCTTTAATTACTTTTCATACAAAAATTTTATTAAAGTATTATTCATTTTTTTTAGGAAATACTCGTTGAGAAAAACGATTCTGAGAATACAGAAACTAAGTTCCACGTGAAAAATTCTGCAGAAAGACTAAGCATCATCATTTTGGGAAATATCTCAAAAATCGACCTTGAAATTCCAACAGGTAATTTACGTTTTCAATAAATTTAACTAACAATAAGTCACTTCTTACTATTTAAAAAAAATTACATCAAATACGATAAATATTCGGTCAGCAGTTGCTAATTTTGAACAGTGGATACAAATTGAAATTTGCAATTTAGATTCTAGGAACAGAATTAAATTATAATCATTGCATTGGTACGATTTCCTTTAAATTCAACGCTATACGAAATAGGTTGTGTCTATATATAATTCTATCGACTGCACATACGTATATATATACATAAATGAGAATCTGGCAAATGCTGAAGAAAATCCACGTGTTCTTATCGTGTCAGAATTGATATTTTTTCTAGAAATTACATTGTATTCCATTATTTTTGAAATTAAGAACCAATCCTTTTCTGGATCAGATACTCGAAATAATAACATAACAAAATCAAAGTTCACTTCTCAAGATCCTCAATATAATGAAACCTGTGAAACCATAAATCATGAGATAATGTTTTTAAGAAATCGGTGAGTAATGGACATCCGAAGATTCATAAAACCTTCCCTAAATGATGTCACTTCGCCAAAGAATAAAAATGAACGAAAGAACAAAAACGGTCGATTTTCTACCTTGACTCAACAATACTTCGTCTAATAATAAAAAATAATTGGAATAGACAGAATAAAAATAAAGTGGCCTATAGAAGGTTAAATCTCGAAACCATAGGAACAATGCTTCCTTCCTTTTGGTTTTAAAAATTTGAATGAACCATGAATATTTAAATTAATGCTCTTAGAAACGAACAATCAACTCTATTTCCTAATTTCATTTCCCATAAAGCTAAATTAGATTTCAAGAATATGGAACCTTTTCTCCATTCTTATTTACCGAGCACACCATTGACTCATTCGGAGATAAAAAAAATGCTAAAACATCGGCTTGTTTTTAGACTTACGTAATTGAGAACACATAATCTTTTTCCATGAGATACTGGAGTGCACACAACTCCTACCTCCTTTTAAATTCTAAGGATGATTTGGAGTATCGATCCATCACTTGTTTTAGTATCACAAGAGGATTCAGTGTCTAAAGCACTTTTGCACAATGACAGTTGATTTTTATTAATAATAAAAATACATGACCATGGAGAAAATGACACGTCATCCTAAAGCTTTAATTTCAAATTACCTATACATTTCTACATTTGTATATTTTTCTACACTAAGAGATCCAAGTTTTTAATGTTTTGTAACTGATTTTTCATACTCTGCGTTTTAATTTCGGGATTAACGTGTCATTAAGAGAATTTTTCGTATAGCAAATACTCAATTTTAGAAAAAATATAAAACTTTAAAATGGGTTGTATAAGTTTGACATAATTGTATTAAAGTTTCACATAATTGTATTAAAGATCACACCATTGTATTAAAGCCTCACACAATTGTATTAAAGTCTCATATATTTTGTCTGAAATTTAGTATTTACTATACAAAAAATTCGCTTAATGACAGGCTAATCATCAAACTGAAACGCAGCAGTACGTAAAGCATTGAAACGCAGTTATGAAACATTAATGACTTCGATCTTTGTGTAAGAATATGGAATGTTGATAGATGAATGAATTTTTAATTGGAGTTATTAAAAAGAAATTATGATTTACTTTTTAGCTGACCAAGAAACACCATTGGGGTGGAATAAAACGATGAATACACCAGATCTGATGCTTTCCTTGACGCGCATGACAGAAACTATGGGAGTGCGATTGAATGCGCGCAACCCTCCATCAGGCGGGTGGTGTCTGAAGCTTACACCAGTGGAAGGTTCAAATTATCGGTTTATGATAGCAACAAAGTTCAATGATTCGATAAGAGAAGACAAAACTGGTTTCGAAGGAGATGAGTCCACCGGAGGTAAATTTTATTTTAAGATCCAGGCCCATTTTCCAAAGATGAAAGAACATCAAAAAATTATGATTGGAAAATTGATAAGTAACTTTTTTGTGGTTTATTCTGAATCAATCTATTCATATTATTACATTTCTCAAACAGGAAAAGTAATAATCAAAAATCGATACATTTTTAAAAATGACTAATTTCAAAACATCCTTTTAAACAAAACATAGATACATATCTTTCGATAAAGTCAGGTTAACATTTATGCCTCAATTAGAAGAATCATAGGCAACCCTGCAGATTGGAACAAATCTTGAGATTAGTGTCTCTCTTTTCAAATTTATTTCAAGATCGAAATGAAATCTACTTTCATATTAACCATTTTATGAACAAAAATTAAAAGACAAAAAAGTTCACAGTGCAAAATTAGATTTCCAACTACCTCCTTTCTGACTCATTAGAAGCAAATATATAACGAAAAAAAAGAAGATAGTTGGAAATCTAATTTTGATTTGCGAGCTTTTTTGTTTTCTGATTTTGGTACATAAAATGCTTTTTTTCCAATAAAGTACAAAATAGGACTCTTCGGTAATTACGGAAAACTAATTTCCGGAAGTATAAAATTGTATACTGCCATGTCTTTATTGCAAAACCACTTTGAATTCTCATTCGCGAAAGTGTAGTTCTGCAATTTAACGATCTAAGTTAACGACCTTTTACATTTTTAAATCGGTGACTTAGTTGCAGTAAACAAAATCGTACAGGTACCTTAGTTTTAATTCTCTTCTCTAATAATTAATTTTTTTTTACTTTTATACTTGAGAGGACTGCTACAGATAATAGAAATAAGTTTTTATCTCTTTTTTTTAAGAACCTTGAAAAATTAGAGAATTTTACTTCTTTTATCTGTTTACAATTATTCACATCGTACAAATTTATTAATCAGATCTAAATAAACTCAAGAATAATTAATATTTTGAAGAAAAAAAATTATGTTTACATAATTTGAAAAAAAAAATAAATTGAAAATCATTCCAAGTTTAAATTTTCAGCGCTCTCAAATTTCAAAATTGAAAGCTACCAAGTAAAAGTATTCTCAGTTTTGTGATATTGAACAGCATTTGAAGGGTTTCATGGCAGAACCATGTAAGTGACAAAGAAAACAATTTTTCAGGAGAGCAAAAAAACCTTCTCAAGATTTAAATTATTTTTCAAACAAAAAAATGGAAAGGGCATTCGATAGTTGATAGAACTCTATAGATCTATAAAAAAAATTTTTTTAATTAATACTTTTCGAGTCAAACACCAGAAATATGTTACGAATTTTCAGAAATTTCAAAGAAATTATTTTGTCAGAAAATCATTGAAAAACTAATAATAGCGTAAAAAATAACAGATGATTTTTCAACAACAAATATTTTTTTAAATGATTTAAACAATTGTTGTTAAGACAATTTGTTTAAAAATTCCCGGTTGATCTAAGAAACTGACATAATATCTATGTATTTCACCATTTTTATGGACTTAACTGGAGACGTAGTATAAATAAACAATTACATGGTATATAATTTATATTCATACTATATATATATAACAAATTGGGTGAAACGAAAAATGGCCCAATACATGCATTTTATGTAATTTTTGCCGCAGAATCAAATGGCGCTATTAGTTTTTCCGTATCTCACATATTGAAACAAATTTTTTTAAACAATTTAAAAATTATTTTTTACACTTGCATGGTTATTCCGTAACACCCTTCATTTTAATTTTCACAAATATTTAAAGTTTCAACCAAATTTTAGAGACTAGTGGCAAAGCATTCAAGATTTAAAAAAAATGATTTAGATAACAATTTAAAAATCATCATAATTAACTTTTCCAACACAGAAAGTTAATCACATTTACATTCAAGAAATGCATTATGTTATTGCTGAAGAGTAATTTTTGTTACGAAATGTCACCAATCATTAAACTAAACAAAACAAAATGAACAACAGCTATATTTTTAAATATATAACTCGATGCTTGTTACAATATCAGCAGATATGTCTTCTGACAAATTGCAGCAATTAATTTTTATCAAATTACTTCCACTAATGGTTCTCTTTGATTAGATTTCGTTTTGTTTATTTTCTGTTTCTTGATTTGTGCGCTTTCTTTTCTTTGTTTTCTTCTTCTGTGTTTGAACACAATATGTTACAAAAATTAATTAATTCTTCGAATGTAAAACTTTTGACGTTTACAAAAATACTGGATAGATTTAAAACTAGGATCCTAATACTTTTTTAAGTTATACAAAATGAAGTACTCGTAAAAGAACTTTACACTCTTTCATTCAGCATTTTATGAAGTTTCGATGATAATGTAGTTCACGCTTCAGTGTCAACCGCGTCAAACATAGAATTTACTATTCTGAAACATTTATTTGATTATTCGGAACGCGGGAAGTTCTTCATTGAACGAAAACCGACAAGTAACTGGCAAGATCTTGGCTCTTAGCCCACTGAACGAACACGTCTTGTTATGCGAAGTAGAATTGCCCTTTGGCCATTGCTATGCTCACAAAGATGACGTACTGCAATTCGCTACATTCTAACGAAGGTTAAAACAAAATCTTTTCAAAAATCCTCCCCTGCCCACAATATTCAGAAAGCTCCTTATTTTGATTCTTTTGATACTCATTCAACTATTAAAAAAATTAATTATTCTTGAAGGAAAAAATTTCAATATATCATTCTTTATAATGTGAATTTTTACCACTGCCTATAACATGTTTATTTTATTTTTATTTTTACTGACCCCAACCAATCCCATGTTTATCATATTGCCTCAAACCTGTTCTTGAGTCAAAGATTCCAGTAAAAAAAACTATTATCAATATCATATGAGACCTTTGTTCTAAAATATGTGTCTGGCGTTTTAAATTATTCAGGCAAACAAAAAATATTGAAAAGGAAAAATTCTCTTCAGAAGTCGAGGATAATTTACAATTTTAATGTATTTTTCAGAATTGAGAAAAGATGAGCTTGTGCAGGAAAGTAGAGTCAATCAGGTGAGTAAAATCTGCAAACTATTTCGACAAACAAGTTTTACGAAAAATTATTTGAAAATTCCCCTTGCAGAAAGTAGTTAAGAAACCGACGATATCTGATAGAATCGACGACGGTACTTCCTTTTTTGACAATTCTGAAAATATGGAAAACCAAGCTCGTCACTGGAAAACACCAGATGCAAATGAGGTAATATTTTTGGAAATACATATCTCCTCCGATCGATCGATCTGTTATAATAAAAGTAAAAGCAAATACCTACCAAAAATAAAACATTTAAAGATAAAATACATTTTTGAAAGGAAATAAAAAACAGACTCTACCCACCGAAGTTAAAACCCTATTTTGTAATCTATTTTAGAAGCAATCATCCCAGGATGTTTTTATGCCATCAAAGGATCGCGACACCAGAGAATTATCTGAAGCAACAAATCTGAATTCAAGAATCGCCATGTCAGAAATAGATTACTTGAATGCAGAAAGTAACCCCAATACTTTTATGAAAATAATGAACAGTCCACAAATAGAAGAAAGGAAATTTAGCGAAGCTTTAGAACTCGAAGATCTTGCCAAGGATTCGACTGACAATTTTCTTCGAAAGAAGAGTGTTACTATCGATGTGAATCCTGATAGTGAACTGATAATCAGACCTGGTACAGGAAGAGTTAGAATAACCTTTGACGTTAGAAACAATCAGATGTTAACTACGAAGATTTGTTACACAGCCAGGGGTTCACCTTTCGGACCGGTTGAATTATATCCCTCGGTGTAAGTAATTCATTTTGCAAAATGTCTTCTTTAAAATCGAATGAAACTAAAGTTTTAAAAAAACTAATAATTTTATTAAATTCCCAAGTCCCAGAGACGGATATTGTAACGTTGTGGGTCCTGGACAAACAAGTCGAGTTGCGGTCGAATTAGTGGTACCAAATGGAATTTCAGACACTGTTAATACAGTAATTCTAACAGCTCAGGTCTTTGGATTTAGCGGATTTGATATTGTTGAAAAATCAGCTTTCCTATATGTCCAAAATACAAACTCTAGAGTAAGTAAAGTTTTCAAAACTAGAATTAAATTTAAAAAATATAATAAATAATTTTATACCCAAAGCTGACAAAAAAAATGAACGAAAATTCATCATTAATTAATAATTGTGATTAGAAATCTGATGACAGAAGCCCAACTATTCGTTACTACTTCAACAACAACTGCAATGGACGTTTAAAAGAAGACCGATGTTCAAAGAGTATTTGGAGCGTAGACATAACTGTACAGGATGTCGATGCAGGTAGTTCTTTTTTCTCAGTAAAGTAAAACGACGATATCTAATCGGTTCATGAACTTCCTCCTGAGATATTTTTTTTCTTTATACAGGACTTAAAGTAGTGACTACGTCTCCATCTGGAATTACAGCTCAAGCAGATTACGTTACTGGAACAACAAATCCGGTCACATTCTTTTATTATGCAACCTGTTGTCATCAAACTGTTGATATATCTGCAGTTGACATGTATGGAAATTATAATAATCAACGGATTGACGTTACAGGTAACTAGAAAGTTATTTGTAGTATTCATTCTTTCAGTTCATCGACAAATTTAAAATATTTGTATCAGAAATATGCAGGGTGGCCGTTTTAATCAAGTAAAAAATTCCCGGTTCGCAAACATTTTTCTTCGTCACTGCAATTACCAAATTCAAACGGAAAATTTTTCATTTGAAGTAATCAATACTGAACTTCTTCCAATTAAAACACTCAATGTGGAACTATTTTGAATTTTACCCTTTAAAATTCAAGATTAGAATTTTTTACTCAGACGCTTAATAACTTACACGCATAAAATAGAAGCTTTTAACAATTTTAAATTAAATGCCGTTAAGCTGCAAAATTTCATATTTTTAACTTTTCTAAATTGACCAGTTTAAAGATTTTTGGCTAAAAAGTGTAAATTCACACTATCATTTTCAATGCTCTAATTTGAGGAATTAATTAATCATTTTTAAGTTAAATTATTTTTATTTTAAGTCGTTTTAAATTAATAGTTGTAAATATAATATTAAATTTGATTAAATTTAATTAACACTGAAATTTGAACGATTCAAGACTATTGCAAACAATTCAGTTTCAAATGGTACAGTTTTTAATATTTCATTTAAAATTGCTCCTTTTAAACGAATACTGGAATATTTCTAAATATTGCAAAATTGTTTTTTTCTTAATTAAAAACTTTCTAATTAAATTGGTTAAAAATGTAATATTTTAGACTGAAACAATATTTACATAAGACACTTTTAATTTTTAATTATTCAACAAGGAAATGATCAGAGTTAAGATTTTTTGTATATCTCATAAATTCCGCATCTGAGGGTCAATTGGATGACAACTAATTTGCCAGAACATTATTTGCCAATGGCAACCCGTTAGCGAAAAATCGACTTTTTAGACATTTTTTTCATGGACTGAAATATTTATTTTATTCTTGTCTAAATATATGTGAATATTACATTTTTTACTATTCCTTTTCATAGAGAATTAGTTTTTTTTATGGAAGTTGCAACAGTTAAAAATTTGAGAAAATCAAAAATTTAGTTTACAGCAGTTGAAAATTTAAAAAATTTGAAAATCAAATTTTCAACTGTTAAAAATTCAACTCTTGAAAATTCAAGAAAAAAGTTAATTTTATATTAAAAACAAGTGTTAAAAATGTTATTTACCTAATTTTACATAAGAATTTATTGAATAAACATTTCAATGCATAACAAATTTTGTTTGAAGAAAAGCGATTTGTTCCTAAAGGGGTCGCTATTGGCAAATAATATTTTGAAAAATTAATAGTCATCATATGGAAAAAAAACTCTGATCATCACCTTTTATGTAGGTCTTCAAAACTGCATTTTTAAATTCTTTACATTAAAAATGTACACTTGAAAATGAAGACCCAAAATGGAACATTTTTGAAGTAAAAGATTTTAGAATTACGCATTGTAAATGGAAGTAATTAACGATTTAAAAAGTTAACAATTGAACTTAACATTAAAACAAAGTTGAAATCAAACTTTTTTTAAATTGCATTATATATTATCATATGATTAGATAGATTTTTCTTCGAAAAATTGGTATAAAAAAATGCCCGTTTTCCCGATCCAGTGGCTACCCTGAATATTTTAAGTTTAAAGTTTTCCGACTTTCCAGTAATTATAAATTTTCAATTCGATTAATTTTACTAATCTCCACAAACTTTTCAGAATGGTACAACCTATCAGATGGGGAAATTGGTGCCGTCGTAGTTGGAGTTTTGTTTATAATACTCCTGATAATTACGATTGTTTTGCTAATTGCGTATTGTATTAAAACAAGAAGAAGTCGCGATTTGCCTTACACACAAAGATATGGATCAAGGCCTCCTGCACCAAGACCAGAGAGAACTAGTTTTTAATTTTTTTTATATTAACCATATATCTATAATAATTGTATATATATAAATAATTCTACTGAATCATTTTCGATGTTTTCATAAATACTACAAATTTCTACAAACATACTATTATTACCCAGGGATTCGAACTAAATTAAGTGGCATTTTCTGATATTTGCCAATTATTTCTGTAAATGCAATATAATTTACCTGAAAACTGTGCTGAGCATGACAAATTACTAAAAAATAATGCAGCTACGGAGGCACAATGTCAAAATTGTGTTTCTTCAAAGTTTTATGTCGAAAGAAACAAAAAGGAATGTAACGAAAGTGTCGTTACGTTTCTTTTCGTTCTTTTCTGTATAAAATATAATTACCACATCATTCTCACATTGTTTGTACGTAGCCTCATTATCTTTTGATACTTTTTTTAGACTGTGCTTAGTTTTCCGCCACATTATTTTTAATTTATCAAAATAATTGACAAATATCCAAAAATGCTCCTTAATTTCGTTCAAATCCCTGTTATTACCCTACGATAAGGAAAGCAAACTTTTTCTAATTTCATATTTATATTCAATATGTATCTATTTTAAATCATAATTATAATTTATTCAATAAAGAAATCATTCTTATTAATTCTAAACCAGAGAGGATTATTTCAAAATGAGTCTAAAAACCTAGATAGAAGAAACCCTAAAAAATTAAAAGACCACTTTTAGGAAAAATTAAAGTTTTTTAAACTTTAAAGATCACTAAAACTGCAATACCGACCGTGCACATTCCCAAACTTTCCAGATGTTTTGGTTTGCGTACGACGTGAAAAAAGTACTTGAGCTCTCTTATCAACTATATCGCTATTATCTGAATGTTCATTAACTCGTTTTCTGTAACGAACACTTGCCTTTAAAATTGCACAAGGAAACTTTCACACCTTTCACAAAATTGTTGCAGAGCCCCACCCTAACCTATTTTCTGAAAATAAACTCACCATCGCTAAGTACAGCTGGTGTAGCAGGCGTAACTGGCATAAGCAATGCATTTTCCGCAAAATTTTCAAATGGAAATCCTTGCCCAGCTGCAGAAAGCAGAGGATTTTTCACTTTTCGGACCGTGTCACTCATGTTCAAAATTGTTATTCACACCACAGAAATCTTGACGCAGCCATTACTAATTTATGAAACGTGAAATTATTCTCCGGCACGATTTCGAAATTCGAGTACAAATTATGAAATACGAATACGACCGAGACTTTCGGTCTCATTCACGTACTTCCACGTAGGCATATATGTGCACTTCAAAATTATCAAAACTACCTGCGGAACATATGAAATCAACGTTGACCACTGCCGGACGAAAAATTTTCTGCCGCGAGGTGGCCGATTTTTTGAGGTTATGTGATTTTCTACTGTCGGTAAAAGGAGTTAGCTATATAGTTTGTGAAAGGAACGTTAGGAACGTTATCGTATGTCGGTTGATCGGTTGCTTGTAAACAAACAATTTTGAAATGAAGTTTTGAAACAGTTTATATTGTGAAATTGTTTAAGAGGGTTTGAAGGTCAAAAAATGGGAGTTAAAGACTTATGGAACATTATTTCTCCATTGTCAGAGCGAAGGCCGTTGTTTGAACTTCAAGGAAAAGCGATCGCTATCGATTTAAGTGGTTGGATTGTTGATTCTCAATCTGTCACTGACAATGTTGCTCAACCGAAAATGTACCTTAGGTGAGCTATTTTCTGTTTTTCTTTAGCAGCATGTCATAGACGTGTGTATATTGCGTTTTCTTATGCACAGGGTTTTAACTTACAACTGAGCAAATCTTTGAACATGATCTAAACCGGTACTACTGTAACATAACCTCACTTTTGAAAACAATTTAGGCGTGAACTGATGTCCTAATCATTTCAATTTTAATTCGTTCCAAATTGTACAATTCTGAATTAAAACCCTTTAGACATAAATAATTGTAAAATAGAAAACGTTAAAATTGGAATGTCATGTTGAGAAAATTAAAAATTATTTAGTTCTAATTTAAATAATTTAAAATTGTATAATTTAAAAAAGAAAGCCTTTTCATACGTGACCGACTATAAATTCAGAACACTTGAAATCACACTTTAAGATTTAAACATTAGAGACTCTCTTCTTCACATAAATTGTTCAGAATTAAACAATTTCCAATTGAAAGCCTTAATAATTGAAAACGTTTAATGATTAATTTAAATGAAACTATTAATTAGAGAATTTCAAGTTAAAGCTGCCTTTAAAATTCAGGAATTAATCACTATTTTCATTTTCAACCACTCAAGCTTGTATGTTTTTAGTTTTGACTTGTAGTAGTAAAAGTGTTTTTTGAGGACCTCGAAATATAGTGTTCAATTTGGGTGGCTTCTGCTCTGTAATTGTTTAATTTTGAATGTTTTTCGTTTGGGAATTTAGACGCTTTAAGTTATAAAAATTCAGATGAAAAAATTAATTTTAAAATTATTAAAATTATATCCTTGCTGACTGAAAATGACTGTTATATTGAAAAAGTTGGGATTTAGAACTTAAAAGTTCGGCATATTGTCATTTCAAATATAAATAATTCAAAATTGTACAATTCTAATTTAAAATCAGTTATAGCTAAATAATTTTATAATAGAAAGGGTTAAAATTAGAATACTGTCATGTTAGCAAAATTTAAAATTATTTGGTTCTAATTTAAATCATTCAAAATTGTACAATTTAAAAAAGAAAGCCTTGTAATACTGGACGCTGGACCAACTATAAATTCAGAACACTTAAAATTTCACTTTAAGATTTACACATTAGAGACTCTCTTCTTTATATCAATTGTTCAGAATTAAACAATTTCCAATTAAACTCCATAATAATTGAAAACAATTTAAAATTGAAAACATTTAAAAAGTAATTTCAAGTAAACTTTATAAATTAGAAAATTTCAAATCAAAGCAGCGTTAAAAATTCAGGACTCAATCATTAGTTTAAATTTCAATCGCTCACGCTTGTTCTTTTAAAAGGTTATACAAAATGTTATAAAATTTGAATTTTTATTTTTCTGTTCGTCAAATTTCTATTGAAAGTCTTCTTAATGAAAAATGTAATAGTTGATATTTTTACGCCAAAAATACGAACATTGTAAACCAAAAAGGATTCTTTTTCAACAAAATTATTGAACTTTTATTAAAATAATTAAATTTTTAAAGCAAAACGATGAATTTCGAAATAAAAATTAATTAGTTTAATTTTCAGTAAAAAAAAATGTTTACTAAAGAAAAAAATAATAATTTACAACCAAAGAGATGAAATTTCTACTCAAAGAGATGAATTTTCAATAAAATTGTTGAACTTTTACTCCAGAAAGATTTTTCAAACAAGAAATACAAAACAATTGTTGAATTTCCTACAATACAGTTGACTTTTTAATCCAGAAATATAAATTCTCAACAAGAAAGTCAATTTTTAACCATATTAGTTGAATTTTCAACCCAAAAAGACGAATTTTCAACCAAAAAGGATGAATGTTTAACATAATTGTTGAATTTTCAACAACAGAGTTTTACTTTAATATGAATAAATATAATATTATTATACCCTGAATGTCTAGTTTTTCTTTTAAAAAACTTGAAAAGTAAAAGCCTTATACTACTATCAAAACTAAAATTTAATTTTAAAAGCATTAGCATTGCCACCATTATACTTTGTAAATTTTTCCACTTCGCGTAGGTATAGTTTTACGAAGTCGCTTTACTTTATCACGGGTTTAGCCACTTCGAACAATTTATTTTTAATATACAGTTTTTGTATTTATTTTTTTCGATTTAAAATTGAAAACGTTCAAAGGATTTAAAAATTATAAATTGAAGAGCTTCAAAATACAATAATTTGATTTTCATGCCCTTCACGGTTTTCAATCAATTAATTTTTAATAATTCTGTCATATTAATCTTGTTCCAAATATTTTTCAGGAATCTCTTTTTCCGAACCGCGTTCCTGCTTATGCACGAAATATCCCCAGTTTTCGTGCTGGAAGGAACAGCTCCCAGTTTGAAGCACAAAACGATAGCTAAAAGGAACGAAATTCGAAATGGTCCCCCGGAAAAGAAAACCAACAGAAAAGGAGGAAGGGGTCACTTTAACAGAATTCTGAAAGAATGCGAAGAAATGTTGAAGTACATGGGAATAACTTGCGTCCGTGGACACGGGGAAGCTGAAGCAATGTGCGCTTATTTAAATGCAGAAGGGGTAAATAAAACAAAATCATTTACAAAAACACTAACAAAATACTTTGAAATTAAAGTTATTTTTTTCTTTTAAAAAAACGCAAATTGGAAAAAAAACTATTTTTTATTCTTTTTTTTTATTGTCTCAAAAGAGTCTTGAATGCCTTAAATATCTCCATTCAAGTTTTAAAAAAAAATCAAAAAGGATTTTTTCATTTTAAGAGTTGAGATTTAAGAGTGTTATCCAAATTTGGTCGCTAGATTCTTGTTTCTTTTTTATTTCTAATAATTTCTTAGTTGCATTTGAGTGTTGGACGCAGTGATAAGAAACAACTAGTTTTTTCAAAATAGTTACTAAATCTAGTTGCTTTTTATAGTAACGACAGTGGTACCAAAGTTACTTTTGTAAATAAGTAACAAATTAGTAACTAGTTACATTTTTTTCAGTAACAGTAACTATAAAAGTCGATACTTCTTCAGCCAATTTCGAATTGTAGTTCGCTCCTTGGGAACAAATATTGTAGGAAATTCAGTATTGGCCTACACTGATTTTACTACAATAAATTAATCATTATAGGAAAATCAGTGTGAAAATAATGTTAAAATATTAAACGAATTGATGTACAAAACAGAGAAACTACAAACGAATGAATTAGCGGATTTCAACCATTTCTATGTTTCAAGGCTTTTCAAAGAATTTGAAGACATTTGAAAAATTTCAAGGGATTTTGAAGAATTTTGTAGGATTTCCAAAGTTTTTAAGGAATTTCACAAGATTTGAGGAATTTAAGCCCTCCAAGTATTTCAAAGACTTTAGGTGATTTTACCAATTTCAAGGGATTTTAGCGGATTTCTAGAGAACTTTAACGAATAAATTTATTTCATTTTCAAGGGGTTGTAAGGGATTTCTACTAATTTCTAGAGAACTTTAAGGAATAAAATAAATTTTATTTTAAAGGATTTCTACAATTTCAAGATTTTAAGGTTTTGAAAGAATTGCAAGGCATTAAAAAAATTTCAAGGGATTTCAAAGAATTCTTTAGGATTTCCGAAGATTTCAAGGGATTTCTAGATGACTAAATTCTATAGAATTGAATTTCATGGAATTTCTAACAATTACAAATATTTTAAGGCATTTTAAGGAATTGTACAAGATTTAAAGGACTTTATTGAATCTCGAAGGATTTCAATAGATTTGAAAGATTTATATGGATTTGAAACGTTTTTTTCTTTGTAGAAAACTTTAATGAATAAGTTCAATTTGACTGATATTCAAGGGATTTTAAATTATTTCTACTTATTTTTACTTATTTTAATAAATTTTTACGATTTCCAAAGATTTCAAGGGATTTTAAGCCATTGCAACTAATTTATACAGAACTTCAGGGAATAAATTAAAATTTATCCGAATGGTTTTTCTATGGATTCCAACAATTTCAAGGGAAATAAAGGAATTAAAAATTCTTTTAAAGGTTTTGAAAGATTTTAAATTATTTTAAAAGGTGCTAAAAAATCTCAAGAGATTTTAAAAATGCTAAGGGACGCCAAAGAATTTGGTAAGATTTCCAAAATTCCAAACAGTTTTACTAGTTTTAAGGGAGGAATTTATTGGACCTCCAATTATTTCTACAGATTTTTAACTATTTCAAAGATTTCAAGGAATATGAAGGAATTACAAAAGTTTCAAAGGATTTTAAAGATTTTAAGTTATTTTAAAAGATGCCAAAGAATCTCAAGATATTTAAAAAATGTCGAGGGACGCCACAAAATATGGTAAAGTTTCCAAAATTTGAAGGGAGTTTTTCCAGTTTTAAGAAAGAGATCCATTGGGCCTCCAAGTATTTCAAAGATTTAGGGCATTTTAAAAATTTCAAGGATTTCTATTTCAAATATTTTAAGGCTTTTCTACGGATTTTAACAGATTTCAAAGTTCCATATAAGATTATGGATGGTCTAAAATATATCGTTCCTTTGTAGTTTTTTTACTTGTTACATTAATTTCTTCAAGATTTACTCAGGATTTTTAAAGATTATGATTATATGATGATTATTATTACAATTCCAGCTCGTCGAAGGATGTATCAGTCAAGATAGCGACTGTTTTCTCTACGGAGCGAAAGTCGTGTACCGAAATTTTTGCACGAGCACGCAAGGAAATCGCGGAACCTCTAGTGGATGTATCGATGAATATACCATCGAAAAAATCGAAAGAGTTTTTGGATTAGGAAGAAATAAAATGGTAACTCTTGCTCTACTTTGTGGTTGTGATTACGATGAGGGATTGAATGGTGTTGGCAAGGAAGCAGCTCTGAAGTTGTTCAAAGTCGTCAATGAGGATGAAATATTAGAAAGGTAAAATAAAATTGTAATATTAGAAATATTAGAAATACTATACATCCTAAATTATTGGTAGATAAACTATTGTATTGAAAAAAAAATACTATCAATCTTAATTTATAGAATTAAAAGTTGGCGGACTGATTCTCGATTCGAGAAGATGGAAGCTGAATTAGCAAATCCTAATATTTGCACGACTTGTGGCCACCAGGGAAAAATGAGAGCGCATGTAAAATCTGGATGTCTAGATTGTGGAACTCTCACAAAATGCAACGATGGCTACAAGTGAGAACAATATTTTACTAATATCTCAAATATCAATGGCAGTTGCTATGATCATTTTCATTTTGTCTTCAGGGAAAAAAGAGTTTTGATGTTGAATGAGATCTCCATAAGGAAAAAGGCACTCCTCGTTGAGAACTTTCCCAGCGAAGAACTGATAAACGAATTTCTTTATCGTGAAGATCCAATGCCTTCCAGTTTAGACCTTCAGTGGAAACAACCTCAGATTCTCAAATTCGTTGTAAGTTGATCGCATGTGCGAGTTACTATGCTTTTTGTAACTTTTTGCTAGTTTCCTTTACTTTATGTTGTCATTTTCAGAATTTCATGGAGCGACAATTAGCTTGGGAAACAGAATACGCCTACGCAAAAATCCTGTCTTTACTAACTCGATGGCAGGTTCGCCACCTCGCAGAAATTCCCGACGAGAGACGTTTATCCCTACCGGGTTTGTTAATTCCAGAGAGGATAAAAAAGCCCCGAAACATTAAGAGTGTAGCAAGCTACGAAATCGTCTGGAAGGATGAAGAAGGTCTCTTCGAGGGAATGACATTAACCTCTATATCTGACAAGGAAAACGATTTTGACGAGCCTCAAAAACCCGCAGAACTTGCGACCCTGGAACCCCAGCATCTAGTCCAAAAATGTTATCCCCTTTTAGTAGAAGAATTCGAGAATGCGAAATTAGCGAAAAAGAAGAAACCTGCGAAGCCGCGAGTGAAAAAAGTTAAAGCTGTTCAGGAAGAACTTGGAGAAAAGAAGGAAGAGAAGAAAAAAGCGCAGAGACGACCACGGAAACCTAAAGCAACAGAAAATGAAAAAAATAGAAAAATTGTCGAATTTATCCAAACCAATCAGCCGACTTTTGAAGAATCCTTCGAGGCGATGACGATCACTCCCAAAAGAAAAAAAAAGAATGATGATGTCACAGAGATAGAAATAAAGAGACTGATTGCGAGTGGTGTTAAAAAACGAGGACCTCAGTTTGATAAAGTTCAAGAGACTGAACGACTAGACCATATTTTAAACGGCTCTCTTTTAAGAATGTTTGACGAACTTACGCCAGAAGATTTTCCAAGTGATTGCGATAGTGAGATGGACATGTCGCATATTGTCGAAGAAATATGTAGTAATCAACTAACGAATCTTAGTTTCAAAAGCAATCATTGTCTAGATAATGAAAAAGTTCTAGGCCCACATGATTCCATGCGTTATGAAGAGAGTTTCGAAGCAGTCATAAAACCCAAGGTGAATTTAAGAAGTATAGAAGACCTCCAAAAATCAATAGATGCGCTTCTTGGTAAATCGGATAGCGAGGAGTCCAAATGCGAATTTGAATTCATGAGCCGCTCTTTACAACGTTTATTAATCGGCCAAAAAGACAACCTACCTTCTAAAAAATCACGACCTTGTTTGTACAGATCGCCTAATGTTTTTGTTAAAAAGAAAAAACCCAAGATGAAATTTGATTTCAATAATTTCACTTATGTACCGGTTGAAGAAGATCAAAAACCTTGTAAAGATGGAAGTTCAGAAGATGGTCTTTGGAATTCACCTAAAATTTCTGATGTCTCTAAATTCAAAGTCTCGAAACCGAACTTTAATCTGGATAGATTAGATATTGATAAATGCACCTTTGCAAGTCTTCAATTTGTTCAAAATCCAGTAGAGAATGAAAATGAAAAAATTCTTCGGAAACCAAGTGTTTTTGATTTTACTAGATTAGAGATGTCAGAACAAAATAGTTCTACGGATAAATTAAATTTTCGGGATCTTTCTTATGAACATCTTCGATTCGATCCAAAGCCATTGGAGCGTCAAATTTTTGAAAAGAGTATTCGAAATTCATCTATTTTTAATATTTCTGAGTTCATATTGAAAGATCAGGAAATGAATGATCAACTAGATGATGTAAATTCCACTTTTGAACGACTTCAAATTTTTCCGACGTTTGAGAACGATTGCAAGAATGTAGAAAATAATACTCAAGAGGAAAATGAGGATAAAGTAGGCGATAGTATTCAAAATTCTGATAATGGTTGCAAGAATGCAGAAGAAAATAGTCAGAAAATCAAGATTTTTGAAAGTGTTAAACTAACGATTCCAGAAGAGAATGAATTTACGGACGAATCTGATCTCTTCGATTCCACTATTGAATATTCTCGAGATCTTCAGAGTCCCGCAATGGATTCAAAAAACATTGAAAATAGTATTCGGAAGTCAATTATAAAGAAATCTATCAAACTCTCAGAAAATAACGATTCAGTAGATGAATTTGATTTATTAATTTCCACTCACGTGCCTCTAAATAAGAGAGTAATAGAACTACAAGAACCAGTGCGGAGTTCAACTCCTGATTATATCGCCGCACCTCAAAAAAAGTTTAGCTTCGGCATTGACGATCTTTTAAATGACACGGACTTGTGAGTTTTATAATTATAGTCTAGATTTTTTAAATGAAGTATCACTTTTGATTTTTTATAAGCGGTTGATCCGAATTTCTGTAATGAATGTTATTTTATTGATTTTTTGTAAATATACATATTTAAATTCATTTTTGTATAATTCAGCCACATTTAAAGATTTATTTGAGATTTTAACTCTTGAATATAAGTTTTCATTAAATTCGTAGATTTTAGAACAAGTAACTTATCAGTTTCTCTTTCTTTGCGTATTTTATTGTCCCAATTTTTTTCATTTTCTTTCCATTTTTCTTTGCGTCTTAATCTCATTTCAACTTCTTCCTTTACTTTAAATATTTCTTCTTCTTCCAAAGACAATGCGTTATTCAGGCAGTCAATTTTTATGTCTTGCTGCTCTTCTTTTAATGGATGAGTTTTCCCTTCAGGTTCGATTTTTTTAACAATTTCATTTACTTGCTGCATTTTTTTATTTACTTCTTCCAGATGCTTTTTAACACGAAGAGTTTCTTCTGAATGAAATTTAAGTTTATTCTTTATCTTCTCGTAAATATTTTTCAGCGTTTTCATTTCGGGTTTTTGATTTTTCATTTCTTTAATTAAAGTTTTACAGGTTGAATCATCCTCTTTGGAAAAATCAACATCACTACGGGACATTTGAGCTTTTCGATTACCTTTGCTCGCTTCGATTTTTTCTACTTCTTCGCGAAGTAATTGTGCATTATGATATAAATGTATTAATCCATGGGTGTACTTGCAGGGCCAATTTTTTATACATTTTCGAAATGGTTTCTGAGTTTTCAGCTTCATAACTTCATCCTTCACCTTTTTAAATTGAATAAAAAATAATAATGAGTCAATTTATATAAATATTATTAGTGTCTAATTAATTAATTGCATACTTGTTGTGGAAGTCCATCCCAATCTTTATTTAAATTTTCTATTTCTGAATGAGATGATTTGAGATGAATTTGAACTGCATTTGGGTCTTTCTTTAAAACTTTTTCTAATTGTTTCTTAGAGATTTTCACTATTTTAAAATTCGTATCGTCCTTTCCCGTTTCTCTTGCTGTTTTTAATAATTCCCGATTAATTGTATTTATAGTTTCCTCATCTTCTTTTATAGAATTTGGAGCCATGAAAGGTGTATTTGTGGTATAAGGTAAACAGGGAAACATTTTGTTAGGACGGAAAGAATTAGTTTGTTGAAAAATCTGTGAATTGAATCATTATCTAAAATTAATAACAAAATAAATACTGATATAACTTATTTGAGAAACATTTCTACATAATATTAATCATTAAAAATAAATGTTAATAATATTGAAATTTCTTGGGTAAACATTTTCATTTAGTGATGCATTTATGAATGTAGAGATCATCGAATAATAAATATAAATGATAAAATATTTCAAAAAATTAATTTTACGAAGTATAGTAAAAGAAATATGTTCATATTTCGCGCCTTTATTGGATGCGCAAAAAGAAGCGCAGTAGATTCAGAGTTATCCCCTCCAATTTTATTCCGCTTTTGCCGTTTTTTAACGATGGCGGAATGACTGCCGCTATCGTAACTTTCGAACTAAAACAGTGAATTTTGGAGTTTGTTTTATATTTATTCAATAAGCCAAGATGTATAATGCACCTGATGACGGTGAGTGCTACTTAATTATTTGAAATTTAGATTAGAACGAAAGTATTGACAGCGTATTTTGTGAAAACATAACCTAACCTAAAAAACTTGTAGAACCATTTACGTACTACAATATTTTTTTACCATTACTTTTTGAATTTAAAAATATTTCTCAGACGTTAGTTACTAATTAGTCTTACTCGTCGATTTTACTAGTTAAACTTCATTTTTTTCTGTATACTTTCAGTAAAACAAAAAAGTTAAGCTTCGTTTGTTGTCTTGAAAGCCCCGAAAGTTAACATATTACATATCGTTTTATGTCCAAAAGCATCATTGTGTTTTTAGCTGTTAGAACATAAATGATCTACATACTGTATTTATACTTTTGTGGTATCAAACTCACTATCGTGGAATTATTTAAAGCTTTATAAATACGAGCGGTTTTTGGAACCGAATATGGATGTTCATTTGGAGCTTTTCACTGTGTTTTTTTCCTTTTGAAATCTACTAGTTTTGAATATTGTCCTATTTACAATGAAGAAAATAAATCTTTCGTATTCTATATTTGCTGAATTTAACTATTTTATTGTAGAGGCGTTTTCATCAATATTATTTTTAGAACGAGAATATAAACCTTCTAATAACCTAAGCCAGCAGCCTGCGCGCCAGCAAGGCAATATTTCAAAACTTGGTTACTTTTTTCAAAACACCTACTTTGCACATTTCTTGCAAATGCAAATAATTAAGCATTTTAACTCAAGAGCCTTGAAACTTAACAATTTTTTATTGAAACCTTCCGAATTGTATGGTTTCAAATTGTTCAAAATTGCACCATAATTTCGGGTTAAAATTGTTCTATTTGACAATGTTCAAGCTAAAAATTTTTTAAATCAACTATTTTTAATTTAAAAATGTCGAGTAAGGTATTCATAAAAATTGAAAAGCGCATAATTGATCATTTAAACAATCTAACCATTTCAATTGAACCATATATTGTAGACTTTGGGTCCCTTTGTTCGGCTATAAAAAATCAGGGTGGCCACTGATCGGGAAAACCGTGAATTAGCCTGGAATTTTGAGCACCGGGAAATAACCGCGAACTTTGTTGAAAACCGGGAATTTTTCAGGTTTTTACTTTTGCAGCAAGTATCGTTCCGCTCTTAAAACAAAACAAAAACGTTAAAATTGTGCTCAGTGTTACCAACCATCTCCTTCAAAATATCGAAGATTATTTTATAATTTAAGAGTTTTAAAATAATTTTTCGTTAAAAAAATAACATTCATCTTATACTATATATTTAAGAATTTAGAGCCGAATTTTGAAACCGAAAACTTCCTTTTTAGATGTTAACATACTAATTACATAGGTAACCTACATTTATATAATTAATTACTAATACATGGCATAATAAAGTTATAATTTAGGATTACTATAAATGTTTTGCAAATAAATTGGAAGTTGTAGAGTACGATAAGCTCACGTAATTATATACATTTTGTCTTCAAATATAAAATTTACCCACTCGCGGTCATTTCGGGCACACAAAAGTATAATGTTTACCAAATAGAGCACAGATTGAAGTATGATTTCCTATTGAAAATCCAAAGTTTATATTTTAGATCCTTGGTCACAAAAACGCGAATATCTTCTAAAGTACGATCGAAAAAAATTTTCAGAATTTTCCCTGCGGTTTACTAAATTACAGACCTCATACTCTTTCCCCCTATTTCCCTCATTTCTCGTTTTTCGAAGAATTTTCCTTTTTCTCCTGTTTTTCAAAAAAATTCCTCTCGTGTTTTTTCGCTTAAATACAAACTGAATTAATAAAACCCAATAAGAAAATCCAACTTTTTTTGGTTGAAAATTACTCTTTTTTATTGAAATGTCTATTATTATATTTTTAGTTCACAATACATCTCTTTTGATAGAAAATTCAACTGTTTTGTTGAACATTTTTCTTTTTCGCTTGAAAATTCATATTTTGGTAGTAAAGTCGTTTTTTTTAGTTAAAAGTGAATTCTTTTTCATTGAAGTCTACTATTTTATTATTGTTTCAGAATTAATATCTTTTTGTTAAAAATTCTACCAACTATTTGTTTTAAATTAATTCTTTTTATTTGAAAAGTCTACTGTTATATTTTTGATTCAGAATTCATCTCTTTTGGTTAAAAATTCTACTATGTAGTGACAGTTTTTATTATTTTGTTGAAAATTTAACTACTACATATTTTGTTAAACAGTCATCTTTGTTAGTAGAAAATTCAACTGTTTAATTGAACATTCGTCTTTTGGATAGAAAACACGTCTATTTGAATTGAAAATTGATCTTTTGATAGAAAAGTCATATTTTTTGGTTAAAAATTCATCTTTTATGGTTGAAAGTTAATTCTTTTCAATTGAAAAGTCTACTATCATATTTTTGATCCAGAACTCATCTCTTTCAGTTAAAAATTCTATTATTTGGTTCTAAATTTAATAATTTTGTTGAAAATTCAACTATTTTCTTAAAAAGTCATCTTTTTTGTTTGAAACTGAATCTTTTTGTTTGAAAGTCTACTTTTATTTTTGAGTTCGGAATTCATCTCTTTCAACTATTCAACGGTTTTCTTGAACATTCGTCTTTTTGCATAGAAAATTCCTTTTTTTAAATTAATGTAATTTAAAAGAATTTATTCCCCTATTTTCCCTGTTTTGAGAGCATTGTGGGCTGTGAAGTCTGAAATCACTTTACAATATTTTATATTTTACTTTGGAGTTCTAAAATGTTAAATTATTTTCAAAATTTAAAGCAATTATTATTGGATAATTACTGTTATAAATGCTTAATAGTGAACCGGGAAAAGTCTCATTTTTGACCTGAAAACCCGGGAAATAGCCTGGAATTTTTGTTTGAAGTTCTACTGGCCACTCTGAAAACCTAATTAAAAATAATCTATTAACTTTGATCAAAACGCCATTTGTATAATTCAATTTTTAATTTCTTTACACAGAACAATATGAAGACGAGGATGCGGAAGAAATCTCATCAAAGCTCTGGCAGGAAGCCTGCTGGATCGTCATTAACGCCTACTTTGACGAAAAGGGTCTTGTACGACAACAACTCGACAGTTTCGATGAGTTCATCGAAATGTCTGTTCAGCGCATTGTCGAAGATTCACCTCAAATCGATTTGCAAGCTGAAGCACAACACACGACAGGAAAAATCGAAAACCCTGTTAGACATTTGCTGAAATTTGAGCAAATTTACTTGTCCAAACCCACTCATTGGGAAAAAGATGGTGCTCCATCACCTATGATGCCTAACGAGGCTAGGCTTAGAAATCTAACTTATTCTGCTCCTTTGTATGTTGATATTACGAAAACGATTGTCAAAGATGAGGAAGACCAAGTTGGTGTGTATAAAAATTACTCTACAAAAATATAATACCAGTAATGCGAATTACTATTTATGAAAAATTGCTCTTTACAGAAACGCAACATCAAAAAACATTTATTGGAAAGATTCCAATCATGTTAAGATCAAAGTATTGTTTGCTCGCTGGATTGTCAGATCGTGATTTGACTGAATTAAACGAATGTCCTCTGGATCCTGGTGGATATTTTATAATCAACGGATCAGAGAAGGTAATTTATTAATAAAAATTCAGATAATGATACACCCTCGAATTAAATTTAATTGAAAATATTGATAAAATTGTCGGTTCTAGGTTCTTATTGCCCAGGAAAAAATGGCCACCAACACTGTTTATGTCTTCAGTATGAAGGATGGAAAGTACGCCTACAAAGCTGAAATTCGTTCCTGCCTAGAACACAGTTCTCGACCAACATCGACTCTTTGGATCAATATGATGGCCAAAAGCGGTGCTGTGAGTTTAATGGATTATCTCTTGATTACTCAAGCTTTTACTTATTATCTACTCCAGGGCTCGAACTCACGCTGCTATTGACACTATTGAACACTTTCTTTGAGCGATGCCACTATTTTCTTGTAATTGGCCGCTAATGCCACTATTTATAATATAACATTTCTACCATCTCAAATACAGAAATATATGCCGGAGAATAGTCATAGAAACATAGAAAATGGTATACAACAAATTAATTACAAATATTTTTAATTCAACTATTCTTTGTTCCCGAAGCTGCAGATTGTACGTCATTTACGACTCTTAAACTTTTTAAAGAAAAACCTTTCAAAATTCTACCATTTTCATTTTTAGCATAAACAATATAAAGTCTAAAACGTCTGAAATGGAATAATTTCAAATTGGATTATCAAAAAGTAAACAAATTTATATTTCAATTAAATGGAATAATTAATATACTTTACAAATTAATTATATATCAAATTGAAAATTTTTAAAGTTTGGTCTTGAACATTTTTTTAATAAATTAGTTCCAAAGTTAACAATATTTGAATGTGAATGTCTTCGAGAATAAACAATGCTAAATAAAAGCATTTATCTTTTATTAAAATCAAAATGGTCAAATTTCAATGTTTTGAAAATAGTTTAAATTATAAATCCTTCCCAGTTAATAAGAGTGTAAATAGAAAAGATTCGAGTTTATAAAATAATGAAGTTGAAAGTAACCGAAACACAAAATTGAAATTTTTCGACTGAGAGAAAAAATATATTTCAAACGTTGATCAACACTTTCATTGAGGAATAATTAAGATATGGGCGTCCGTAAAATTGGAAGCTAATTTATTTTTAAATAATTCAAAGTATGTATAAATTATTCGGATGTAAAAACACTTCAAAATCAAATTTATCGTGTTTGGAGGAAATTTATTAATGTGATTGGAATTAGTGAAGAATGAATAAATTTTCGAAGTTTTTCATCTTTGCAAGTGTTTCAAATCAAAGTTTAATTAGTTTCATTTTATTTGATTGTTCTTATTCAATGCTTTGCTCTTCTTCTAAAAGTCTAATTTTTTGTGGAATGGATTTGTCAGCGTAAGGTTTAGAATTTTTATTCAAATTACCTTTGAAAGAGCCTGGAAAAGACTTGGAATTAGGAAATCACAATTCTGTAGCAACCCTGATATAAGAAATTGAATTAAATTTGTATACAGAATATCATCAAATGATCAAAAAATATCGAAATAGCACTTCTATAAATTGAGTTCAGAATTTACACAATAAAATCTTTTAAAAATTCAAAATACCTCCATATAATGCAAAATTATCAATATCAGTTTCTAGAATTTCTTTACGATACTGTTTTGTGATAGTAAAAAGAACATTCAAGTTGAAAAATAAAAAAGTATGTAAATTGGAGTTCGTTATCTGAAACTTTTACTCTCTATTCCTAAAGAAATAAAATTTTCTTAATTTCAAGCAACTTTTGTCGCTTATGCGACTTTTTTAAAAATCATTTTAGCCGATCCGAGGCGTGTATATAAGGTTATTATTTAAAAAATCTTATGCCAATATTGGCCTTTGAAGTGAGTCCGAGCACTGGGTAACTCTTATTTACAATCTACTGAAGCAAATTACCTCTTTTCTTTTCACAGAGTATCAAAAAGTCAGCGATTGGTCAGCGGATAATAGCAATTCTACCTTACATCAAACAAGAGATTCCCATCATGATAGTATTCCGTGCCCTCGGTTTCGTCGCCGATCGGGATATTCTTGAACACATCATCTACGACTTCGACGATCCCGAGATGATGGAAATGGTGAAGCCCTCCCTGGACGAAGCCTTCGTAATTCAAGAACAGAACGTAGCTCTCAATTTCATCGGTACTCGTGGTGCTCGTCCCGGTGTGACAAAAGATAAGCGTGTGAAATACGCGAGGGAAATTCTGCAAAAAGAAATGTTACCTCACGTAGGAATCAGTGACTTCTGCGAGACTAAAAAAGCTTACTTTCTGGGTTATATGGTTCACAGACTTCTATCAGCTTCTCTCGGTAGAAGAGAACTCGACGATCGAGATCACTACGGCAACAAGCGTCTCGATCTCGCAGGACCTTTACTGGCATTCTTATTTAGAGGGTTGTTCAAGAATCTAATGAAGGAAGTGAGACTGTATGCTCAGAAGTTTATCGACAGAGGAAAAGACTTCAACTTGGAACTCGCTATCAAAACGAAGATTATCACAGACGGTTTGAGATACTCATTAGCTACCGGGAACTGGGGAGATCAGAAGAAAGCTCATCAGGCGAGAGCTGGTGTCTCTCAGGTGTTGAACAGACTGACTTTCGCTTCCACATTGTCGCATTTGCGAAGAGTCAACTCGCCAATTGGAAGAGATGGTAAATTAGCAAAACCGCGTCAACTTCACAACACTCTGTGGGGAATGTTGTGTCCCGCCGAAACTCCGGAAGGAGCTGCCGTAGGACTTGTAAAGAATTTGGCTTTGATGGCTTACATCAGCGTCGGTTCTCAGCCATCTCCGATTCTTGAGTTCTTGGAAGAGTGGTCCATGGAGAACTTGGAGGAAATCGCACCCAGTGCCATCGCAGATGCTACGAAGATATTCGTTAATGGATGCTGGGTTGGAATTCACAGAGACCCTGATCAGTTGATGGCTACTCTCAGAAAATTGAGAAGACAGATGGACATCATCGTTTCTGAAGTATCAATGATTAGAGACATCAGAGACAGGGAGATCAGGATTTACACTGATGCTGGAAGAATTAGTAGACCTCTCTTGATCGTAGAGAATCAGAGTTTGTTGCTCAAGAAGAGACATATTGACATGTTGAAAGAAAGAGACTACAACAATGATGGTTGGCAAGAATTGGTCGGCAGTGGAGTAGTTGAATATATCGACACTCTAGAGGAAGAAACTGTCATGATTGCCATGTCTCCTGATGATTTGAGGCAGGAAAAAGAGTACGCCTATTGTACGACTTATACTCATTGCGAAATCCATCCAGCGATGATTCTTGGAGTCTGTGCTTCTATCATTCCATTCCCTGATCACAACCAGAGTCCCAGAAACACTTATCAAAGTGCTATGGGTAAACAGGCTATGGGTGTTTATATTACGAATTTCCATGTGCGGATGGACACTCTGGCTCACGTTTTGTTTTATCCACATAAACCTCTGGTGACGACCAGGTCCATGGAGTATCTCCGGTTCAGAGAACTTCCTGCTGGAATCAATAGCATTGTCGCTATTTTATGTTACACGGGATACAACCAGGAAGACAGCGTTATCTTGAATGCTAGTGCTGTGGAGAGAGGATTCTTCAGATCTGTTTTCTACCGATCGTACAAAGATTCTGAGTCGAAGAGAATTGGCGATCAAGAGGAGCAGTTCGAGAAACCGACGAGACTAACCTGTCAGGGAATGAGGAATGCGATTTATGACAAGTTGGATGATGATGGTATTATTGCTCCGGGTATTCGAGTCTCTGGAGATGATGTCGTTATTGGAAAAACGATAACCCTGCCAGAAACAGATGACGAAGTATGTTTAAAATATGATTTTGATAAAGTGGAATGTTTTATGTTTTGATATGTTTTAATAGTGTGTTTTCTTTTTAGTTGGATAGCACAACTAAACGTTTCACGAAGAGAGATGCTTCGACCTTCTTGCGTAACAGTGAAACTGGAATTGTGGATCAGGTGATGTTGACTTTGAACAGCGAAGGATACAAGTTTTGTAAGATTAGAGTTCGCAGTGTTAGGATTCCACAAATTGGAGATAAGTTCGCTTCTCGGCACGGGCAGAAGGGAACTTGTGGAATTCAGTACAGACAGGAGGATATGCCTTTCTCGTGCGAAGGACTCACGCCTGATATTATCATCAATCCTCACGCTATCCCATCTCGTATGACAATTGGTCACTTGATCGAGTGTATTCAGGGAAAAGTCTCATCTAACAAAGGTATTCTAATAAATTAGGTGATTTCATTGATTGTTTATTGCTCATACTTGACTATTACTCGTGTTGTTTTTTCATTTGATACTCAAATTCTAATCGTTTTAAATCAATTGTTTGTATTCATCTTTCAGGTGAGATTGGTGACGCGACTCCATTCAACGATGCCGTCAACGTGCAAAAGATTTCGACTCTTTTACAAGAGTACGGTTATCAATTGAGAGGCAACGAAATTATGTACAACGGACACACTGGACGAAAAATCAACGCGCAGGTTTTCTTGGGACCTACTTACTACCAGCGTTTGAAGCATATGGTGGACGACAAAATTCACAGCAGAGCAAGAGGCCCAGTGCAAATTTTAGTCAGACAACCTATGGAAGGAAGGGCCAGGTTAGTATTCATTTTTCATTATTCAGTTTTTCATATAATCTAGGATTAACGTAATAAATTAAGTTTTTCTCTTATCACTACTTTATTAACTTTATTTACTGTTTGAAAAATTACGGAAATACTAAAAAAATTATAGTTAGGAACCTATCGGCTTCATTGGGCGAGTATTGGGTCTATTTGCAGTAGGGTAGTCCGAGAAAGCAAATTTTTCTAATTATAAAAATCCACAGAGCCTAAGAGTTTGTGGGTACTACAGGTAGTTTATCCTCAAAATTTGAGTCTAAAAAAAGAATATAGCTATCGCAAGCATATGGAAATTTTAAATAGCGAGGATCGCAACATTTGTTTTTTGCCTGATGCATTTATAAATTTGTATGATTGTTGCCTACTAGAATTTGTAGTCTATATTATTGTCGACACATCCTGAAAGATAATAATGAAGAATTTAATTTTTTAAACTACATAATTATACTGAAACTGGCAAAAATGTAAAAGATTTAAGTTTTTCTTCTTTTTATATAACCTTAAAATCCATGCAAATCGTCCTATAAATCTCATAAAATTACATGTTTTTTGCAATATAATATTTAAAATGAGACCAGCAAACTATAAAAGCTTCATTTTCACTGAATTATGATCGAAAATAAGTATACATATGTTTCAGAAAAATTAAAATGGAGATATTTAATAGTTTCTTTATTTTTTATGTTTTTTTACTTCTCTGATAACTTTTTGCGATAAAAGTATGAACTATGCAATATTAGAACCATATTTTAATTATTTACAATAGTAAAATGAGGTCTTTATTATACTAGCAAACATTATTGAATATTTTCATATTTTAAGTTCTAAGTTGCATTGCCCCGAAAAAGGCTAAATTAGTCAAAAATTCGTATTCGTAATCAATTATGCACTACAATTATAAGTTCTTGTACCTAAAATATGGCCACCAGGCCTCACAGACCGGTCCCTATATCCTCTATTGTACCCTATATTCAGTTAAGGTTCCTAAAGTACCCTATTTTCAAGATTTGGTCCCTATGGTACCCTATTTCCAGCCCCTTAATGGAACTTCAACAAAATTTATAATAAGTTCAAAGCTTCCAAGAGCATTTTGAAAAAAATATCAAAAATCAGGGACTTCCTGTAAGAAGAAACTATAAAAAAATAATCAGGGCTGCCACACACAGTCACTATTAGTCACTTTTTTTCAAATCATTTTTCATTCACTTTTTAAAATGAAAAGATCACATTAGTCACTGAAATGTCTTGAATTCTTTTGATATATTTCAGATTATTTGTAAAGATTTCGAGAAATTTGTAATAGATTTCAATAATTTGAAGGGATTTTTAAGATTTAAGGGTATTTTGAAATCTTCTAAGGCATTTTCAAGAGCTTTTAATTTGAAATATTTTAGGAAATTTTAAAAGATTCCGAGGAATTTTTTATTAATTGGCACTTTCAAGAGCTTTAACGAATTTCAAAGGATTTAAAAATATTTGAGATTATTTTAGGTTATTTTAAAAGATTTCAAGTAATTTTTAATGGTTTTTAGTAGTTTAGTGGGATTTAAAAGAATTTGAAATATTTTAGGGAATTTAAAAAAAATCCAAGGAATTATTAATTAATTTAATTTGAAGGAATTTCGAAGCGTTTGAAATATTTTAGGATAAAGAATTTTCTAGAATTTCGGAAGATATGGAACGATTTTACAGGATTTATAAGGTCGTAAGATATTTTAAAGGATTTCACGTTATTTTATAAGCTTTCCGAGGATTTCAATGACGTTAAGGGATTTTAAAACTCTCAATGTATTTTAATACATTTTCCAGGATTTCAAGAAATACCATGGAATTTCACTGGGGTTTTATAATATTTTAGTGGATAAAAAATTTGTTCACGAGAAGTGAGGTATTTAATAGGATTTTAAAGGATTTTAAATATTTTAGGAAATCTTAAAAGATTCCAAGGAATTTTCAATTGATTTTAATAATTTTAAGAGATTTAATAACATTTTAGTGGATTTTAAAGAATTTATTTTAGAAAAGTGAGTTATTTCGTAGGGTTTTAAGGATTTGAAGAGATTTAAAATCATTTTTTGGTTTTCACCCTGAATCCTTACTAATTTATCCTGAATTCTTTGAAATTCTTTTGAATTTTTTAATTCATTTGAATTCTTATCAATTTAATCAATTTTACATAATTCAATTGATTTTTTAAAAGTTTTTATATAAATGGTTCTGCAGATTAATTGATAAAATGACCAAAGGATTTGAAATATTTTAAGGTATTTTTCATATTCATTGGCATTTTCTAGAGCTTTAAAAAATTGCAAGGTATTTCAAAAGATTTTAAGGGATTAGAAATATTCTAGATTATTTCAAAAGATTATAAAGAAATTCTTAATTGGTTTCAGTAATTTAATAGGATTTCAAAGGATTTGAAATATTTTAAGGCATTTTAAAAGATTCCCATGCATTTTCAAGAGATTTAAATAATTTCAAGAGATTTCCGAGGGTTTTAATAATTTTAAGGGATTTTAATATTTTAATGGATTTCAAAGAATTTATTCACAAGAACTGAGGGATTTCGTAGGGTTTCAAAGATTTTAAGAGATTTTCCAATATTTGTTGCAATTCATTTGGAATTCGCGCTGAATTCTTATTAATTTACCCTGAATTCTTTTAAATCCTTTTGAATTCTTCAATTTTACTGAGGTCAATGGATTTTTTAGAAGTTTTTGTTTACTTCATCTTGAAGTCATTAAAACTCACGTGCAATTTTTAGGCATTTCATCAAATTATTTTGAATTCTCTTCAATTTTTTCTAAAATTCATTTCAAACTTATTCAATTCAATGCATTTTTTCATATTCAAACATTTTTGTCAATTCATTTAAATTTTTTTAATTCACCTTGAATTTTTATGCATTTCATCAAATTCTTCTCGCTTCCCTTAAATTCCTCTAAATTCACTCAAATTTTACAGAAATAAATGGATTTTTTCGATTTTTAAAACTTTTTCCAATTCATTTGAATTGTTTTTTAGTCATTACTCATTTTTTTAGTTAGAAATTAGTAGGGTTTCAAAGATTTGAAGAGATTTGAAATTTGTTTTGAAATTCACCCTGAATTCTTTTATATTCTTTGGGATTCCCTTACATTTTCTTACTTCACTTGAATTATTCTCAATTTACTCAATTATACTTAATTCAATGGATTTTTTTTTAATTTTTAAAAGTTTTTATTGAATTGATCGTGAATTCTGTTAACCTCACCTTGTATTCTTAGGCATTTCATAAAATTCTTTTGAATTCCCTTGAATTTTTGTAAGGTCATTTCAAAGTTACAGAATTCATAAAATTTTCTTCATATTTTAAAATTGTTTTCAATTCATTAAAATTTTTTTGAATTCACCTTGAATTTTTATGAATTTCATCGAATTCTTCTCGTTTATCTTAAATTCCTCTAAATTCATTCCAATTTTACGGAAATCAATGGAATTTTTTTGACTTTTAAAATTGTTTCTAATTCATTCGAATTCGTTGGAATTTAACTTGAATTGTTTTGATGTCTTATAAATTTATCCTGAATTTTTTACCCTTTGACAGCGAAAAAAGTACCCTATGAGCGTGACGAAAAGTACACCCTTTGGTCCCTATATTTTATCTCATAGGGACTATGAGGCCTGGGCCACGAATTCTATAAAATCAATACAAATAAATATTTAATTTTTTTGGAATACTTATCCCTTATTATTAAGTGAGGGTTTGACCACACTTGAAATCTTTTGAAACTGTCTAAAAACCTTTCAAAATTTCTTAAAATACCTTAAAATTTTCTAAAAGGTCATTAAATCGTATAAATTTCTTTTGAACCCCATAAAATCCTTTAAATAATTTCAAATACTTTGAAAACCTTCCAAGTTTTTTTTTAATTCGTCTGTATCAATCCAAAATTTTTTAAAGTCTTTGCAATTACTTGAAATCCTTAGTCCGATTGAAATCTTTTAAAATATTTGCAGTGCCTAGGAATCCTTTTAAATTCCTTAAAACATTAAAAAATTACTTGTCATCCTGTGAAACCCATCGTTAAAATCTCTCTTAATCCCTTAAAGTCTTCCAAAATTAATTGAAATCCATAAAAATCCTGTAGAATCTCTAAAAATCCTTTCATAGGCCATTGAATCTGAACAGATTTGCGGAAAACCCTTGAAATATTCTTGAATCACTTGAAATTCTAAGAAAATATTTGGAATGCCTTGAAATATTTTACAGTTGCTTGCAATATTTTTGGAAGTACTGTGAAATTTCTTGAAATATGTATTTTGTAAATCCCTGAAAATCTTTTAAAATACTTTGTATTTCCTACAAATTCTTTGAAATCAATTGAAGCGTTTGTAAATGTTGTGATATGCCCTGAAATATTTTGAAACCCGTTGAAAACGTTTTAAATCTTTTAAAATCTCTGAAAATCCCTTGAAATCTTCTTAAATCGGTTAAAACTCATAGATATTCTTTGAAATTTTCTGAAATCTTTTACAATTCTTTACAGTCTCTAGAAATGATTTGAAATCTTTTTAAATTCCATGACACTCTTTTTCCTTGGTAATCTCTTAAAATCCCTTGAAATATTTCGAAATATTTTTGAATCGTTGACATTTTTTAAACTTTTCAAAACGCAAAGATATCATCTGGAATCTTTTGAAATTTTGTAAAATCTTTGAAATTCTAATATCTGGCGTGCACTCAAAATTCGAATGATCAACTCCTCGGTATTAAATAATCAACAGTAGTAGTAGATAATTAAATGTATGTATCACAAAATAAATTAGCAGTAGATGTAAACAAATTGCAAATTAACAGCAGATTTCATTTTTAATTTAAAATGTATTTCAATTTCGTCAACTAAAGTCCTGTGTAAAAATAGAAAAAAGGAAAGAAAACCGATTAAAACTCTAATTTTTCATTTGTATAGAAAATATGTGTACACATTTTCGATCATAACTCAGTGAAAAGGATGTTTTTTTTTATAGGTTTCGAGTCTCATTTTAAAGGCTATATTGCCGAATAACGTGTCATGTTTTCAGATTATCAGAAAAATTTGCATGAATGTTAAGGGAGTTTAAAAAGAAGAAAAACTTTAATTTAGTACGTTTTTAGCGAGCTTTAGTGGTATTATATAGTTTTCAAAATTAAATTTTAAATTGTTATCATTCAGGATATGTGGGTAGTATTATAAACTACTAATTATAGGAAAATATAATGATCAAAATTTATAAATATATCAGTCATAAAATCAATTTTGTGCTCTTCATGATTTGGAACTTCAAGAAGCTTGTGATAGCTGTATTATTTTTTTATCAGGCTTAAATTTTCCGGATAAACTACTTGTAGCATACACCCCACTCTACTCTGGTGGAAATGTATTTTCACAATAAAATACGATGAAGTAGAATAATGCGAGATTGTAATTTTTTTTTAATAATTTCTAATTAAATTTTCGATAACATTTTCTAATTACTTGTAACATTTGGTAAAGGTGTCCAAATTATAGCAAAAACTTATAGTTTATAGTAAAGTTCAAGACATGGAAATGACAACTGGATAGGTTTTTCGAAAACAATTTTTGGAAATTCTGTTTTTAACTATGTCAAGTAATTTAGAATACTATTTAATTTTATAGATATATTAGGAATATGTAAAAATCGTCCCTCTTTTCACTCGAAAAAAATTAATTTTAAAACTATTAAAATAACAACTGAACCCCTCCGGATCAAAAGGGAATACGCGTGTATTCAGCCGAAGATGTACTGTCCAGAAAGTAAATTTTTAAAATGTTTCGAATTTTAATGTTAAGGACTGATACTTGTAGAGAATTTCAAGGTGCATCTTTTTTATTTAGCAAATATTTGTAGGTTTTGCAGCTTTTCAAGTAATTTATAAAAACTAGATTTGTCCAAAACAAAAAGTTTCAATCTTTTTTCACTTCAATTCGCGCTAACTTAGTCAATTTTAAGAATTTATTAACTTCATTAATACTAAATTACATTTTTGAGTCTTCTGAAACTAGTTAAGGAAGAAAAACTTAAATATTTTAATAAACATACAAGTTGTTATTTTTTTTTTTTTTTTGAGACTTTGCAAAAATCATGAATTTTAAACTTCAAGCGCTCCGTTTATCCAGCGAATTTGAAGCAACAGAAAACTTTCACTGAGAAAGTTGTTAATTGAGGTACAAAGAAGTTTTCTGGAAAGTTTTAGCTCAATCGGCTTAAGGGTTAAACAATTAATTAATGGTTTGAATTGCAAGCGGCAATCTTGACGCTGCCCTATGTGGCTTGAACTTTATATCGTCCGCTGCAACACGTTCGCAGCCGAGGAGGCACGCCTGCGGGCGGCGTCAAGATTGCCGCTGGCAATTTAAAACATTCATAATTTTGCAACCATCAATCTGGTTAGGCTACAACTTTCCAGAACACTTTTTTAGATTTTATTTTTGCAAAGTCTCAAAAAAAATTAACAACTTTTATGTTTATTAAAATATTAACGTTTTTCTTCCTCAAGCAGTTTCAGAAGACTTAAAAATGTAATTTAGTATTAATAAAATTGATAAATTCTCATAATTGACTAAAATAGCGCGAGTTGAAGTGAAAAAAGATTGAAATTTTTTATATACCATTAAGCTATTTCCCTTTCGGCGAGCCTCTAGGGGTAAGCGCGACAGTACCCGATTCGGGTAGTGTTTCTAGGTAGATAGTTTCTTGTAGTAAATAACTACAAGTGTGGGCTCACCACACCCACGACCGCCAACAGCAACGCAGTAGTATCAGACGGTCACCCATCCAAGTACTAACCGCGCCCAACACTGCTTAACTTCAGTGATCTAACGGGAACTGGTGTTTCCAGCGTGGTATGGCCTTTGCCATACCATACTTTTGTTTTCGAAAAATCTAGTTTTTATTAATTACTTAAAAAACTACAAAACCTACAAATATTTTCTGACGGAAAAAAGATGCGCCTTGAAATTTTCTACAATTATCAGTCCTTAAAATTTAAATTCGAACGATTTTAAAAATTGACTTTCAGAACAATACTTTTCAGGCTGAATCCACGCGTATCCCCTTTTGGTCCGGTGAGGTTCAATTGAATAAGGACAATTTGATTTTTCTGCTCTGAACACATAAAATTTAAAAAAAATGTTTTCACCTCGCACAAACATTGTAAATAATGACCACATACTTCTATAATTTTCAGGAAATTTTCTATCATGTAGTAGAGAAATAATTTTGTTTTTGGTGCTTATCTAGTTGTCATTCTCATATTTTCATAAATTCTTAAATTCTAGTGCGAACATTTTTCAAAATTTTGTCTTATAAAAAAATACATATATTGCACATATTTAACAGGATCTAAAAAGTCCTTACACCATTTTCGTGTTTTTGTAAAACAAACAGTTTTTAAATTTATGGAATGGGAAATTGGATAAGAACCATTTTGTTTTCCACCCTCTTACTTTAGAAAACTTTTTTGGTCAATTTTTTCAGATATTCATTGTAGACTTCATGGAGAATACATGTTTCTATAATTTTATCGAAATTTGGTATTTGAAAACTCATCGTAGAAAACTTTTTTTGTTCATCCTGTAAAATTTTATTTATGGTCCTTATCCAGTTGTCGGTCACATTACTTCAGTTATTTTTGTAATTTTCCATTGTTTAAAAAAAGCGTTTTGATAACATTTTACATGTAATTATAAATTATCACGAAAAAATACAATTTCACATTATTGTATTTTACTGTAATTTATTATATTGTATTGCAAAAATATATTTCTATAAGTGTAATGGGCAGTGCTGCCAGCAATTTAGACAAAAACATTATTTTACATAAGAAGTATAAGTTTTTAAACTTTAAACTTCGATTGTAATGTAAAAATCATCTCCTTAATTTTAATTTCCGAATCTAGTGTTTATTTATTTTACTTGTTACAGGGATGGAGGACTGCGTTTTGGGGAAATGGAACGTGATTGTCAAATTTCCCACGGTGCGGCTCAATTCTTGCGAGAACGTCTTTTCGAAGTTTCCGATCCGTACAGAATACACGTGTGCAATTTCTGCGGATTAATCGCAATTGCCAACTTGAGAAACAACACTTTCGAGTGCAGAGGCTGCAAGAACAAGACGCAAATCTCTCAAGTCAGACTTCCTTATGCTGCAAAACTCCTTTTCCAGGAGCTAATGGCAATGAATATCGCTCCCCGCCTCATGGTAGTTTAAGCTGTTTAGTTCTAGTTTTGATCACATCGATTTTTAAGATAAAGATCAAACTCGTATGGTCGTTTTTCATACATATTTTTATTGTGATAAGAGTCTTTTTACGTGTTTCGCGCAATCAGAGTTTTCGATACACGATCTGAGACTAATTTTCACAAAGTACTTTTGTAAACTTCCGTTTCCGTGGAGTATTCAGTAATGAATTGGCAATTCGAGTTGGATTTAATTTAAAGTGACGAATAATGTATTTAGTTATAGCTATTTTATTACATACTAGGTGAAATCATTGAACATTAAAAAATAAACGAATGATTTGTAAAAATACCGTTTATTCTGAGTTGGACACCTTTCCAGTTGAAAATTGTTTCTGTTTGTAGTTTTTTGAACTGCAAATTAAACAAATCCATTTATGGTTGAAAGTTCTTCGTTTCTATTTTAAAATTCAACTATTTGGTTTTAAATTAATTAATTTTATTCATATTTTCGGGTTGAAAAATCAACTGTATTGTTGAAAATTCACCGTTTTGTGTTGGAAATTTTATTATTTTGGTTTAAATTCAACAATTTGGTTGACTTTTTTTTCTATCTTGAATGAAAAATCTTTCTTGTTAGAAAATTCATCTCTTTTGGTAACATTTTTTTTGTTGTGAAATGTGCAACTTTTTGGCTAAAAATTAATCTGTTTTGGTTGAGGATTCAACTATTATGTTGAAAATTCATCTTTTTTGATTGCATTCAACTGCTTTTGAGTTAAAATAAACATATTTTTGGTTGAAATATCAACTAGTAGATTTTTTTGTGAGAATTATATCTTTTTTGGTCAACTTCGATTGTTTTTCATTTTAATTTACCATTGTTTTTTGTTTAATATATCAACTATTATATTTTTCATTGAGAATTTACCCTTTTTGGTTGAAAATTCTACTATTTCAACTGTTTTATTAAAAAGTCATATTTTTTTTGTTAAAATGTAACTGTTTTGTTGAGCATTAATCCTTTTTGTTTAAGAATTCGATCAGTTTCTTCAAAAGGTATCTTTGTAGGTCGAAAATTTAACTATTTGGTTAAAAATTCTACTGTCTGGTTGAAAATTCATCTTTGCAGTTTAAAAATTCAACGATTTTCTTAAAAAGTTAAGTTTTTTTTTAATTCAACAGTTTTGATGAACATTTGTTTTTTTTTTTGTACAGAAAATTCGGTGCTTTGGATTAAAAATTCACCTTTTTTGGTAGAAAAGTTCTTGGTTGAAAATTCAACTATTTTCTATAAAATTCGTGCTACTGGCTTGAATATTCAACTATTCGTTTCTATCTTTTTGATTGAAAATTCGATTATTTGGTTGAAAATTCATCTTTTTAAGTTGAAAATGCAGCTGTTTGGTTAAAAATTCAATTATTTTGTTGAAAATCCTTCTATTTTGCTTGAAAGTTCAACTATTTGTTTAAAAAATAATTTTTCTCGGTTGAGAATTCATCTTTCAGGGATTTAGAAGTCAACTGTTTTCTAGGACATTCAACTTTTTAGCTTGAAAACTCAACTTGTTGAAAATCTATCTCTTTTGGTAGAAAATTAGACTTCGTTGGTTGAAAATTCCACTATTTTGTTGAAAATGCAATACATTTCGATTTGAAATTTTAAACGATTCATATTGAATTCAATATGGTACCTATAGACTCATTTATGTTTAAACAATTATTTCCCCTATTTTTCCCTGGTGAGTTTAAGTCTTGTGTGATGACGAAAAAGGGGAGGGATGAAAAAAGTTTTCAGAATAGCGTGAATTAGTTTTTGAACGGCGCCTTTGTTGAGTTTTTAAATTGTTAAATTTTTCCAAACTTTGTGAAATCATTGAAATCTTTTAAAATATTCTGAAATAGTTTTGTCTAGTTTACGTAGAAATGCAATTTAATATAATATAGTAGCTTAATTCGTAAATCACTATGAAATATTTTGAAATATTGAAATCTCTGGACTTTCTTTAAGCTTTTGAAATTTTTAGAAATCTCTTAACTTTTTTGTGATATCTTGGTTATTTTTTTAAATCTTTGTGAAATCACTAAAATGTTAAAAATCTTTTGAAATCTTTGAAATTTTTTGTTAAAATCTCAAATAGTTAATTTAGTTGAATGGTTAGGCCCTCGTTATAGAAACGATTGTGGCATTTTTTTGAAAAATAATTCACCTGAAAATTTCTTCACTAGACACTAATAGGAATACAAGCTGTCACTTATTTTTAGAAAAAAGAGACTCGTTCTTGCGATATAGGTATTACGTAGTGCGGTAAAACTTCGCTCTTTCACAAGGGAGTGTCTTGTCTGGCGTAGGTAGACGCACAGAATTCGAAAAAAATTAAACAAAGGGAATCCATATCGTAGAAAAACAGGATCAATATACGTATTAGATTAATTCGTTTTAAAAAGAAGGAGGAGAAGAAAAGGGAGTTGAATTTTGAACAAGTTTTTTATATTTTAAGGCTGAACTCGATTCATGTAAATGTAAATTAGTATTATCGATTTCGTATTTTAAATGAGAATGTAATAATTGAAGAAGAGTTCAATGACATCTATTTTGCGAAGGTGGTCGGTCTTATAAAAGGTGGTAACGGCACATAATATGGATTAACCTAGACCGCAATATAAAGAAGACATGTACATTGTGCAAGTACATACGTGCTCTGGTAAATGGTTCTATTTATTATTTCAATGTCTCTCGACATGGTAACAACTGTGGAAGATAATGTTCCATAATTTTTATTCCTTCCTATCAACATCTTCTTTAGACTTGGCGTATCAGCTCAAATAATATCTAGAATGTAGAAACAATTTCCAGAGGGTGAACAGATAAGGAATTTTTAAGTTTAAAATGTATTAACTTACAATTAAAAGCGTTTCGAATTGAACCATTTTAATTTGGAACATTAAAAATGGTATATTTTCAAATTTAAATCGTTGATTGTACAATCAAAAATCGGAAATCTTGACATTTATAAGATGGAAAATTTGAAATAATTTATATATACACTGGAACTTTGATTTAAGAAGTCCGGATTTACGATGTTCCGAGAATTGATGTCCTCGGCAGTTCCGTGATGAGGGGAGCCGCGGGGACGTAAGATGAGGCGGTGCTCAGTCATGCGTGACAAGCAGCATGGAGGCAGTACCCTCAGTGCGTTAGTTGCGTCTTATCGTGCATTCAAATCCAATAGAAATGGTTCATGTGGCCCTGACTGTTTATGTTTTGATTGTCTGGATTTATGTTGAAGGTCCTTCAAAGCCATGTCCAAAACCGGTCTTAAATCCAAGTTCCAGTGTATATATTCAAAGTGGCCGTAAGTCAGGGAAAAGTCAGGGATTTTGAAAAGAATCTTGCAAAAGTCAGGAAATTTCTATAAAAGGCACTTTGAATATTAATGGTCAAGGAAAATGAAAAATTATTGGCCAGGGAAAAATTAAGGCATTTTGAAAATGAAGTTTTGCGGCCATCTGATATAATATTTTGGTTAGTAATTTATTTGCCTTGTATTTCTATTTCTTTTCTTTTTGCAGTTACTTTCACCTGACGATTATATTTTTGGCTGAAAATTTTATTATTTGGTTTAAAATTCAACAATTTTGTTAAAAAGTCATACTATTTAGTTAAAAAATGAACTGTTTTGTTGAAAATTCGTCTTTTTGGGTTGAAAATTCAACTATTTTGGTGGAAATATAACTTTTTGTTCAAAATTCATATTTTGGTGTTCAGAATGCAACTGAAATCTAAATGCAAATATTTGGATAAAAATTAACCTTCTTTGGTTGTAAATGAACTTTCTTTGT
Source organism: Andricus curvator (assembly GCA_932195095.1). NCBI lineage: Eukaryota > Metazoa > Arthropoda > Insecta > Hymenoptera > Cynipidae > Andricus > Andricus curvator. The sequence goes on along the minus strand of CAKNYM010051877.1, from coordinate 123,065 downwards.
TTGAGAATTCATTCATTTTAGTTGAAAATCTCTTTGGTTGAAAAGTCATTTTTTTTATTTGTTAAAAATTAATTTTTTTTAAACTGAAAATTTAACTATTCCAGTTGAAGATTCATGATTTGAGTCTCGACTGCCTCTCTTTGAGAGAGGCCTATTTTGTTGAAAATTTCCTTATATTGTTGAAAATTGAACTATTTTGTTGAAATTTCGTTTCTTTGTTGTTGAAATATCAACTATCACATTTTTCGTTGAGAATTCATCTTTTTGTTGAAAATGCAACTGTCTTCTTAAAAATTCGTGTTTTTTGGCTGGAAAATTTAACTATTTCTTTGAAAATGCGACTGTTTTTGGTTGAAGTTCAATCTTTTTTTTATTAAAAACTCGACAATTTAGTTAAAAATTCAACTATTTGATTAAAAATTCAACTATTTCGTCGAAAATTCGTCTCTTTTGCTTCGAAGTTCAATTATATGGTTAAAAATGCAATTTTTTAGTTAAAGAATTAATTTTATGCTGTTGACAATTCAACTACTTTGTTAAAATTACAACTGCTTATTTAAGTTTAATCTTTTTTGTTTCAAAATTTGACTGTTTGGTTAAACATTCATCTTTATAGGTAGAGAATTCAAGTATTTGATTAAAAATTAAGCTATTACATTGAAAATTGAACTATTTTGTTGAAAACTTTGTTAAAGAATCATCTTTCTGTCGATAATTCGACTGGTATATTGAAAATTTATCCTTTTAAATTGATAAAGCATTTTTTATTAAAGCATTGTTTTTGGATGAAATAAATAAATTCGAAATTTTTTAATTTTAATCTGAAATTTATACTGTTTTATTCCGTGTATAACATATTCTATGCTGAAATGTTACAAAAATGAAATGCTGGTCTTCAATTTTGTTTTCTTATTTAAGGTAAGAACACCAATTCTTGGCACCCCCCCCCCCCAATTGTTTGGCACCCATCTCTAATTTCTTAGATAATACATTTTTTTAGCATGTTTTACCCCGAATAATTTATTTATACTATCATTTTTACATATCATGCATATATTAATTATCTAGTGCTATCAAATATTTATTTAAAATAAAATAAATTCACTTCGGCTTTTGGCATGCCCATAATTGAGCTAAGGTGCCAAGAATTGGTGCTTTTATCCTATTTGTTATTTATCTTATATCGATGTAAATTTGTTTATTAATTATTATTTATATATTATATATGGTCTCTCATTGTCGTAAGACGTGGCCATTGGTGTGATTTACCCTGCGGTGGTTGTATAACCTGTTTTTTTAAATTATATATATTTATGTTTTTTATTTTTATTAAGTTACCGCAAACACATAAGTATTTATTTGCATATTAATGGACAGAAAAAATGGAAAATTTGTCAAGGAAAAATCAGGGAAAAGTCAGGAATGTGTTTTTCAAGAGTTGAACCCTTTTCCACAAAGAATTATGTAATGTAAAAATTGAGACTCCTTTCTTTACAAAATCGAGAAACTAGCACGGCTATTGAACTTTTTAATAACCTGCGTGGGCATCGAATTACAATCTACCAAATTTTATCGCTCGTCTTAAATGCTTTGATCTCAACGTAAGCAATTAGGATATACAAGAATCGGACTTTCTCCCTTATGGAATTGAGATCCGTTGGAAGTGGTTCCTCTTTCGATATATTATAGAATTAATCCGAATGTGCGACTGGAAACCAGTTAGCAAAAGACTTTTATGTAATCCTCGATGTATATTATACTTAATCGAGTGATAAAAAGCGTGAGCAGACTTTTACTCTGATCTCAAATATATTTTTCACTTTTTGATTACGTAGTATAGAGTTCAACGTTCGAAGAATGAGGGAGCTCAAAAGAAATTTGGGCCTCGTGCAGTACTCTGTTACAACGTTACAGTGTCACAATGTTACTAATATTACAATTGTAATACGCGCGGTTAGAACATTTTTTTAATAACTTAATGTAATGGAATTTCAAAGTGAGTAATTGAAGGTTGTCACTAGGGTGGTCCAAAATCATTATACCTGTTGATATTTTTTTCGAATCGAGTGCATGTCACCCCCTCAGTTTTTGAGGTTCCCCCAAGAACATTCCTTCCAAGTTTGAGTCAAATCATCCAATGTTAAGACTTGCCGCAAAGGCCCAGAAAATCCCGTAAGGTTAAAATGGGAGAATTTTCGTTTTCGGAGAAATGAGATTCACGTTTCTGGGTTTAAGCTTAGCTTATTATTATATGATTATTATTATATATATATATATATATATATATATATATATATATATATATATTATGATTACCTATATTAATACCACTCTTATCGCATTAGCCCAAATACCCATCCGCTAAACGCTCCTAGAGAAATAGAGTCAATTGTCGAAAATGAGAAGTGCCGCATATACTGGAACTTCATATTCTCAACAATTGTTTCTGTTGCGCACTCGAGGCCTGACATAGTTCTCCTTGACTTCGAGAAACGAACAATGTTCGTTATCGAATTTTCGGCACCAGCTGACAAAAACGTCACAGCCAAGGAAAAAGAAAAGAAAGAGAGGTATAAAGACCTTATAAGGGAGTTGCGACGCTTATACCCGGCATATTGTGTTAAGCTAATCGTCTTGATCATCGGCGCTCTTGGAGGTGCCAAGGTTTCACTGGTTTATAGCCTGAAAAGCATCCCTGCGTGTCAACAAGATGCTGAGACACTTGCGGGGAAAATGCAGAAGGTGGTCGTCCTTGGGTCGCTCCGTGTCCTGAGGGTGCACGAGACTTTTGCCGGATCATCGTATTGAATTCGTCGCAGACTGTAACCACCTATCTCACGGTCGTAAGACGTGGTTACAGCTGAAATTTTACCGC